>CM053033.1:64509026-64958361 GCA_028564925.1 Lithobates sylvaticus | reverse complement strand
ATACACTGTAACCTCTAGCAACCAGTCAGTGAGCGGTAATGATACACTGTAACCTCTGGCAACCAGTCAGTGAGCGGTAATGATACACTGTAACCTCTAGCAACCAGTCAGTGAGCGGTAATGATACACTGTAACCTCTAGCAACCAGTCAGTGAGCGGTAATGATACACTGTAACCTCTGGCAACCAGTCAGTGAGCGGTAATGATACACTGTAACCTCTGGCAACCAGTCAGTGAGCGGTAATGATACACTGTAACCTCTAGCAACCAGTCAGTGAGCGGTAATGATACACTGTAACCTCTAGCAACCAGTCAGTGAGCGGTAATGATACACTGTAACCTCTGGCAACCAGTCAGTGAGCGGTAATGATACACTGTAACCTCTGGCAACCAGTCAGTGAGCGGTAATGATACACTGTAACCTCTGGCAACCAGTCAGTGAGCGGTAATGATACACTGTAACCTCTGGCAACCAGTCAGTGAGCGGTAATGATACACTGTAACCTCTGGCAACCAGTCAGTGAGCGGTAATGATACACTGTAACCTCTGGCAACCAGTCAGTGAGCGGTAATGATACACTGTAACCTCTGGCAACCAGTCAGTGAGCGGTAATGATACACTGTAACCTCTGGCAACCAGTCAGTGAGCGGTAATGATACACTGTAACCTCTGGCAACCAGTCAGTGAGCGGTAATGATAAACTGTAACCTCTGGCAACCAGTCATAGAGCGGTAATGATACACTGTAACCTCTGGCAACCAGTCAGTGAGCGGTAATGATACACTGTAACCTCTGGCAACCAGTCAGTGAGCGGTAATGATACACTGTAACCTCTGGCAACCAGTCAGTGAGCGGTAATGATACACTGTAACCTCTGGCAACCAGTCAGTGAGCGGTAATGATACACTGTAACCTCTGGCAACCAGTCAGTGAGCGGTAATGATACACTGTAACCTCTGGCAACCAGTCAGTGAGCGGTAATGATACACTGTAACCTCTGGCAACCAGTCAGTGAGCGGTAATGATACACTGTAACCTCTGGCAACCAGTCAGTGAGCGGTAATGATACACTGTAACCTCTGGCAACCAGTCAGTGAGCGGTAATGATACACTGTAACCTCTGGCAACCAGTCAGTGAGCGGTAATGATACACTTTAACCTCTGGCAACCAATTGCAATAGTTGCCTGATCTGATTCAGATAACTGATTTTGAGTTTAGCTGCTATTTATTGTATGTCCAAGGGCAGGTGGAGAGCGAAACTGCATTGGGGGGGGGGGGGGGAAAGAAAAGTTTTGCCCAGGGTCCAATCAATATTAAAGACAGCCCTGGCGGGCACTACACGTGTTGTTTGCGAACACGCCGGGCTCATCCTTATACCTGCCCAGTGTGTTTCCTCCTCCCTCTACCTGCATTCGTTTTCTTCCACATCCTTTGTCCCCTTTCACATGGGCTGTCCAATCAGTCGTGTCAGTTTTTCAGGCAGACGTGATTGGCCCCTCCAATCTCCTCTATGGAGCAGCGGATGACAGCTGACACCAGGCGCCATCCAATCCTGTCTGCCAAAAACAGACAGATGGTGGCCCTATTCTCCATTTGTCTGACCGATCAGATCGAAAGGAAACGGACAGGTAGAGTTGCCGTCTCATCCCTTTAAAACCGAACACCAGTGGCGGCCCGTCCATAGGGGGCCCCCGGGCGGCGCCCCCCCCCCCCCCCCCCCCCCCCCCCCCCCCCCCATGCAGTAACAAAAAACAAGTTAAAAAAAAAAAAACAAAGGTGAAAAAAAAAGAAAAAAATATATTTAAACATGTCCCTTTAAAAAAAAAAGCTTTTATGTGCACTGTATCCTGACGCCGGGCACAGTGCAGTGCAGTTCAGTATGGGAAACGCCACGTCAATGTAATCACAAGATTGCAGACGAGGCGCTCCATTTGGCAAAAAAAAGGACGCTCTGTGGCGCTCCCGATCGCGCGATGGACTGGCTGGGCGAGTGCATAGACTTGCACTACGAGTGAGATGGGCGGCGCTTCCGACCTTTCTGAAGGAAGTGACGTTGCCACTGCTGGTCAGTGCAACGTCCCGCCTGAGAGGAGAGGAACAGGTAAGGCTCCATTGCTCTTGTTGGTTAATGGTTCTCCCAGTGGCAGAAACTACTGTACATTTCAGCGTCACCCCCACTCATCCTTAATATTTTACTGTCGGCGGCACCCCCACATTGTTTCTGTCAGCGTCACCCCCACACATGTGTACATCTGTGTAATCTCGGCGGCGGCACCCCCCCCCCCCCCCTGTTCAACAAGATGATAATAAACAGCATGTGTAATCTCGGCGGCGGCACCCCCCCCCCCCTCCCGCTCAACAAGATGGTGATAAATAGTGTGTGTAATCTATGCCCCCCCCCCCCCCCTCAACAAGAACATGTTAAAAAGTGTGTGTGACATTTAAAAAATGTGTTTGGCCCACTGTCTGTGGTCTTCTGCCTCTGCACTGCTTCTTCCCTAAAGCTGCTGTGAGGTGCACAATGAATAGCTGCTTCTTACATCAATTTGTGTATATTTACTCTGCCATAGAATGTAGTGTAAATTGAACCTGACTATTGTAAGCACCTTTAATTTAATTTATTATTGCATAGCAAAAAATGTAAGATCTCTTTGATGGCAAAGTGGCTGCTATTGATGTCACAGTGGCAAAGTGGCTGCGTTTGATGGGCACAGTGGCTGCGTTTGATGGGCACAGTGGCTGCGTTTTGATGGGTACAGTGGCTGCGTTTTAATGGGTACAGTGGCTGCGTTTGGTACAGTGGCTGCGTTTGATGGGCTTTTTTTTTTTTTTTTTTCATAATTTTTCAGTTTATTTGCGCCCCCCCAAAAAATTTTGAGCACCAGACGCCACTGCCGAACACATATTAATTACACGGGTTCTGTGGCTGATTGAGGTGGTAATTAAACTCACTTTATCTGCATTAAATTAGCCTCAGAACCTGTAATTCACATGTGTTTAAAGGGGTGAGGTGGCAACCCTACGGACAGGTGGTCCATTTCCATCCGATTGCCCCATGGGGGGAGCGGAACTTTGTCCATGGCCGCTCGGCATAGCAGATTGGACATGGACCTATCATCTGCCTGCTCAGTGGAAAGATCCTCCGCTGAGTAAAGTGATTCTGCTTCACAGAGGTGCCGTATTAAACGGCCTTTATGGCTTTACCTTTCATTCCTTCCATTGAAAGCAATATTAAACCCCAAAACAAACATGTATTATATTGCAGTTTACCATTCTTAGATGTGATAGGTTTCTTTTTTAGGCTCCTCTAATTTAATCTGGTGATCTAGCAAGCAAGTCTGTTTGTTATGTATTTTTTTTTTTTTAAAAGAACAAACTATCCTGCAAAATGTATGAGTTTTATACAGATGAGGCGAACCATTTACCACTGACAGGGGTGTTTACAATGATCAGCTTTTATTTATTTATTTAAAAAACATCCACCCCAAACTGTTACTGCTTAAAGTATTAACTGGCGATTGGTTTCAATTTGTTAGTGTATTTAAATGGGCTAGTACATTTAATAGAGGTGCCGCGAGTGGAAATTTTGTTGTCAAACCAAAACCGAAAGTTCAGGATACACTTGGACAAAACCAAAAATGACAGTTAAATGTATTATATTCAACTTTTTGATTAATATCATGAATTGAAATGAATATGAATTTATTGTCTGTCATATTTACTTTATCCTAATTTTCCTAAAATTCTCTTCACTATAATAACCCTTTCATGACTACGTCCATTTCTGATATTTTCTGTTTACAAGGTAAAATCCGTATTTTTTGCTAAAAAATTACCCCCAAATATATATATATATATCTGGAGGGAGGAAGATTCAGTGTCTGGTTGCTGATCTCCTCCAGCAAATTGCTTTTTACGTGCAGTCACTCCAGATGGTGACAACAGTGGACTAATACTAAGAGGAAGTGACGTTGTCTCTTCTGACATATCGCCTCCTAGAGACGGAGATTAGTGAATATTTGGTTTGAAGTGATGACATCACAGAATTTTAAAGAATCAACGGACCAACTCTCATAGCCACAGGGTTCACGAACCATTACTATCAGTGGCAAGTCCTGCATTCACCGGTACCTGGAGTGACTAACATCCACATCTGAGATTGAATACTGGGAGTGGTGGAATCGAGTCATGCCGGAGGACAAGGCCCTGGCTGGGTTTTAGCCACACGCGATTCCCCTTATACAGTCTGGTAAGCCTGCAATCTCCCTGGTGGTGGGATCCCCACAGCACTTGTCACTTTATTTGAATTTCTGGAAAAGTCACCGTTTACAACACGTGGATGTCACTTTACTGCTGTACTTGATTGGACACTCGGTTATACTTGGACATTCCTTTAAATGATCATTATCTGTTGTTTGTCACCACATTTGACATCTTTAGACTGGCTATGTCCCTGATGGACATATAGCAGTCCTTATTGTTTCATTAGTAATTTTGTTCATTATTTATATACTGGGCGAGATTAATTTATTTATATTTTTTTTTTTGCCACATTATTGGTTGCTACAATCACTGTTGTTATCTATACATATTTTTTTCACTCAGCGCAGCCCCCCTTTTTACTGTTTACACATTTGCTTATCACATATGGTTGCTGCTCTTGCTCTTTCCTTTTTAAATTTGTTGGTCCAGCGCAATTTTCTTTGTATTATAATATATATATATAAGTGTGTGTGTGTGTGTGTGTGTATGTGTGTGTATGTATATGTATGTATGTATGTATGTATGTATGTATGTATATATATATATATATTATTATTATTATTTTTTTTTTTTTTTAAGCAGAGAATCTAGAGAATAAAATGGCGATTGTTGCAATATTTTATGTGCAGCGGTGTTTTAAGCGTCACTTTTTGGGAAAAGGATACTTTCTTGAAATTAAAAAAAAAAACGAAACAGTAAAGTTAGCCCAATTTTTTTTATATAATGTGAAAGATGATGTTACGCCGAGTAAATAGATACCAAACATGTCACGCTTTATAATTGCATGCATTAATGGAATGGAGACAAACTACGGTACCTAAAAAATCTCTATAGGCTACGCTTTAAAAATGTTTTACGGTCACCAGGTTAGTTACGGAGGAGGTCTAGTGCTAGAATTATTGCTCTTGCTCTGACGATCGCGGCGATACCTCACGTGTGATTTGAACACCATTTACATATGCGGGCGCGACTTCCGGATGCATTTTCTTTGCTGCGCAAGCGCGCGGGGAAGGGGAAGCGCTTTAAAAAAAAAAAAATTTTCTTATTTATTTTATTTAATTTTAGATAATTAATTAAATTGTGTTTTAAAAAAAAAAATGTGATCACTTTTATTGCTGTCACAAGGAATGTAAACATCCCTTGTGACAGTAATAGGTGGTGACAGGTACTCTTTTTATAGAGGGATCAGGGGTCTAAGGCACCTTTCACATGGACGGACCGTTCAGATCCGCCGTCAAAACTGACAGGCGGATCTGAACGGGCGCTCCATGTTAGTCTATGGAGCGTAGGATGTCCGCTGACATCTGACCCGGTCCGATCCGCCAAAAGCAGACAGATGGCTCTACGTCCAGATCCGTCGCTGGCGGATCGGATCGGGTGAGATCTGATGAAAACGGAAACACTGTCCGTTTTCATCCAATCTCTCCATAGAGACCAGCGGCGCTCGCAAGCCCCTCCCCGCTCAGTGAGCAGAGAGGGACTTGTCATCCGCCGGCTCAGCGGAGATCAACGGAGAGATCTCCCGCTGAGCCGGCGGACAGAGGCGGACTCCGTGGAAGCGGAGTCCGCCTCGTGTGAAAGGGGCCTAAAAGACCCTAAATCCCTCTTTTGCACTTAAAATGTATTGAGATCAATGAAAACGGTGTATCTGAATACTGTATATTTGTTTTAAATCCAGCGACATTGGCAGCCGAGTAAACAGGAAGTGACATCATGACGTCGTTTCCGTGTTTACATCCAGAAGACTGGAATGAAGCCGTTTCCGGCTTGGTTCCAGTCTGCCACTAGCCGCCGGAAGTGGCGGATGTTTGATTGGGCCTTCCGATGGAACGGGAGGCCTGATAACAGCGGCGGGAGGGGGGGGGGGGGGGGGGGGGGGGGGGGTGGCGGCGGGGGGGGTGGGGGGGGGGGGGCCGGGGGGGGGGGGGGGGGGGGGGGGGACGAGCGGGTTTTAGTCGCATCGGTTGTTATACCTGGATAGCCAATCGCCCGCTCTAAGCAACGGTACCAGGATGATTCCTGCAGCTGTGGGCATCATCCCGGTATAACCCCCGAAAGCCGAGTACGCATATCTGCATACGCTTGTCCAACGGCGTACTAAGGGGGGTGCGGGGGGGGCGGGCCGCACCGGGTGCCACACACTGGGGGGGTGTCAGGCCGGCGCCCCCCTCCGCGATGGAAGCGGGGAGTCGGGGACAGCGCGCCGAGCGCTGATATATCTTGCGCAGCGCCGCTGCGCGGTGAGTAACAGCCAGCGTCAGGTGAGTTGAGAGGAGGGAGAGGGGGAGGGTGTGCGCCGCTCTCCGCGGCTCTCCGCGGCTCTGATCTGTCTCGGCTGTGTCATACAGCCGAGCAGAGTGAATCCGCCGGCTCCGCCTCCCCCTCCTCCTTGTAGTCTGCTGTGTGTCCCGCGCTGACAATCCTCCTGACCTGAGGTACATTAAGGGTCGTAGGGGGGGGGGGGGGTCTGTACTGTAGTAGGGGGGGGGGTCTGTACTGTAGTAGGGGGGGGGGGGTCTGTACTGAAGGGGGGGTCTGTACTGAAGGGGGGGTCTGCATTGTAGTAGGGGGGGGTCTGTACTGAAGGGGGGGTCTGCATTGTAGTAGGGGGGGTCTGCATTGTAGGGGGGGGTATCCACTGTGCTGTGCTGTGCTGTGTAATGTAAAGAAGGGGTCCAGAGTGCTGTGTAATGTAAAGGGGTCCAGAGTGCTGTGTAATGTAAAGGGGTCCAGGGTGCTGTGTAATGTAAAGGGGTCCAGGGTGCTGTGTAATGTAAAGGGGTCCAGGGTGCTGTGTAATGTAAAGGGGTCCAGGGTGCTGTGTAATGTAAAGGGGTCCAGGGTGCTGTGTAATGTAAAGGGGTCCAGGGTGCTGTGTAATGTAAAGGGGTCCAGGGTGCTGTGTAATGTAAAGGGGTCCAGGGTGCTGTGTAATGTAAAGGGGTCCAGGGTGCTGTGTAATGTAAAGGGGTCCAGAGTGCTGTGTAATATAAAGGGGTCCAGAGGCGCAGGGTGCTGTGTAATGTAAAGGGGTCCAGAGTGCTGTGTAATGTAAAGGGGTCTAGAGGTGCAGGGTGCTGTGTAATGTAAAGGGGTCCAGAGTGCTGTGTAATGTAAAGGGGTCCAGGGTGCTGTGTAATGTAAAGGGGTCCAGGGTGCTGTGTAATGTAAAGGGGTCCAGAGTGCTGTGTAATGTAAAGGGGTCCAGAGTGCTGTGTAATATAAAGGGGTCCAGAGGCGCAGGGTGCTGTGTAATGTAAAGGGGTCCAGAGTGCTGTGTAATGTAAAGGGGTCTAGAGGTGCAGGGTGCTGTGTAATGTAAAGGGGTCCAGAGTGCTGTGTAATGTAAAGGGGTCCAGAGGTGCAGGGTGCTGTGTAATGTAAAGGGGTCCAGAGTGCTGTGTAATGTAAAGGGGTCTAGAGGTGCAGGGTGCTGTGTAATGTAAAGGGGTCCAGAGTGCTGTGTAATGTAAAGGGTTCCAGAGGTGCAGGGTGCTGTGTAATGTAAAGGGGTCCAGGGTGCTGTGTATTGTAAAGGGGTCCAGAGTGCTGTGTAATGTAAAGGGGTCCAGAGTGCTGTGTAATGTAAAGGGGTCCAGAGGTGCAGGGTGCTGTGTAATGTAAAGGGGTCCAGAGTGCTGTGTAATGTAAAGGGGTCTAGAGGTGCAGGGTGCTGTGTAATGTAAAGGGGTCCAGAGTGCTGTGTAATGTAAAGGGTTCCAGAGGTGCAGGGTGCTGTGTAATGTAAAGGGGTCCAGGGTGCTGTGTATTGTAAAGGGGTCCAGAGTGCTGTGTAATGTAAAGGGGTCCAGAGTGCTGTGTAATGTAAAGGGGTCCAGAGGTGCAGGGTGCTGTGTAATGTACACAGTAGTGACAAAAAGATATTTAAGGATGCAGAGGTATGCAGGGAGCACAGTGGGGTGTTTTTACGTTTTAAGGTGGGGGGGGGGTGCCATATATAGGATCCGCCCCGGGTGCCAAATGCACTAGGTACGCCCCTGCGCTTGTCGGGAAAGGGTTAATCCTGTTCCTTCTATACCAATTTAGTGAATCTTGGGTATGAAAGTATATTAAAAAGGAAAAGGTGTTGTACGTGCTGCCGACTCTAACATATTATGAAGCTGTAGTAAACCACAAAAAATAAAAAAAATAAAAAAACCTCCTTGCAAATTGTCATAATGTGCTAGTATGCATCGCATACTAGCACATTAGGAAAGGCTTACCTTGAAACCAAAGCCCTCCAGCAGCACCCTGTAACCGCTGACAGGGCTTCCATCTTCACCCGGTCTCCCTCCCGGGTTTGCGGGCAGCCGCCGTTTGGTGGAGCCACTATGACGTCACTTCAACAGGAGTCGCGGCCACGGCACGTCTCTCTCTCTATGGACGGCATGCCGCAGCGCCTGCTAAAGTAAACATATCCTAAAACGGGGCACGTTTTGAAGATGTTTACTGTACCCGCAGGTAAGTTTTATTATAGACTTACCTGTAGGTATAAATAAAAATAAAGCCTTTACTACCACTTTAACAATGTATATCCTTTTGAGCGAACTTTTGTTGTCAAAAGTTATTTTTGTGCAGATGCTTCGATAAGTCAGAAATGACATATCTGCAATATTTTATTGTAGTAGATAAGGATTTATTATTACAAAAAGAATTGGTGCAGCAATCAAAGTATTTGATTCATGAAATTTAGGGTTCGATATCTCGCTGTGAAAGTGTGAATTGTGTGTAGTCACCCAGCAACTTGGAATGGAAAATATTGGAGGACATTGTTCAAGTTTGGGACTTGTAGTAATCTTCTACTGAAGGGATAAAGCTGGCCATACACTAGTAGAATAGAATTTTCCGTTTTCAGGTTTTTTGATTTTGTAATGATTTAGTGGGATCAAATGGACGTTTGTTTTCAACTATAGTGATGATAAAGGATGGACAATTTTTTAGCAAAAATTTTTAACATTGTGCCTAGGTTCACATATGTGCGATGCGGGAATCAGTACTACTACAGCGCCGGTTCCCGTATCACACTGCCCTCTGTGAACCGATGTGGGTGTCAATACATT
Organism: Lithobates sylvaticus; assembly: GCA_028564925.1. Classification (NCBI taxonomy): domain Eukaryota; kingdom Metazoa; phylum Chordata; class Amphibia; order Anura; family Ranidae; genus Lithobates; species Lithobates sylvaticus. The sequence goes on along the minus strand of CM053033.1, from coordinate 64,949,036 downwards.
GTTAATGACACACCCAGAGCGGTTCACAGATTGCAGTGCCAACATTGGATTCGTACAGGATTCAGATCGCATAGGTGAGAACACCCATGCAATCCGATTCCAGTGCAGGGAAAAATAAGTCCCTGCACCTTTTTCTGTGCAAATCCAATGCGAGTTCAGCCATACAACTGTATGGCTGAACTCGCATTGCTCAGACATCGCATGTGATCGCACCTGAGGTGCGGGTATGGGTACGAATCGCATGCAATGTCTGAGCTCACACTAGTCTGTATGTGGTTTTCATTTGAGAAATACATTCGTTACAAAATTGAACGTTAAGCCTAGGTTCAGACTAGTGCGATCTCAGACATCGCATGTGATTCGTACCCACACCACAGGTGCGATACAGTATCTCACAAAAGTGAGTACACCCTTCACATTTTTGTAAAAAAAAATATTATAATTTTTCATGTGACAACACTGAAGAAATTAGCCTTTTGCTACAATGTAAACTAGAGAGTGTACAGCCTGTCTAACAGTGTAAATTTGTTGTCCCCTCAAAATAACTCAACACACAGCCATTAATGTCTAAACCGCTGGCAACAAAAGTGAGTAAACCCCTAAGTGAAAATGTCCAAATTGGGCCCAAAGTGTAAATATTTTGTGTGTGGCCACCATTATTTTCCAGCACTGCCTTAACCCTCTTGGGCATTGAGTTCCCCAGAGCTTCACAGGTTGCCACTGGAGTCCTCTTCCACTCCTCCATGATGACATCACAGAGCTGGTGGATGTTGGAGACCTTGCGCTCCTCTACCTTCCGTTTGAGCATGCCCCACAGATGCTCAATAGAGTTTAGGTCTGGAGACATGCTTGGCCAGTCCATCGCCTTTACCCTCAGCTTCTTTAGCAAGACAGTGGTCGTCTTGGAGGTGTGTTTGGGGTCGTTATCATGTTGGAATACTGCCCTACTTCAGTATGTCACAGTACATGTTGGCATTCATGGTTCCCTCAATGAACTGTAGCTCCCCAGTGCTGGTAGCACTCATGTAGCCCCACTTTTGTGAGATACTGTGTGTGTGTGTGTGTGTGTGTGTGTGTGTGTGTGTGTATATACATACATATATATATATATATATATATATATATATATATATATATATATATATATATATATATATATATATATATATATATATATATATATATATATATATATATATATATATATATATACACACATACATACATACACACTCCCCCCCCCCTTTTTTTTTATTTTATTTTTTGAAGAGTGCAAAATCAATCAGCTTCAAAAATAGTTTGTAAACAAAAAAAATAAAAAAATAAATAAAAAAGAAACCAATCAGCTTCCAAGTTTTATTGCCAAAGCTTAATTAAACAAGCTGAGGTTAGAAGCTGTTTGGTTTTTATGCAGAAGTGAGACTGATTTGGCACTCTTCAAAAAAATAAAAAAAAAATCAGCTTCTAACCTCAGCTTGTTTAATTAAGCTTTGGCAATAAAACCTGGAAGCTGATTGGTTTCTTTTTTATTTATTTATTTATTTTTTTTGTTTACAAACTATTTTTGAAGCTGATTGGTTTACTTTCAATGCAGAAGTGAGACTGATTTTGCACTCTTCAGCTTTAGTAAATAAACCCCAATGTCCTCTGTAAAATAATAACATAATGTGCTAGAATGCATCACATACTAGCACATTATGAAAGACTTATCTTAGAACGAAGCCCTCCAGTGTGCTGTCTTCACTGACAGGGCTTCCATCTTCACCCGGTCTTCCTTTAGGGTTTGACTGGCTGAGCCGTGATGACATTAATCCTGTGCATGGCGACACGCCATCCATTGAGAGCGTAGTGCGCATCCGCCATTGATGTCACTGCTCTGCTCTGCCTGGCGACAGGTCCCCTGTAGTTATTTCCTGGTATCGTGGGTCTGGCGCTGTGATTGGCCGGAGCTGCAGTGACGTCGCTCCCAGGCATGCATGGGGGAGCCGCCAGTAACGACACATCAGCTGAAGCAATTGCACAAACGAGGCGTTTCTTCAGTACGCATGTGCTGATGATGTCGGGCCAGGCCGATACAGGGAATATCTCCTAAACCGCGCAGGTTTAGGAGATATCCACGGTAGCTACAGTTAACCTTATTATAGACTTACCTGTAGTGAAAAGTGGTCTGTAAGGGTTTACAACCACATGAAGCATAAAGACAATTATTACACTTGTACAAAGTTTTTGGCATAACTTCAAGCAGCATTAACTGTGCCATGTAATGATGTGGCACCATTCTCTACACCAGGGGTCTCAAACTGGCAGCCCTTCAGCTGTTGTGAAACTACAAGCCCCATCATGATTTTGCCTGTGGGATATGGGAAATGGTATTGACACAAACACACACCCAAACAGGATGGACTGGTGTCTTTATTCAACCTTCCCAACTATGTAACTATATAAAAATGTATCTATGACATTTTCTGGTTGGACAGGGCAAGTCTTTGTCAGCCTTGCAATACCTCATGGGACTTGTAGTTTCGCAAACAGCTGGAGGGCCACCAGTTTGAGACCCCTGCTCTACACCATTCAGGGCTTGTCCACCTCCAGAGGAAAACGACCCATGATGTCACATGACCACACTGACATCCTATGGGAAAAATGTATATAGAGCTTAGATTCAAGGCTGATTGTCCATATTCTGAGCCGAACGAATTTGTTCTCAGTAGGCTCATGTATTGTTTGGGCTCTGCAGAGGCATGAATCAGGGGTTTGTTGGTTTTGTCTTACTGCTGTAGAAAACTATTTCTTTTGGAGGGGCCAGAGCTACCTTCCATCTCAGTGCACTGCAATCCCATCCGGTGGTTAAACAATAGAAATGATTCCTCACTGGGGACTGAATCATAGTCACGCTCCCTGCCTGTATAACCCAATTGTGCAAAGTCACAGATTCCTGTCCTATTACAACTCATGTGGGTGGCAGGAAAGAGATGCGGACAGATAGAGATAGCTGCAATCTTGAGAAGTAGGATCAGATGATTAACTCCTGAATGGTCAAGCTGCATAATAAGAAACGGTACAGGTAACCACCACGTTCCAACTGTGTTACCTATAAGAACTGATCATCTTTTTCAGTTTGAAAAACGACACTGCAAAAAAACAATCTCCTGACCCTAGTAAGTAAGTGAGTGTAATGCTCAATGCACTGTTTTCATACCCAGCATTAGCAGTTCTCTACAAAAGCTTATGGACTGTCAGCTTACAATGTATTTGACTTTATATAGTGTGTCCAGCAGTGTGCTTTAACTGTATGCAGTGATTTGGGGACATCTTCTATTGGGGACATTTTACTGGGATACATTTCACCTCACCAAAACTGTAAGGAAAACCATGGTCGTCTTTGATCCACAGCCTTTCAACATGGAAATAGACTCTCTTTTTTTCAGAAGCGTCCCTGACTCAGCTAAGAGATCGGCATCTTATTTCACTCCTACACCAGCCAAATAGCCAGCCCACTATGCTTCTGCTTTATCATAGTGCCAAACAGAAGTTGGCTGCAGGGTATTTTAATTGGCAACTATATTGTTGCTGCTGTGTTACCGCACAGTGGTTTATTTTTATTTTTTATACATATACATATATACATTTTTACATTTTACATGCCCCCCTTGGCTTATACTGGAGTCGAGCACTTTTCTGCAGCAAAGAATGACATTTTCTGAACCGACTTTGGGGCCCCGTATCTCTGGTGCTAGGAACCCCGTCTTTGGATATGTTGTAGTACTAGTTGGGGTTCCTGGCACCAAGTGGCCCCGAGATAGGGGGCCCCAAAGTTGGTCAACTGTGTCCATCTGCAGCAATATAATTTCGGGACTCTTTGGGTCCAGAGACCCCAAATTTTGGCTGCAGCTAGGGGGCATCTAGGAACCCTTAAAGTGGGGGAACACTTTTTTACCTGATCCGAAATCCCTGTTGCTAGGCAGTCTTCCTAATCTGCCTCCTTCCTACGCCGCGGTGATCTTCGTTCTTTTGTCAATCTGGGTAATGGGGCGCGCTGTGTTATGGGAACTGTGTGTTCCCTAACACAGCGCATCCCATTCACAAAGCGCAGCGCGACTCGCGCATGCGCAGTAGGAAACGCGCAGTGAAGCCGTAGTCTTCGCTGCCTGTTTCCCTTACTGAGGATGGCGGCGATGGGACCGGAGCGCCGAGGGACATCTCGGCCTCCACGACCTACATCGCGGGCGCCCTGGGAGGGTAAGTGTACTTATTAAAAGTCAGCAGCTACTTTTTTTTTTAGCTGCTGACTTTAAAAAAAAAAATTTTTTTTAGCTGAAACACCCCTTTAACTACCAAGTTTGGGGGACCTATGGCTGCAAATGGGCACAGTGAGGCTGCAAATGAGCATCGTTGACCCTTTTTTTTCCACTTACAGTAGCTGCGCATTTCTCACCCTAGGCTTATACTCGTGTCAATAATTTTTTGCATTTTTGTTGTGGTAAAATTAGGTGCCTCGGCTTATACTCGAGTATATACGGTATTATGAAAATCCTGGATTTGTCAGCTGAAGTGATTATAAACTCTAAAAATACAAATCAGTGTTAACCTGTCCAGAATTTTCACTTTTGGGCATTTGTGTGTAAACTACTTTCCTTTCCCATACAAGTCAACATGAATATATACAAAGCATGAAACAACTCAAAGTGATTCATAAGCTGACTACAAACAAAAGAAGCAAATCTACACAAACCATACTGCATTTGACTCACCTGCCCTAACACTTCTATTCAATGCACATCTGTTTCTATTTTTTCTGTTTGCATAACCCAGAACCGTAGCAGATCTCAGTGAAGACCCCACACAGCAGATCTATCTCAGCGCAGACACACAATGCTGTGAGTCATCTTTGTGCTCTTCTAGTAGTTCCTACCTGAACACCGAGCAAAGGGATGACTCATTGCTGCATTAGGACACAGGTGGCAGCATTTCTTTCCCGTTAAATATTCCAGTTGTTTTTTTTTTTTCCTTTAAGTAATATTATAGTCTATTTGCTACATTTCAGAAGTTCATCATTGTTCTAGTGGACTTATGTATAAACATATTTATATGCCAAAAAAGAGTGTCTATATTGATGCCAGGCACTCTTGTTTCTGTTTCCAGATTGTGTAATGCCGATTCTGAGAGGTTGTTATAGGAAACCTATATTTTCTATTTAATTGCTATACTGGGCAGTACAGTATGCAGCACTGCATTCTGGGAGACAGGGAAGAGTCGCATGCCACCACTTCTCTCTGGCAGATGAATAGGACAGTGGGGGGAGAGAGAGGAAGGTAAGCATTACAGTGGAAGTTTAGTCAAAACCTAACTAAAGCCCGGAACACACGCACTGAATGTCGGGCGGCATCGGCCGCTTCAATAAAAAATGACCGACATTTGACCCGTGTGTACTGCAGCCAGGCCAGATGGCTGGCTTCTGTCGTAGGGATATAATCAAAAAAAGTCTTCCGATCAACTCCTGATCACCGTTCTCAGCCAATCGCTGAGAGTGCTGACTGGAGTGTTCTGTTGGGGGTGCAGTTCCCCTTGTCGGAACACAATAGCACAGCAGGGGGGGGGGGTTCGCTGTACTAACACTTGCTATGACACATCCCTTCTGCGTAATATTAACCGCTTCAGCACCGAGCCATTTTACCCCCTTCCTTACCAGAGCACTTTTTGCGATTCGGCACTGCGTCGCTTTAACTAACAATTGCGCTGTCGTGCGACGTTACACCCAAACAAAATTGACGCCTTTTTTTTCCCCACAAATAGAGCTTTCTTTTGGTGGTATTTGATCACCTCTGCGTTTTTTATTTTTTGCGCTATAAACAAAAGAAGAGTGACAATTTTGAAAAAAAAAAACACAATATTTTTTACTTTTTGCTATAATAAATATCCCATTTTTTTTTAAAAAAAACTTTTTTTCCCCTCAGTTTAGGCCGATGCGTATTCTTCTACATATTTTTGGTAAAAAAAAATCGCAATAAGCGTATATAGATCGGTTTGCGCAAAAGTTATAGCGTCTACAAAATAGGGGATAGATTTATTGCATTTTTTTTTTTTACTAGTAATGGCGGCGATCTGCGATTTTTTTTTTTTTTTTTTTTTTTTTTTTTTTTTATTTTTTTTATTTTTTTTTTTCCGTGACTGCGACATTGCGGCGGACACTTCGGACACTTTTGACACATTTTTGGGACCATTCACATTTACACAGCGATCGTTGCTATAAAATTGCATTGATTACTGTGTAAATGTGACTGGCAGGGAAGGGGTTAACACTAGGGGCGCTGCAGGGGTTAATATGTTCCCTAATGTAATGATTCTAACTGTTGGGGGAGGGGACTCACAAGGGGAGGAGACCGATCGGTGTTCCTCCGTACTGGGAACACGTGATCGGTCTCCTCGCCACTGACAGGACGTGGAGCTGTGTGACAGCTCCACGGTCCTGCACGGTCCCGTTGTTTTAACGGGCAATCGCGGGTGCCCGGCGGACATCGCGGCCGCCCGGCGGACATCGCAGCCGCCCGGCGGACATTGCGTCCGCCGGGCACATGCCCCGGGTCCCGAGTGACGCCGCGGGCGCGCGCCCCCTAGGCGGCCGGGAATGGGAGGACGTCATATGACGCCCACCCAGGATGGGAGATCCACCTTGTGGGCGTCATATGTACATGGGCGGGATGTGAAGTGGTTAAGAAACATACTTACAAGGACTGCCATAATGAAAATGTGGCCTGTTGGTCATATAGCTAAAGTGTAGTGAAGAAGGGTAGCACTAAGATGAAACTAGAAGAGAACAGAGGGGTGCACATTACATATACATCTCTTTACCTTAATTACTCCTAAAGATCTTAACTAGTGTATGTAAAAACCAAGACATTACAGGCAGTCCCTGGATTACAAACAAGATTCTGTAGGTTGGTTCTTAAAGCGGAGCTGCAGCCAAAAGGGGAAGCTCTGCTTGTTTTTTGTTCCCCCCCCTCCCCAATGCCACATTTGGCAACTTTCAAGGGGGAGCGGGTACCTGTTTTTGACAGGTACCCGTCCTTACTTCTGGGTGACCTTGTTTCGGCCCCTCCTTCCCCCGGACCATTCACAAAGCACAAGCGCAGTGGAGAACCAGCTGTGAAGCCACAAGGCTTCACTGCCGGTTTTCCTTACAAGGAATGGTGGCATCAGCACCCGAGAGCGAAAAATCGGCTGGTGTGCCGACATTGCGGGATCCCTGGACAGGTAAGTGTCCTAATATTAAAAGTCAGCAGCTACAGTATTTGTAGCTGCTGACTTTACATTTTTTGGTAGGGGGGGGCCGGAACTCCTCTAGTTAAATTTTGTATGCAAGTTTGAACAGGTATATTTAAGGGTAACTCCAGCCAACACACATATATTTACATTTTTTGGATAGCACAGGGAAGGGTTAACACCCCTGTAATGTTCGTGTCCCTGTTCAAAAGACTTCACCTCACTTCTGTCTCTGCGACAATTGGATTTGAAAATTTTGGGTTGTCATGGAAACAAGGATTGGTGATAAAGCTTCGGTGGAGACCCCTTTTTTCCCATGATAACTCTTACAGGGGTGAATTGGATTTCCTCTCGCTTCCTGTTGTCTCCATCCATTTATAAGTCGGAGTCGTATGTAAGTTGGATGTTTGGGGATTGCCTATATGTGTAAAACATATTTGTTGGTTTTTAGAAAACGGGGTTGACTAAGCCAACAAACACACTGTGATATACCAGCTCATACAAGCAAGTTTGTCAGTTCATGACTTGTGTGTTTCTCACCTTTCTTTAGATTTTGTTTAAATATTATCGGTTTGTTTTCCGAATTGCAGCTTCAGTTTTCATTGAAAGTTCATCAGTAGCAGTTGTTAGATGTGTTTGCAATAACGAGAAATACCAGTAGGTTGTGCTTCAAGCTCATAATCTGTCATATTCATAGCGTATTAGTTGTATTCCTATTTTTTTTTTTTTTTTTAACAAAGGTTTTTAAATAACTGAGAGACCGTTTTTACATATACTGTATACACCTTATCAGAATCGGAGGGGACGATGGACATCTGCAGCACTTTTCCATGATGAAAATCCACTTTGTCAGCAAACACACCAAGCAGGCTTTGCCTTCTGTATTGGTGGCAGGCTGGCAGCAAAACATGTAACTCCACAAAAACAAAAGAGGGCACACCACCAGCCTAGTGCATTATCCCACGCACCATTTATTAATAATCCACAAATATACTCACCAAAAAAGTGTTAAAATCACAGCATGTCAAAGGAAGCATTAGCTTCCAGGTTGTACAGTCCCCTGTTTTGGAGGACATTTCATTGGTTCTTTTGCTTCGTAACTAGCCCAGGTAAGTTGGCTCTTTTGCTAACCTTTGTTTTAATATTAATTCTTTTAGGCATCCTGAGGGTTTTTGACTATGTATATTTGAGTCCTGTACTGTAAGATTAAAAAAAAAAAAATAAAAGCTTTGACTTACCTGTAAAATCTGTTTCTTGGAGTACAATACAGAACATAGGTCCCTCCCCTCTGCTTCTGTGGATTCTTTATTGCTTGCTAAATTTTTTTTTTTTTTTTTTTTTTACAGCTACCGTATATACTCGAGTATAAGCCAAACTCTGTAGTTAAGGGTTCCCAGATGCCCCCTAGCTGCAGCCAAAAATTGGGGTCTCTGAACCCAAAGGGTCCCGAAATGTCATTGCTGCAGATGGACACAGTTGACTGACTTTGGGGCCCCGTATCTCGGGGTCACTTGGTGCTAGGAACCCCAAATTTGGATATGTTGTAGTGCTAGTTCCAAAGTGGGGTTCCTATCACCAAGTGGGCCCGAGATATGGGGCCCCAAAGTCAGTTTGGAAAATGTCAAGCACTTTTCTGCAGCAGAGAATGACCTTTTCCGAACCGACTTTGGGGCCCCGTAACTCGGGGTCAATTGGTGCTAGGAACCCCAAATTTGGTATGCAAACCCAGTGGAAGAATTTGGTGTTCCTATCACCAAGTGGCCCCGAGATACGGGGCCCCAAAGTCGGGTCAGAAAATTTCATTCTCTGTGCTTGACTCGAGTATAAGCCTAGGGGGGAATTTTCAGCAAAAAAAAACTGGAGTATATACGGTAATCAATATTTAATGTAATGTTTACCCAGGGTACTAGTTTTGCAGAGAATTGTTGGGATTATATCACTAAGGCCCCTTTCACACTGGGGCATTTTTCAGGAGCTAAAGCGCTAAAAATAGCGCCTGTATAGCTCCTGAAAAAAGCGGGTCCTTTAACTCCAGTGTGAAAGCCGGAGGGCTTTCACACTGGAGCGGTGCGCTAGCAGGACGGTAAAAAAAGTCCTGCTAGCAGCATCTTTGGAGCGGTGAAGGAGCGGTGTATTCACCGCTCCTATACTGCTCCTACCCATTGAAATCAATGGGACACTGCGGTAATATTGCCGGCAAAGCGCTGCTGCAGCAGCGCTTTGCGGGGGGTTTAACCCTTTTTCGGCCGCTAGCGGGGGTTAAAACCACCCTGCTAGCAGCCGTATACCGCGGCTAAAACGACGGTAAAGCAGCGCTAAATATAGCGCTGCTTTACCACCGCCACCCCCACCGCCCCAGTGTGAAACCGGCCTAACTGCATCTCCAAATGGCCAACTCCGAATAGACCAGACAGGGGAAGGGAGGAATGAGTCACTCCACTGATTTATTTACCCAAGTATTTAACCTGAATTTTAGCTATTTAGTGCTATAATTAACAGGTAAAGCAGGTAAAGTGACCTTGTTGCTAAACCAAGAAAAAAAAATTCCACATGTATAACATTTGAGACTGAACATGCGTACTGTATCTGCAGCAGCCAAGGAAATCCCCGTTTTTATGGCCAAATACTGGCAAACCTCCAACACTTGTCAGATGATGTCACTACCTCCTGCCTCCACACATTCCCATTGGCCCGTCACTATGATACAATTTAGATGGCTGATGTTGAGTTTCTTGTTGCTCTGTAGACTTTGTGTGGGTGGATCCTTCCTGATCACATTCTAATGATGATTTACTTCTTGCCTCACAGTATGTTGTCCCTTCAACTACAGTTGCTAGTTTAGCTTATGTTTGCTTCCAGATCTCACTGTTCAAAACCCCTTTACTATAACTGTGTCTTTAAGAACATTGCTAAAACATACCTTATTACTTTATCAATACCAGTTTAATGCTACAGCTGTTAGACAGTTAAAGTGGATGTCATAATGTAGAGAATACGATTTTCTTTCATTTTAACCCAGTCTTGCCACACAGATTTACTCGAGGCCTGAGAAATCCTCTTTTATTGTTCAGTTAGAAAGATCTTGACAAAGTGCTGAAAACTTTGTCAAAAACGCCCCCTTGCTGTGAGTGACAGGTGATTTACATATCTCATGCACTAGCCTGAGACGGGCACAGACCACAGATCCACAGACCAGAGTGAAAATAAATGTATTCTCGAGTGAACAGCAAGAAGAATATAGGGGAGATGTGTGTAGTCAGAGCTGGGCAGAGTAGAACATGCAGTGATCTGATGATTGTTATAGTGCAGTGTGTGTGTCTGAGGATACATTGATCACAGGATTTGTTATGTGGGGGAGGGGTGGATTTCTCACTTTTTATAATTACACAGGATGTGCCACTTTTAGGCTAGTGCATGAGATATGTAAATCACCTGTCACTCACAGCAAGGGGGCGTTTTTGACAAAGTTTTCAAGACTTTGTCAAGATCTTTCTAACTGAACAATAAAAGAGGATTTCTCAGGGCTGGAGTAAATCTGTGTGGCAAGACTGGGCTCAAATTAAAGGAAATCGTATTCTCTACATTATGACATCAAAAAACATCCACTTTAAGCATCCCAATTGGTGCCTTGTCTATATACTGGATGTGTCTAATGATCAGAAGGGGAAAGAAGGTCTCTCTTAACTCCTCATATGGTAGCTATTTTATAACTCTCCTGTTAGTCTCATTTGCATCCTGGTCCATATGCAGCAGAAAGTATGCTTCTGATACCGAAGATGTTGGTCAAATTAACACATCACAAGTCCAAAAAAGTAACATAACTGCAGCAGTGATCCAGCTGGTTCTGTAGAGTCGTGCACTTAGTGACACTGGTGAACTGCTGATTGAAACTGGGCAGAGCATCACCAATATATGGGTGAATTCTGTGGAATCTGCCTTAGCTAGGGATGAGCTAGGGTATGATTTTTAAATGTGTCCTTTGTTATTATTAATTTTTTGTGTTTTTTTTTTTTTTTCTTCAAACTTTATTGTCAGAAACTCTTAAAAACCGAGTTGCAAAGTATAAAATACAATTATATTCATGTAAAAATATAAGGTATACAGATTACAAAAGCACTTACAAATTGTGAAAAGAGTTAATTCTGCATGTAGCTGTACTTAACCACTTCAGCCCCGGAAGGATTTACCCCCTTCCTGACCAGAGCGTTTTTTTGTGATTCGGCACTGCGTCGCTTTAACTGACAATTGCGCGTTTGTGCGACATTGTACCCAAATAAAATTTGCAGCATTTTTTTTCCCCACAAATAGAGCTTTCTTTTGGTGGTATTTGATCACCTCTGCGGTTTTAATTTTTTTGCCTAATAAACAAAAAAAGACCGACAATTTAAAAAAGAAAAAAAATATTTTTTTTCTTTTTTTTTGCTATAATAAATACCCCCAAATTATTATTATTTTTTTTAAAACAAATTTATTCCTTAGTTTAGGCCGATATGAATTCTTCTACATATTTTTGGTAAAAAAATTGCAATACCGTATATACTCGAGTGTAAGCCGAGTTTTTCAGCACATTTTTTTTGTGCTGAAAATGCCCCCCTCGGCTTATACTGGAGTTAAGCACTTTTCTGCAGCAGAGAATGACATTTTCCAAACAGACTTTGGGGCCCCGTATCTCGGGCTACTTGGTGATCGGAACCCCACTTTGGAACTAGCACTACAACATATCCAAATTTGGGGTTTCTAGCACCAAGTGACCCGAGATACAGGGCCTCAAAATCGGTCAACTGTGTCCATCTGCAGCAATGTCATTTCGGGACCCTTTGGGTCCAGTGACCCCAAATTTTGGCTGCAGCTAGGGGGCATTTAGGGCATTTAACCCTTCACTACCAAGTTTGAAGTTCAGGGGACCTATGGCATGCAAATGGGCCCAGTGAGGCTGAAAATGGGCATGGTTGACCCTCTTTTCCACTTACAGTAGCTGCGCATTTCTCACCCTAGGCTTATACTTGAGGCAATACGTTTTCCCAGTTTTTTGTGGTAAAATTAGGTGCCTCGGCTTATATTCGGGTCAGCTTATACTCGAGTATATATGGTAATCTTATATTGATTGGTTTGCGCAAAAGTTAAAGCGCCTACAAGATAGGGAATAGATTTATGGCATTTTTGTTATTATATCATTTTTTTTTTTTTACTAGTAATTGCAGCGATTTTTATCGGGATTGCGGCAGACAGATCGAACACTTTTTTTTTTTTTTTTTTTTATTATCAAATTTTTATTGGTTTTTCTTTCACATTTATATTAAAAATGTCACTTATGTACATACACAGTTTAACATCATATTTATTCTACTCTTTTATTCCCCCCTCCCCCCCAAAAGCATGACACCAGAAGAGAAAAAAAAAAAAAAAAAAAAAAAAAAAAAAAAAAGAACCATTTTAGAAAATAAAGGGAAGGAAAGAAACGAAAAGGGTTATATATTCCTCCCCCCTCCCTCCCTCCCCCCCCCGCACCTCCACTCCCCTATATTCGTTTATATTTCTGTCCATGTGTCTGAAGAGAAAAAAAAAAAAAAAAAAAATATAAAAAATAGAAAAAAATTTACATCCACCAAGTGGTTGTGTTTATTTAAATCCATCTTATCATGTGTGCCTTTACTTTCCTTTCCAGGAAAGAAAGAAGAAAAAAAAATAAATAAATAAATAAATAAATAAATAAATAAATAGGAGTGGAAACAGTTACCTCCACCAAGTGGTTTGTGTTTATTTTAACTCCATATTATCATGCGTGTCTTTACACTTCTATCGAAATAAAAAAAAAAAAAAAAGGGTGACTAAAAAGATGGTGGTTCACTAAAATCTCCATGTAATTGTGTTTGTAATTTCTTCCATATTTACCTTCCTATTTCGGTGCATCGGGGAATAGAATTTGTATGGGGGGGGGGGAGGGGGAAGAAAAAAAAAAAAACAATTTAAAAAAAAAAAAAAAATACAAAAAATAAAAGGTTCCTCTCTCCCACATACCCTCCCCCCTCTCCCCCAGGGCGTTCCGGGTTAAATTTTTGTCATTCTAGCAATCAATCTCTGCTTTCCACAACTCCCATTCTGTCCATATTTGCACAAACCTCTCTTTTCTACCTTCAATCTTATGTATCCATCTCTCGGCTTCCATTATTAATTCCACTTCTTTCTTCCAATCTAAAATAGTTGGACATCTAGGTTGTTTCCAGAACCTCGGTATCAATAATTTAGCTGCATTTAATAAGAATGGTAGAATACTATTCCTATATTTCTTGCGTGTCTTCTGTGACCCATGGAATAGATAGTTTAAAGGGGTTAATTCTATCTGTTCTTGTGATAGTCTATCTATCCAAGGGGCGATTTCTTGCCAGAACCTTCTTATTTTGGGGCATGTCCACCATATGTGGATTAGGGTACCTCTTTGGCCACAACCTCTCCAGCATCTAGGGTCTGCTGTCGAGTAAATCTGTGCTAATTTTGCAGGGGTACTGTACCATCTAGTCAGGAGTTTATACGATGTTTCCTGAATCTTTGAACTTTGAGACGTATTGTATGTTGAGTCTATAAGTTCTTTAATTTGTGTCGTAGTGAAGCTGCATTTTAATTCCCCTTCCCATTCTTTAATATAATAAGGTGTTATGTTTTTCCTGGTCCCTAAAATTAGTGTGTACATTTGGGACAGTAAGTGTCTGGGTTTCGTCATCTTGACATTTTTCTTTTCAAATATAGTAAGTGAGTTCAGGGGTCTCATCATGGTCTCCCGTTTATTGAAGAAGCTTTTTAATTGGAGGTACTTCCATTCCATCAATGGGATTGTTCCTATTTTTTGTCTTATTTCTAATAGTGTTATTAAGGTACCCATCGGGGCAAATTTGCCACATGTCGAGTCCCCGTCTATCCCCCATTTCCCCATTGATCCTGTTTCTTCCCCTGGTAGGAACCATGGGAATCCTTCCAATGGAGCTAATGGTGATATCTGTGGGGCATAGTCTCCATTTTCATTCAGTTGGTCCCATATTTTTAAGGTGTTCTTAGTTAATAGTGATGTCTTTTTTGATAAGCCCCTGTCTGTCTTTGGGATCCAGGGAATTCCCTTTAGACTCCTTCCTGCCATATTCTGTTCCAGAGATACCCAAATTTTTTCTTTTTGATCATGCCTCCAATTTATAATACGTACTAGGGCCATTGCTTTATAATATATTTTTAAATCTGGTAGCCCCATACCTCCTTCTGACTTCCCCTTACATACTATCTCATATGCTAGTCTAGGGCGTTTGTTATTCCACACAAAGGTTGTGAAGGCTTTCCGTATGTTTTTGAAGAAGGTCTGAGGGAGTGGAATTGGCACTGTGTATAGGGTGTAGATAATTTTAGGCAGGATGCTCATTTTTATAGCGCTTACCCTTCCTAACCAGGTTAAAGTTTTCCCTTTCCACTTCCTCAGATCCTCTGATACCCCTTCCATTAACACTCTGTAATTCAGGTCATATAAGAGTTTAGGGTCTGCTGTTATGTGTATTCCTAAATAGACTAGAGATTTTTTTTCCCATATGAAGGGATACAAGCTTTTCAATGTCCTGCTTGTTTCCGTGGGTATATAGTAAGGGAGAATAACAGACTTCTCAAAGTTAATCCTAAAGTTCGATATCGCACTAAATTTTGATACTTCTGCCATCAAAGCGGATAATGAGGGGTGGGGTGCTGACAGGTAAAATAACAGGTCGTCTGCATATGCCGAGACCTTATGTTCTTCTGGTCCTATATAGGTCCCCTGGATTTCCTTGTTTTTCCTTATTTTACGTAGAAAGGGTTCTAATGTTATTGCAAATAGTAAAGGTGACAGGGGGCATCCTTGTCTGGTGCCATTTTTTATCTGGAAATATTCTGACAGTGCTCCATTCACCTTTACTCTTGCTCTTGGTGTTGAGTATAGTGCCGCTATCCAGCCCATTATGCGTTCCCCCACTTTCATCTCCCTCAAGACCTCGGTCATGAAGTTCCAGTTCACCCTATCAAAGGCCTTTTCGGCGTCCATCGATACTATCACTCTAGGGGTTTTGTCTGGATCGTTTTTTATCCATTGTAGAATATGTAAGGCCCTTATAGTATTGTCTCTAGCTTCACGGCCCTTCATAAAGCCTGTTTGATCGGGATGAACTATTTTTACTATATGATCTTGTAGCCTTAAAGCCAAGATTTTTGCTAGAAGTTTAGTATCTGCGTTTAGCAGGGAGATAGGTCTATAATTAGCGCATTGCTGGGGGTCTTTTCCTGGCTTTGGGAGCACTGTGATGTACGCTAATAAGGCTTCTGGTGGTAGTGGGTTTAATGAGTTGATTGAATTAAAATAATTACATAACGGTTTTCCCAAATGTATAGCAAATTTTTTATAGTATGAGTTTGTGAAGCCGTCTGGCCCTGGGCTTTTCCCCATTGCCAGATTTGCTATCGCTCTATTTACTTCTTCTATTGTTATTGGTTTGTTTATCTCTTCTGTTACTTCTGTTGGCAAAGTTGGCATTTCTGCATCTCTTATATAATCTCTAGTTTCGTTCAGTTGCTGCTCGTCTATACCCCCTGTTTGTTTAGAGTGGATATTATATAGAGCTTCATAATAGCTATGAAATTCTGCTGCTATTGCCTGAGTTTCTACTATCATTTTGTTTTTAACTGTTAATTTATGGATGTGTCTGGACTCCTGTTGTTTTTTAAGCTGTCTTGCTAAGAGGTGGCCGCATTTGTTGCCCTGTTTATAGAACCTATGAGCAAAATATCTCGTTTTATTTCTTGTTTTATAATCTAGACATAGTGTTAGTTTACTCCTTGCAGTTTCCAATTTCTCGACATCTGCCAGATCTAGATGTTTTTTATGTTTTTTTTCTAGATCATTAATTTCTTCTAACAATTCTGTTATCTCTTTTTGTTTTTCTTTTTTTTTCCTTGACCCTTGTGCTATCAATACACCCCTGATTACCGATTTATGTGCCTCCCAGATCGCTTGTTCGGATGTTTCTCCTGAAATGTTCATCTCAAAGTACATTTTTATTTTACTATTTATTTCCTCTACTATGCTGTTATCGTCTAACAATGTCTCGTTCAGTCGCCATATTCGTTCCCTATAACCTCCAGTCATATGTTGGATAGTTATTGTAATGGGGGCATGGTCCGAGATTGTTATTGGTCCGATCGTACATGATCGGATCTTTTCCAGGTGGTACTGATCCACCAGGAAAAGGTCCAAGCGTGAGTACATATTATGTGTTTTAGAGAAGTAACTGTAGTCTTTCTTCCCATTGTGTTTTATCCGCCATCCATCTACCAGATGTGCTGATCTTATAAATTGTTTTATATGTTTTAATGCTTTATGAGATATATTAGTTTTACCTGTTGAAGTGTCCATACTTGGGTCCATAACTAAATTAAAATCTCCCCCCAAAATCAAAAAGCCTTCTCTATATTTTTCTAGTGATTTCAAAGTTTTTATCAAGAAGTTCACTGTTCCTGTATTTGGTGCATATATTGCGGCAAAGGTATAGCATTGACCGTTTAGTCTGGCTTTCACAAAGAGATAGCGACCTTCTGGGTCTATCTGGGTGGATTCCATTATTATCGGGCATGTTTTCCTGAATGTTATTGTTACCCCTCTTGCCCTGGCAATCGGGGAGGGGGCGTGGAACCACTGATTGAATTCATGTGTTGGCATGTTTGGTATATCCTCTTTCACAAAGTGAGTTTCTTGTAAATATGCTATATCTGCTGCATAATGTTGTAACTCTTGCCATAGGCGACCTCTTTTCTGTGCTGATTTTAAGCCTCTTATATTATACGATATTATTTTTATTGGAACAGCCATTAAATTTTTTCTTTATTCCGGATGTTTAGCTTCACTATTACCCGGGCCCCTTGGGGGTGGAGTGGGAGAAGAGTAAATGGAGAGAGGAAAAGAAAGAGAGAGAAAAAAAAAAAAAAAAGAAAAAAAAAAAAAAAAAAAAGAAAAAAATCCCTTTCCCCTATAACCCAGTAACCATTTTGGGTTATTATCTAATTGGGCAGTGACGTCTAGAGGGGGGTTGCGCCCCCCTTTTCGACCTCTCTGACCTTATTGCAAGATTGCAATTTCTAAGTCCTGTGTATTGGACCTAACCTAATGAGTTTATTAACTCTGTAACCCACCCCACTAATCTGAAGCCCCCTCCCCCCTCTTTTTTTTTTTTTGTTCCCTGCTTATTGACCTACATTATTTCTTTATTCCTCACTACTCTTCCCCCCTCACTAGTTCAGCCCTCCCTCCCCCCATATCCCCACCACTCGTCCCTATCCCTCTTCCCCTCACATCTGCATTCTAATTTGCATTTAGTCCTCTTCAAAAAGAGAGTGTGTGGGGGAGAGGGGCAGGGTGGGAGAAAGAGGGGGAGGAGCGAGGGAAAGGGCAAGGGGAGGCATGGGTGAGGGACAGCGTGAGAGGGAGGGAGGGGAGAGAGAAAAAAAAAAAAATTAAAAAATAAAAAAAAAAAAAGAGAGAGAGGGGAAAGGGAAAAAAAAAAAAAAACCCACCATTAGTTCACAGTTAGTATTTTCCCTGTTTAATCCTCCCTTGGACCGTTCAACCAGTCCTGAAAGGAGAACAAAAAAAAAAAAAACAGGGCCCAAGTCAATCCTTTATATCATTATACCATTGATGTGTACACATTCGTAAAGTTCTTGCTTTTGTTAATTGTATTCTTCCCTTCAGAGTCGGATGGGGGGACAACCCCAAAAAAAAAAAAAAAAAAAAAAAAAAAAAAAAACATTAATGTGTACTTCTCCACCTGTGTCTTATTCCCATTGTCCCCCTTTCCTTTCTGACTTTTTAGTATATCGTTATTCAGATTTCTCATTTTCATCTGGTATTCCTTATATCTAATTTCATTTCTGCATAAAAAAAAAAAAAAAAAAAAAAAAAAAGAAGTATCAATGTCTCCCCCTCTCTCCCCTCCCCCCATCCCCCCCCCTCCCCCCCATTAATCACCAATAATTCCTTTCATGTTATCCAACATTTCCCTCCCCAACCCCCCCCGCTCCCCCCCCACTTTGTATACTGTAAGTAATAAGTTCCAGATTGTCCGTCATTTTCCTTTATAGCCCCCCCTCCCCCCCGCCCCCCCCCCCCCCCCCCCCCCCACTCTCATGAGGGTTTTGTGCGGTAATTTGTTGCCACTGTTCTGGACGTTGTAGGGATTTTCTTGTGTCAATTCTTCTCCAATCTATGAATTCTATTGGGGGTAATTCGAGTGTCTCTACAAACCGTTGCATATCATCTTTAGATCTTAGAGTTGCTGTTTTGCCATTTCGAGTAGCTGTAAGACTAAATGGGAATCCCCAGCGGTATTTAATTTCCGCTGCGCGGAGGACTTCCAGTATTGGTTTTACATTTCGTCTTTGCATTAGAGTCCGGCTTGATAAGTCATGGTATAAAGATATCTGTATTCCCTCAAAGACAATCTCCTTCTTTCCGCGTGCATGCTTCATTATGTTCTCCTTTACTGTATATTTATGTAGTTTACACACTGTATCTCTTGGTTTTTCAGCATTTGGCCTAGTGTAGGATGGGATACGGTGGACTCTATCTACTTCGATGGTTTCTGGGGATTCGTCTCCCAATATTTGGTGAAATATTTGCTGAATTGTAGGGAGTAGTTCTATTCTTTGAATCGCTTCTGGTATTCCTTTTATTCTAATATTTTGCCTTCGTTCCCTATTTTCATAATTATCTAATTGATCTTTATAGGAGTTTAGAAGCTCTTCTTGATAGTTTACTGTATCCTGTATATCTGCAACTGTTTGTATTATTGTCTCCTGGTTGCTTTCAGTTGTTTCTACTCTGCGTCCCAGTTCGTAGACCTCTTCTCTGATGTCCTCTACAGCTTGTTGGCAGGATTGCTCTACTGCTAATATTAACTGTTGAATATCTGTTTTGGTTGGTAGTGCTTTAAGAAGATCTCTGAGTTCTCTGATGTCCTTCTCTAGATTTTCTGCTTGTCTCTCCGGCTTTAGGGACTTCTTGCCTCCTTCCCAACCTGTATTCAAAGTTTGTACTGCCGTACTTTGGGGGTTTATGAGTTTTTTTCCATTAGGGCTTAACGCCAGGTTAAGCATTGTCCCTAATTCCCCGTTTCCTTCTATTTCTGTCACTATAATTTCCGTTGTTTCAATGTTGGCACTGTGTACATTTCCTCTTTCTTCCATCACTACTCCCTCTCTCCCCTCCATTGATATCGCTGGGGGTGTATAGGTTGCAATGGTGGAGGGTATAGGGGATGTGGTTATTATCGGTGGAGTTTGGCCGTCTTCCTGTATATCCACCTCAAATTCCTGATTCTTTAAAAGGTTCCCTCTATCATTACTTTCCCTTTTCTCTTGTCCCTGGGTTTGTCCTATTGATAATGGTAGTATTAACGTTTTTTGTTGTGTCTTGCCCGTCGCCTTTTGTCTTTCCTTATCACCCTCTTCCTCTGTTGGGGTAGGGTTGCCATGAGTTGGGCTTGTATTAGGGATTCTGCTATTCACCATTATCCGGCCTCTGCCCATCCCTGGTGAACCCCGCTCTTTAATCTGGGTACCCCTACCCGATGTAAGGGATCCACGTTCTGGTTTAGTTGGATTTGATACACTGCTCATACCTCGTTCTGGTGTCTTTTCCATGGAGGAACGAGATTTATTTGCTTCCAACATATCACGTTTCTGTCCTCCACTTACAGTGCGTGGGGAGAGGTATGCTTTTATCGTGCCTGCTTGTTGTGCTATTTGTCTACGTGTCGGCATCACTCTCCCCCTAGTGGAGTAATCAGGTAGGGGGCGGTTTTACGTATACACAGTCTTTTTTTAAATATATCTACTGTCACAACCAGCAAAGATATTTGAGAGTGGGGATTGAGTGGGGGTTTACTTGATGGTATAATAGCGAAGTAGGTGATAGGGTGGGGGATATACGTGTACAATCCACTGTCTCCAGGTTGAATCTATGGCAGTTATGTATATGATATTTTTACAGCAGATTTAATAAGACTCACCCCTTATATCGATGTTGCTCCCAGCCCGTTGTTCATTTCGTCTTTATCCCAGGACTTGGGGCAGGTTCTAGGTGTAGCAGAGGGGAGAGAGTGGAAGCAGCTAATAGTGGGTGAATTCTGTAGCTCCACACCAGCTTTGCTACATCCGTGTATTCAACAGATAGTCTTTTGTGTTAATAAGCTGCTTTTATACCTTAGGCAGATGTTATTTATATTTAATTTAGCGGTCTCTCGGCAAACAGTTAATTGATTAATTAATGAAAAAGATTTAACAGCAAAGTTCAATTCTGACTGTTGGTAAATGTTGGTAAATGTTTACTATGCAATCCCTGCACACTCTCTGTACAGTCTATAGGCTCATTATTTCATTAAATTAATATTTCAGTTATTCACTGTGTAAAAGTCCTTCCCGGTAATATTCACCGTGCCTCTTTGCCTTTTGTATTAATAGCGGCTAACAGCAGTTTTTATCATCACTTTATCATCGAACACTTTTGACACTTTTTTTGGGACCATTGATATTCATGCAGCGATCAGTGCTGTAAAATGCACTGATTACTGTGTAAATGTCACTGGCAGGGAAGGAGTTAACACTGGGGGGCGATCACGGGTTTAAATATGTTCCCTAGGTGTGTTTCTAACTGTGAGGGGATGCGACTGACTAGAGAAGGAGCCAGATCATTGTTCCTACTTAGTAGGAACAGACAATCTGTCTCCTTCCCTGTCAGGACAGGGATTTGTGTGTTTACACACACACAAATCCCTGTTCTGGCTCTTGTAAAGAAGCCATCGTATGGGTACGTTGATTTGCGCAGCAGTGCCACTTTACGTCGTATATCGGCGTGAGCGTGAGCCGGTCGGCAAGTGGTAAAATGTGAAAGTAAATGTGCTTCTCCTAGGGGGGTTTACTGATGCGGGGAGGAGCTGATAGCGCCGCCGGGGGACCCCAGAACAGGAGGATCGGGGCCACTCTGTGCAAAACGAACTGCACAGTGGAGGTAAGTATGACATGTTTGTTATAAAAAAAAAAAGAGGGTTTACAGCCCCCTTTTAATTAAAGCAGCCCTAAAGGGGTTCATCCAAGATGACAAAATCTCAAATATAAAACAGACTGCAAAACCTTTAGACAAAGCCCTTCTGATTCCACGGTTTTCCCGAGTCAATTGCTGACAGTCAGTAAGAATTCTCTTACCTGCATTTTTCTTTTAACTGTGGCTTCTGAACATGTCCTACTTTTCCTAGATAACTATGGTCAAATTTTACACTTTATAATGTGTTTATTGTACAATTTAACCACATGCCGACCGCGCTATAGTCGAAAGACGGCTACAGCGCGGTTGGCTTGTTCTAAGTGGACGTCCTACGGACCATCACGGATCACGGTAAACAGCCGCTGATAGCGGCCGTTTACCACGTGATTGCTCCGTCAAATGACGGAGCGATCACATGTACACAAACCGGCGTCACGTCATGACGCCGGTTCCTCCCTCCCCTCTCTGTACCAATCGGTACAGTGAGAGGGGAGAAGTGCAAAGGGGGAGAGACGGGACCATCGCTGTGGGCTGGATGTGTAGTGCCCACAGCGCTGGTCAGTGCCTGCAATACTGTGCAATACTCTGCCCCACTGTGCAATACTCTGCCCCACTGTGCAATACTCTGCCACCACTGTGCAATGCTCTGCCACCACTGTGCAATGCTCTGCCACCACTGTGCAATGCTCTGCCACCACTGTGCAATGCTCTGCCACCACTGTGCAATGCTCTGCCACCACTGTGCAACGCTCTTCCACCACTGTGCAATACTCTGCCAATGCTCTGCCAATACTCGCCAATACTCTGCCAATACTCTGCAATAATTTTTAATAGAAACAAAGAATTTTTTTTTTTTTTTTTTTTACCGAATTTCAGTATTTTTTGATTTATAGCGCAAAAAATAAAAAACCCAGCGGTGATTAAATACCACCAAAAGAAAGCTCTATTTGTGTGAAAAAAAAGACACAAAATTAATTTGGGTACAGTGTTGCATGACTGAGTAATTGTCATTCAAAGTGTGAGAGCACCGAAAGCTGAAAATTGGTCTGGTTAGGAAGGGGGTTTAAGTGCCCAGTGGTCAAGTGGTTAAATATAATAATTAAATAATTATTGCATACTGACCAGTTCTTGTCCATAGTGCCCTTTTTATTTATTTATTTTTTTTTTTTTTTAAAGCTGCGTGACTTTTTCAATTATTTTTAAAGCCTCTGAAAACCTAATTCTGTTTTTCAGTGGATAAAAATGATTTCTGAAGTGGATAAGGGTGTGCTGATTTTATTGATGTGCAGTTTGGGCTACATTGAGAAAACGTGATTACTCTGCATGATGGTATCTGTCTTAAGAGTCAGTCGTGACTTTCATAAAAGGGAGTATTTAGGTAGAAAGGTTTGGTTGCTAAGCACTAGGCGTCTGTGTTGCCCTCCTCCCTGCTCCCAGTTTGTAGTGTCCATTATTAAGATAACACTAGCTTTGCAGAGATTGGTGAGCAAGCTGCTTTGCTAGAAATGTGCCATTCATCCTTCTATTTTTTTTTTCTATCCATAAACTGGGCCATTCATAGCTGACGTTATGGATCTTTTTAATGTCTTTTCAGGTAGTGATGTCACAGCCCTGGTGTTTATTGATAACCGGTCTCATCCCAGTTTCTTCTCATCTGTAAAATGTTACCTTATATCATGTTAAAAAACAGTATAAAAAAGGTGATATTATGTCTTCTGCATTGGTTTTTACATTGACATTTAAAGCAGTTGTAAAGTCTCAGTGCTAGTTCACACCAGATGCAGTTCCGTGCGCTTTTTTTTTTCTGCACTAAAAATGCATGCACAGTGTTTTCCATGTATTCCAATGGCTCTAGTTCAAACCAGTGCAGTCAGTTTCCGGTGCAGAAAATTAGAGCGTGCTGCATTTTTTTCTGCACAGAACTGAACCGGAACCTAGAAAATTGTATCAAAAATGCACTGGAACTGCATGTGATGTGAACTGTAAACAAAAACTGATCCGGAGCGTATTTTTTTTTTTTTTTGTGGCGCATTAAAGTGGTTGTATACCCTCCATTACAACTTGCACCTACGGGTAAGCCTAGATTAAGGCTTACCTGTAGGTACAAGAAATATCTCCTAAACCTACATGGTTTAGGAAATATTTGCCAAAAAGTTTTACAACGTTGTCTACAGCGCATGCGCGCCATAGACACTGGTGCATTCACAGGGTTAATCCCCATTCACAAAGTTCGGCTTGCCGAATTTGATGTCTCCTGCGCGAATGCTCAGAGCGACGTCTTCGCTGCTCTGGCCAATCACACGCTGTGATTGGCCGGAGCGGTGATACCCGGAAGTAACCTTCCAGGTATCTGTGGAGAGATGGCTGCGGCTAGAGGGGGAGACAAGGACAGCGTCGGGGGCCCCGATCTAAGGTAAGTGATGCATAATGAGCCAGTATGCTAGTCATACTAGCTCATTATGGCTTTGTCTTGCAGGTGGTTTTAAAAAATAAATAATAAAAAAAAGGGTTTACTAACACTTTAAGGTGAAAAACCTTCTGTGGTGCAGCTGCCCCCCAGAGCCCCCCTTTATCTTACCTGAACCCAATTGTTCCAGCGACCTGAACGAGCCCAGCAGCTCCAGCCGCTGTCTTGGGTCCTCATTGGACAGATTGATAGCAACAGAAGCCATTTGCTGCCGCTGCTGTCAGATCCAGTGACACGGGAGGGGGGAGTCTTGCTGTCTGTGTAAATGGATGCAGCAGCAGGACTTGGGAGCGCGCCCACATGAGTGCACCCATGGAATGTGGCTCTCCTTGGGGGCAATCGATGATGCAGTCGATGAGGAGGAGGAGCCAGGAACTTTACCGGGGAACCTCAGAAAAGGAGGATCGGGGCCTCTCTGTGAAAAACCCTTGCACAGAGGAGACAAGTAGAACATGTTTGTTTATTTAGAAAAAATAAAAACCTGTACAATCACTTTAAGTAAACAAACTTACTAGGAAATAATTGTGATCACTCCCAACTTTGCCCCTTCCTCTCAGGTTGGCATCCTGCTGTATTTCATGCTGTACTATAGCTGTTAAAAGCATGGCTTCAACGGGTCTATTCTTAGTTATTCCTATTTTCTATTTTTTGAAAAAATTGTACCATAACTGCAGACAGAAGAAAATATAAAAGTGCTTTTTGTAAAAGAAAATGTTGGCACCATATTTTGTTACATAAAAAATAACAAGTTATTCTTACTACATTTCTTCATAAGTTTCATTGTTTGAAGACTTTTTTTTTTTTTTAAATACATTGTATCTTGAATACAGTACTCAAAATTGTCAAGCAATTGATAGATAAATAATGGGAAAGCTTGGAAAGCAGAGTATGGGGCAGGGGAGTTGTTGGAATTATTAGTTCTACTGCCCCATGTCATGAAGTCTGGCCTTTGCTATATTTGTGTTTTATGGCCAAGTCAGATGGACAGAACTGGAAACTCGTATATTGTACAAGTGTGCAATTGAACCCACAATTATCTTTCCAAATGTTTTCCCCCAATAATCCAGTTTCAGGAAGCTTGACAGTTTACACACAGCAAGTGACAATAGCAGGATTCAGCAAAATGTCCATTCACCTTACATGTAATTTGTCTTTAGGTATACTTATAATCTCTAAGCAGAATATAAAGTGGCCCTTATATTGCATAGCTGGTACCTTCCAGGTGGCTGCATGTCATCCCTGCTTTTTTTGTAGTGCATTGTAATTAAAATATTAACCCAGCTACCATGATTGTCTACTCTGGTCTCCACCCTCTGTCTCATGCGTCTCACTTATCCATCCATCTCTGTGAGGGGCAAATTCATGGACCAATAGTGAGGCCGGCAATCTCTTAATGGAGGAAGTGCGGATAATTGTCACAATCTCCCTCCTCCCATCACAGAATGCTGCGCATTCAGTGAGAAGATAGTAATACTTTTAATGAATGGAGGAGGTGCTGGGCACATGACCTTCTATGATATCTGTACTACAGCCAGAACTACAAGTTTCAGCCCCAATAGGGGAGTGCGAGCTGAATAAAAGTATAAGTTATACCAAACACGGATGTGCCAGAGATGGGGGCACACTTCTTTGGAGGGAACCTATTTTTACTGTGCAAATGGACAAAAAATATTTTTTGCAATACTTTAGATTTAACATACTCAAATCGTTTTTTATTTTTTATTCAACAACAATGAAACCGCTGAACAAATGCCATATGGAACAAGGCAGCAGTAAAAAGTAGACAATTTTGCTAAAAAAAAGGGGATTATATCTCACTGGGGGGGGCAGAGCAGACAGCAGTGAGGGGGGGGGGTGGAGTGGCATGTGGCTGGATCCCAAACATATGGTTGTGGTCTTTCCCGAGCCCAGACTGGCTTTGTGAGATCAGCAGACTTCGGCCCGCTGTCTGCTGCAAACAGGTCACAAGTGCAGGACGAATTGCACTTCTGTGATCCACAGGAGAAGTACAGCCAAACGAGCTTTGGCTGTACTTCTCCTTTAAATAGAATACATTTTTCTAGAACTACAAGTCCACATGGATACGTTTCAGTATTTATCTTTATTTTATGACTCACTATCTAACTATGATCAAAAATTGATTAACCATATTCATAAGGCAGCCCACTGCTTACTCTCTCTCCACTGGAAGAGTATTTGTTCACCCACACTTTTTGATTTATTCCAAATTGTTAGACGGTATGACAGCTTGGTTAAAAAAACAAAATAAGCAAAAAGTTTGCATACAAAAGGACTCAAGATGCTTTATGTATGTTCTTTACAACTACATTTTGTTTATAGGGTATGTATACTTTTTACAAGAAAATCCATAACCCTGCCAGTGCCTGCCCTGATCAATTTATATAGCTGCAGACATCAATTGTAGACTTGGCCACCTTCCCACTGCCTGACCTGACCAGTGTAAGACCCCTTTCACACTGGAGGCATTTTTCAGGCACTTTAGAGCTAAAAAATAGCGCCTGTAAAGCTGCTAACGGGGGTTAAAAGCACCCCGCTAGCGCCTGAAAAGCGATGCAAAATCGACGGTAAAGCACCACTAAAACTAGCGGCACTTTACCGTAGACGTCCCTGGGCTGTCAGTGTGAAAGGGCTCTAAGAGCAGCCATTATGTCATACTGCTATTCTGGAGTCTTATAAAATGTCACAATTCCACTGCCCTATAAAATAATGGATGCCCTGGCTAAATTTGCCGAGCTAGAGATGGACTTGGCCATCATTCCCAAAAAGTCCTCTTGCACACTGCAGCTTGAAAAGCCTATTAATTGTAATGTGCCTATGCAGACAAGTGCGTAAACAAGCGCCGTGCATTCTTCAAAAAACAAATTAGAAAAAATCTGCTTTTTTGGTTAGTAATTTATGCCTCATGCCCACAAATGCATGCAAATGGCTGTTTAGATATTGTGCAGAATGAGAGAATACGTAAATACACACAAATGCTTACAAAAAAAAAGGCTGAAAACGTAGATGCTCAAACAGGAGTATCCTGTGCAAGAGGCCTAATGCCACGTACACACGGTCGGAATTCTCGTCGGAAAAAGCTCTGATGGTTTTCCCGTCGGAATTCCGACGGAATTTCGCTCAATCTGTCTTGCCTACACACGGTCACACCAAATTCACGCCTTAAAAAACGTTCGACTCCACTATAAAAGGGAAGTTTAATGCTTCTGAGCATGCGTCGAATTGTTTCCGAGCATGCGTCGGAATTTTGCATGTCGGAATTGCATACTCAGGATCGGAAAATCCGATAGAAAGGTTTTCCGTCGGAAAAATTAAGAACAGGTTCTCAATCCAAAGTCCGTCGGAAATTCCGACAGAAAAAGACCGATGGGCATACACACGGTCGGAAAATCCAATGAAAAGCTCCCATCGGACTGTTTCCATCGCAAAATTCCGACCGTGTGTACGCAGCATTAGGGTGTTTACTATTGCATGATGTTGTAGTCCAAGTCAGTGAGGAGAGCTTGCATCTTATTCTATAATTATATTTAGGAAATTATCAGGAAGGTGGAAGTATATGGTTTCTTTACAGAATTCTTCTTGTACTTGAGCTTGTAATAAAAAATAATTAAAAAAACCTGGACATACGAAAGTACTACTGGGCATGCCATATGGCCAGAATTGTTGATTGGCACCTGCACAATAGACTTAAGGCAGGGCTTGACAAATTTGCTTAGAAGGAGCCAGCTGAAAAAGTTAGGAGCCAGTTATTTACATCCTCTGCCCAGCGCCCAGAACTGCATGTCTGGGGCATCGGGCAATAAGAATTGCTCATGCCTGATGCCAACCGAAAAAAGAACAAATATAAAAAATAAAAAATAAAATAAACTTTTGTTTTGTTGTTTGAAATACAATTTTGCAAATAAGTTTTTTATTTTTTATTTTTTTTCTCCTACACTGATGTGCTCTGATAGGCTGCACTGATTGGGCGGCACAGGTTGGCACTGGCAGGTGGCACTAACTGGCATTGGCAGGTGGCACTGGATTGCACTGGCAGGTGGTACTGGATTGCACTAATTGGCACTGGCAGGTGGTAATGGTTGGCACTGGCAGATGGCACTAACTGGCACTGGCAGGTGGCACTGGATTGCACTGGCAGGTGGCACTAACTGGCATTGGCAGGTGGCACTAACTGGTGACACTGGATTGCACTGGCAGGTGGCACTAATTGGCACTGGCAGGTGGCAATGGTTGGCACTGGCAGGTGGCACTGGTTGGCACTGGCAGGTTTCACAGCCGATAGTGTAAATGTGAAACTGAATGCTCTCTGCAGCTCTGCAGTGTGTGAATGTACTGGGTACTTCTGACTCAAGAACTGGATACAAAATTTAAAACAGTTCTGAGTGTCAGTGTGCTGTGAGCCAGCCGATTGGTTGCAGGGAGGAGCTGAGCTCTCACTCTAGGATCATATTGCCAGGCCTGCTCTGCTGTGAAACTGTATGGAGAGAGGAGCTGACAAATTCAGCATAATGTCAGAGGTGGGCGGGACCCAGCAGTTATCCAGCCAATGATTGGGCTGTTTAAGAAACGGGCGGGGCCACATACACGTAGCGGCCCGCCCAGATTTCATCCCATTGGCTGGTGTTGGATAGCTGGGTCGCGCCCACCTCCGACATCCAACCTCAATTGTGACAGCTCCTCTCTACATACAGTTTCACACACCGCAGCACTGTTCTGCCAACAGTGTGTGGAGAAGGGAGGAGGATGTCAGCGGCTGCTGAGCGCTCTCTTCCTGCTCCATCCCCACTACCAGACAGACCCCACAGCCCGCCCTGTAGCAGAGGCACCTGTCAGTGACAAAAACCCAGGCGCCAGGGCACAATTTCTAGTCGCAATGGCGACCTGGCGCCTGGATTATGTCGCATCCCCTAATCTGCCCAACTCTACGGATCTTCTGTACTGTCTGCAATAAGATGACCATTGCTTCTTCACCCGGCCCACTGACCCCACTAGACCGAAACCCAGACTTTTCTCCGGGTATAACACACCTGCATAATACCGACACACCCGTAAAGCACTCAGTCGGAGCAGGATCCCTCTTTCACAATGGAAAGATGATCTCTTTCCAAACCCTTCCATCCAAATTCCCGGACACAGCTATTCTCTTCTTTAATTTCCTCCAGATCAGACATCTCTTGCTCAATTCCACCCCGCTTCCCCATTGGGATAGAGATCCAACGCCTTTCGAAGCTATATGCACCAGATCTGAACGCCAAAGACATGTCATATCAGATATGTATGCCTTACTATTTGCTAAAAACTCTACTAAAGATGACACTGCCAGCCAAAAATGGGGGGGGAAGAACTAGATACTGACCTAACTCAAGAAGAATGGGACCACATCCTTACTCACATAGATAAAGGATCTCTGAACATTTCCACACAGGAAAACGGGTGCAAAATTTGGTGGTATAGAACTCCCGATAAAATCCACAGATTCCACCCCAGCGTCCCACCCCTATGCTGGTGATGCAACATTGCCCACGGATCACTGATACACGTATGGTGTGATTGCCCCATAATCCAACCCTACTGGAAAGAGATACACCGTCTTGCATCACAAATCACGACCTACACCCCAGACTTTATTCCAGCCCAATATTTACTCCACCATACTTACATCCCCCAAGGAGCGTACAAAAAGTCCCTCACACTACACCTGATCAATACGGCAAAATTTGCATACCTACTCACTGAAGGACTACTTCTCCCCCCAGCATATCTGAATGGTTACGTAGAGTGGGTAAGATAGCTGAGATGGAGGATCTAATACACCAGGCGAAAGACACCTCTTCCAAGTTTCATATATCGTGGGCATACTGGTTACATTTTAAGGAATCCGCAGAATACCATAGCCTCCTTTTCTGAATCCCACTAGCTTGACCTGAGGGGCAGAATCGGCTACCTAATCCATGAGCTGGATACATCTCTATGGACACACCCCATCCCCCCCTCTCCCTTCATAACCCCTCTACCCATCGTCTATCCCCCCTCCCCCCTATAATCAAATAATGGCTTCACGTACAGAACTTCAGTGTATGACCATTACACCAAACTGATATGAGTGTCCCTGGACAGAGCCTTAATAACCAAACCACTCTGTAGTAAGCATCACACAACTAGGAGATCGGTAAAATGGCAATTCAAAGTCAGGCAGGGGAAGCCTCCACCCAAGCACAGTTAGATCCCGACAGGGGTGTTTGGGTGCTGAGGCTAACAACACGATCTCACTGCGCAATGTGCGGTACAAGTCAGTGCAGAGTCCTTCATGACGTACTATTTCAGTTTAAAGACATCTTATAGTTGTACCTGTTCTAACTGAGTTATATAAGTTACTACTTGATTGTACCTCTTCTTCTGTATTTTATCGGTATACGAAAATTGACAATGCATCTCAACAGATTTCAAGATTGTAATGATATTTTTCTCAATGGCCTATTGTATGTACTATGCAAAATCTTTAATAAAAACATTTGAAAAAAAAAACGTATAAATAAAAAATCAAAACTATTGTTTTAAAGCTGTGTGAGGACATGCATCACTGTAGATTTATATTTTAAAGTCAATGCTGAGGTTTTATTGCAAAATATAAGGGGCCATACATGCTAGGTGTGACATTTGGCGGGATGGGGCGGGCGGGGATTTCAGTGGGAATGCACAAAGGTTTCTTAGAACAAAACAGGCTTTTATTAAACAAAAAATGCTTAATTGCAGCAGGCAAAAGTCCATATCAGCAAAAGGGAAACTCCCCTTTCAGGATAATACAGTCTCAATAACATAAAAGGAATTTTTATATCGGCAATAGTCACTCTCAACTAATCAGTCCAGGCCACAGAGCCCAGCAAGCAGCATGGGTCTCTTGTCAGGTTTTTTTGCAGTAGGTATAGCTAGCATCCTTTTGGTTTTAAAAAATACCTCGCACTCAGGAGGAACTTTTAAAAAGTTTGGGATAAAAAAAAAAAAAACATTTATACATACATAGGTTGATGCAGCATTTGTCCCCCGCTGGCTCTGCAGTGAGAACTGAGCAATCAACCACTGCTGATCACTCAGTTCTCCCCCTCAGCTCTGAGCAGAGAGCCATGACTCTGTCAGCAGCTCTCTGCTCTCCCCTCCAGTGCTCGCTGAAATGCTGGGCTGGGGAGGGGGCTGAAGGGACTGGCTCATGATCAGTGGATCTCTAAAAGGCTGAGCCAGGTGCTGGTCTAGGCTCCTTGGTGGATCCCGACCATATGGACTTGAATTGGTTGTTCACTTATGACAAGTCATGTAATCCCCTTTCTTACCTTATTTTACAGTACTGTGGGGCACTCACGTGACCTGCCAGTGCTATCCCTCCTTGATCCGAGCACTACAATGGGAGGGGCTGTGTTTCCCCACTGATGTCAGCTGGGAGGAGAGGAGGAGCATGACAGGAAGGTCACATGAGCGCCCAGCAGCGTTGTAAATAAGGTATTTTGCAGAATCATTTTTTTTAAAACGCACACACTGCACATTAGATCTTCATGTAAGAAAGGGGATTACGGGATTTGTCACTAGTAATTTTAACAGCTATAGCGGCCGGAGGGGCGGGGATTAGATGGATAACGCAGAGTCCTGAGCTGACATGTATAGTGGGATGATGGAGGCACGTAAACTGACCATGGTAATCAGGGATCAGCAGCCATGATTACTGTGGTCAGCACAGACAGGGGGACATAGGAACAGGCAGTCACAACCAGGTTTTCTTACAACATAGAGAGGGACAAATGACACAGCACATACACTATGCTGTGTATCCTGGGCTACAACCACTTTAACCACTTCTGGACCAGGCTGACATTTGTTGTTTACAAGATTATAATTTGTATTTTTTGCTAGAAAATCACTTGGAACCCCTAAACATGATTGAGGTGTGTGTGTATATGTATGTAGTATATATATATATATATATATATATATTTTTTTTTTTTTTTTTTTTTTTTTAGCAAAGACCCTAGAGAATAAAATGGCAGCCGTTGCAATATTTTATATCACACTGTATTTGCTCAGCAGTGTTTTCAAATGCAAATTAAAAAAAAAAAAAAAAAAACACTTTTCATGAATTAAAAAAAAAAACAGTAAAGTTAGCCCAATTTTTTTTGTATAATGTGAAAGATGATGGTACGCCAAGTAAATAGATACCTAATGTCATGCTTCTAAATTGCATAAATTGCACTTGCTGATGGAATGGCAACAAACTGCAGTACTTAAAAATCTCCATAGGTGAGGCTTTACATTTTTTTTAAAGGTTTCCTGCTTAGAGTTAGAGGTGGTCTAGTGCTAGAATTATTGCCCTTTGCTCTAATTATCACAGCGATGCCTCACATGTGTTTTGAACACTGTTTACATATGTGGGCACGACTTACATATGCGTTTGCTTCTGTGCGCGAGCTCGGAGGGACGGGCACTTTAAATTAATTTTTTATTTTTTTTTACTTTTATTTTTTTACACTGTCCCTTTTTTTATTATTTATTTTTTTTGATCACTTTTATTCCTATTACAATGAATAGGCAAGACAGGTCCTCTTTATTGTGAGATCTGGGGTAAAAAAGACTAGACATATGCAATTCGTTTAGTTCCGATTTCTTTTTTTAACGAATTTTGACAAATTCGTCAATTCCGAATTTCCGAATTTTTCAATTTCCGAAATTACAAATGTCCGCATTTCCGAAATTACAAATGTCCGCATTTCCGAAATTACAAATGTCCGCATTTCCGAAATTACAAATGTCCGCATTTCCGAAATTACAAATGTCCGCATTTCCGAAATTACAAATGTCTGCATTTCCGAAATTACAAATGTCCGCATTTCGGATTTTCGGAATTTCGGAAATTCAAAAATTTTTAAATCTGAAAAAAAGAAAATCTGTTTAATTCTAAATAATAACTAACTATTAAATTATAGGTATTTGAATTCCCTTTCAAATTTTGTCTGTTAGTGAACGTAACGAGTACGAATTTATCCGAAGTTGCGAATTATCTGAAATAACGAATGCCGCATCTAACCAAATGGAACGTAACGATCTAATAATAATAAATAACAATAATAAAAACTTTTTTATTATTTATTATTATTTATTATTAATTTGTTCCGTTCCATTTTTTTAGATGCGGCATTCGTTATTTCAGATAATTCGTAACTTCCGATAAATTCGTACTCGTTAATTTAATAGTTAGTTATTAATTAAACTGATTTTCTTTCTTTTTTTAGATTTTCAAATTTTGGGATTTTTAAATCTTTGAATTCCCGAATTCCGAAATTCGGAATTCCAAAAAACCGAAATTCGATAATTCGGAAATTCGGAAATCCGAAAAATAGAAATGTGAAAATTCACGAAATTTTTGATTTTCTGAATTTCCTAAAAAAAGCAAAAAAACGAATGAAACAAAAATGAATTTTTTGTCAGTGCACATGTCTAAAAAAGACCTCAGATCTCACATTTACACTTAAAAGCAAAAAAGTAAAAAAAAGTATTTTTACATTTTCTAATAAAAATTTAAAAAAATTGTCCCTTTTTAAGGCCATTAGGTGGAAGTGACGTCCGACGTCGCTCCGGTCCTCCAAGGGCATAGTCCAGTGGGGGCCATCTTGCCCTCACTCGAGTTCCTGCCCATCGCTCAACAGGTTCGGATCGTTTTCGCTGCTACCGACGGCTTCGGGAAGCAGTGGGGGAAGGAAGCAACTCTCCCGCTGCCCATAAAAGTGATCCCGTGGTCAATCCGCTGCCAGGACCACCATTATGTGAAAGAGGATCGCTCGCTGTGTTATCTTATGGTTATGTTATGGCAGCTATCTGCTGCCATAACCAAGGTATAAAACTTCAAAGCAATGACGTGTGTGTGTGTGTGTGTGTGTGTGTGTGTGTGTGTGTGTGTGTGTGTGTGTATGTATGTGCATGCATGCATACATACATACAGTGAGTGGTCCAGAACTAGTTAAATCAGACCACGAATGGGGGAGATGAACGTACACTCTTAAGCCTGGTACACACGATCAGATTGTTGGCCAACCTGGTTTTTGTCCAAAGGGCGTGTGCCTGGATCTTGTCTTGCATACTAATGGTACACGATTGTCGTGCCACAAACATGAACATAGTGACGTACTACGAGGAATTTCAGCTCTTGAGCGCCACCCTTTGGGCCCCTTCTGCTAATTTTGTGTTTGGTGAGCATTGATTCCGAGCATGCGTGTTTGTTCTTTCAACTTTTGTGTGACAGACTTGTGTACTAACCATACGAAAATCTGACAACAGACCGTTGTCCGCCGAATATTTACTAGCATGTCATCTAACATTTGTTGGCCGAAAGTTGAACAACAATTGTCAAAAGGAGCGTACTAACGGTCAGATTTTAGGCCAACAGTCTGTCAACAGACAACCCCCTGCCAACAATCTGATTGTGTGTACGAGGTTTTACTTGGCGCTACACTTAATTTTACAAGCACTAATCGCCCAGTGCTAAACGTATTACAATAACTGACACCACTATGTAAAATGATCTAATAAAAGTTCATAAGTGAAGTCCAGTGTGTTCATTTAAAACAGTCGTCAAACTATATCCATCATTGTGCTCCAGGTGATTTTCACTTCCCATAAGGTACCGCACTCACCGACTATAAATAACAGAGGCTCTCAACAAAAACCTTAAAATGGCTTCCCTTTCAATGCTCTGCACAAACAGGGGTGTACTATGCCTCAGAGACGAGAATGGCCAATATAGCATAATCTAGCGGTGCACCAAAATGCGAATTTCCATACCGAACATTCAGGATGCACTTGGCAGAAACCGAAATTGACAATTTAAAAAAAAAATATATATATATTTTTATAAATAATTGTATTATATTCTACTTTTTCAATTTAATATCATGAATTTTAATTATTAAGAATTTGTCGGCCAATATCGGCTCCTTTTTGAAGCGCTGTTAAAAATCCTGCTTGCTGAATTTTTGGTGCATATTTGGTCAGTTAAAAAAAACACACCTCCCCATTGAAAATGCAGCAAGAACACATCAAAAATGCACCCGTGTTGCGTTTTTGATGCATTTTTTGAGTCCATAAGACCTATGAAAAACACACAAGGTAAAATCACAGCAAAATAGTGGCAAAAATTTTTTTTTCTTTCTTTCGGCACAGCGCTATAATCATTTTAAACTTTTTTTTTTTTTTAATTTAAAGCATTTTTATTTATAACCTACACCCAGTTAAAATTGCACTCACACATAATATATAAAACAGATGTTCATCAATGGGTCAATTGCTGTCAATAACACCAGAACCATGCGGTCAGTGTGTCGCCCCAAAACTCATACAATTTAACTATAAATGAGGATACATCACTTCCACAATTCTAAATGATTGAATTCAGTCACAGGACTTTGACTCTTTCAAATACTATTTTTTATATATAAATATATATATATATATATATCAATGGGTATATATATATATGTCATATAATATATAATATATATATATATGTATATATATATAATTATATATATATACACACATGTAAATGAGGTTGTTTGCTATTTTGGCCCGCCTATATCAAACCACTCCCTGCGCTCAAATGGATACACTGTCTTATTGTTTGTTTTAAGTAAAATTATATAGCATATAAATAAATAAATATATACTTGGTTCAATGTGCAACACACAATCTTGGTGCACTAGTAGCAGCTGCTTAAAAGGGGATCATATATAAAATGTACAATAAAATAACAGGTGTCAAGGAATAAATAATTAAATGAATAAATTAAATGCATCCAACCTGTGAAAATACTGTAGCAGCGCTTGGGTATCAGAAAAAAACTGATAAAGGTGGATGAGTATCACTCAGTATAGTTAGCAACAAAGTGCGGTGTTACATAATTAATTAAATGAATAAATCAAACAATCAAATAATAAATAAGTGGATTGATATTGGGTATCGGTGGGGGGTGATCATTCAGTGATTAAAAATTCCAGCTCTCTCCGTAGAAGAAAATAATAATAATTCAGTGTGCCAAAGATCTGTCAAGTCCATCCACCAGTGCACTCCACCATGTGTTAGGAAGGTTCTCCTTTGGGGATGCACTCACCAGAAATACAAACAGTATAGGCATATACACTCTCTCATCTAGGTGCTGCTTAATCCTCTCTCGATTCTCCAATTTTCCTCCACAGCCTCTGACTCAATAGCTCCCCATTGCCAGGCAGGTCATATATTGAAAAAGAAGTCACCACATAGCGTGATACTGCATAAATAATTTATTTACCCCCCTACTAAAAAATCAAAACTACCCCTTTGTACAATAAGCGTACCAGATCAAATATTCAAATCAGCATGTAAGGATAAATGTAGATAATTGCACTATGCCTATATATACACATACATACATTTTTATTTTTTTTAATTATTATTTATTTAACTACAATACAATATCGATACACATAAGTTTTAGTTACCGTTTTCATACTGTATTTTTATAATCTATATAAACTGGCATAATTTCTTTTTTGAAACGCATCTAATTTAGACAGGCCTCTCGCTGTTGTTATGGTTTCAGGGTTTTATTAGTCTCTCATATCTGTTTAATTTAAGAGATGTAGGCTGATGCATACCTTATGGAGTTGAATGTTTCCTATATTTATGTTTTAATATTCTCTGAATGAAGAATACCTGGAAACATTAACCAATTTCAGCGCTAAACATGAATGTTATGTATAGTGTCTAAAATAGCTGCAAAAGTTTTAAATGGAAGTAAACATGTAGCCTCTCCATTACTTTAACCACCTGATTACTTTGCACTTAAACCCCCCTCGTGACCAGACCAATTTTCAGCTTGCGCGGTCATACAACACTGTACCCAAATGACATTTTTACCATTTTTTTCCCACAAATAGAGCTTTCTTTTGGTGGTATTTAATCACAGCTGGGGTTTTTATTTTTTGCTAAAGAAATAAAAAAAGATGGAAAATTAAAAAATAAAAATAAAATCATGTTTAATAGTTTGTTATAAAATTTTGCAAACAGGTAATTTTTCTGCTCCATTGATATGCGCTGATGAGGCTGCACTGGTGGGCACTGATAGGCTGCACTGATAGGCTGCACTGGTGGGGACAGATAAGTCGGTACTGATGGGCACGGATGGGTGGCACGGATGGGCACTGGATGGCACTGATAGGGGGCACTGATGGGCACTGATAGGGGACACTGATGAGCACTGGTAGGTGACACTGATGTGCAGCACTGGCACTGTGGGCACTGACAGATGGCACTGTGGGCACTGACAGGTGGAGCTAGTGGGCACTTTTATTATCCAAAGGAGGGCACCATGGACCCTGGGCATATTGCAGTGAGAGGGACTGATGTCCCTCTCACTGCCGCCGGTGATCGGCTTTTTTTTTTTTTTCTCCTCGCGCTGCCAGCGCGAGCAGGAAAAAAAGCCGATTACCGGCTCGGTTATTTTCACATGATCAGCTGTCATTGGCTGACAGCTGATCACGTGGTAAGGGTCAGGATCGACCCCCTTACTCGGATCTGTGATCCAGCGAGTCTCACAGACTCGCGGATCACAGAGCGCGCCGCGCGCGCCCTTCAGACAGCTCGTTGCCGGGACGACGCCAATGGACGTCGTCCCGGCACATCAGATCCGTGCTGTAGCCGTCATTCGGCTATAGCGCGGATCTAAGGTGGTTAAAGTGGTTGTAAAGGCATAAGGTTTTTTTTAACCTTAATGCATTCTCTCCATTAAGGTATAAAGGCTTGCTCTCTCTCTCCTCACAGGACTCAGAGGCAGCAGCGGGAGCCCATTGGCTCCTGCTGCTGTCAATCGTATCCTGTGAGGGGGGAGGGCGGGGATAAGCTGCACTGCGTGTGTCTATAGACAGCCCAGCTCTGGATCAAGCATGCATGAGTGCCCCCATAGCAAATGGCTTGCTATGGGGGAACCCAGAAAGGAGGAAGAGCCAAGAGCACCACAGGGGGTAGGGGACTCCAGAATGGGTATAACATGTTTATTATTTTAGAAAAAAAAAAACAATGTCTTTACAATCAGTTTAAAGCGCTACTCTGGGCTGCCCATGCAGTGGTGTCCTTCCACCCAGTATGGTTTAAATCCCTTTTTGGTGCGGGGTATATTTATTAAAAAACTTGCCTTACTCCATTCTTCAGCAGTCCTCCTCCTCTGACAGCGGAGAGTGTGGGCTACTTAGGGAGTAAGGAACAGGGTAAGTGTTTATTTGTACTTTTTCCTTATGTCCTAGCCAAGGCATTTAACCCATGCAATGCCAGAGGGACCACATTGAATGGGTAAATTTAACAGCAGCCCAAAGTGGGTTGAGCACTTCCTGGGTCTTGGGTCATCACAGTAATGATGGCCATAGACACTGGAATTTTTAGGTATAAGCACTTTCAGCCAGCTGTTTGCTAACAAAACTGATCAAGGCAACCTACCAGCAGCAGTTTATAAATTATATCTACATGGTAGGAATAATAGTGAGTTTGTTGGTGTGCTTTTGCAATTAAAAGCTAGTC
Organism: Lithobates sylvaticus; assembly: GCA_028564925.1. Taxonomy (NCBI): domain Eukaryota; kingdom Metazoa; phylum Chordata; class Amphibia; order Anura; family Ranidae; genus Lithobates; species Lithobates sylvaticus. The sequence goes on along the minus strand of CM053033.1, from coordinate 64,910,615 downwards.
GAAATTACTAGTAAATTGTTGTGCGTATAGCCAACCTAAGGCCCCTTGCTTGTAGAGCCAGTGCCAGCTTTGTGTTACTGCTTTGTCCTTCATTATACTTCTATACTTGGTGAAGTGGCTGCTTCTTTTCCATGAAGGTGTGTTTTGTAGCCTTAAGAAAAGAAGAATTATATTCAAGGAGCAACCTGCTTATCAATTCTCTTAAGTTACCAGTCTGAACTCTGTAGTAAAAGGAGCAAAGACGGAGGGTGTCCACGTAACCCCAATTTTAGTGCACATAAACAGGGCTTATAAACATCATTTTCAGTTTTGGGTGTGGTTGGATGTCCCAAAGTTGGGTTTAAAATATCTAGATTTAAACATTTTCAAAAAGAGAGCCATGACCACTTTTTGCATCAGGACTCGTGGATCATTTGACCAATCGCAGCTAGCTAAATAAATTTGCCTGTATAGCACAACAAACAGACTGGTGACTGCCCATCCTGTCTAATGCCTCCCTTGTGGAGTCAATAGTATGTCAGAACTGCCACTTCTATGTATTAGGTACTAATGTAGTCTTGGGTTTTGTATAACTGCCAAGAGTGTCTGTACATTTGCTGCAAGATTTTCTTTTCTTTTTTTTTTTAAACCATGTAAAAACATTGCATACATCCATGACAGTATTGTCTTTTGTTTTTCTAAACCACTGTCACTTATATGGGACATCTTCATCTTATTGTGAATGTAGCAAGTAATATAAATGCATGTTAATTGTCACGCATGTAAACCACTTGGCATTACTGCTATAGACCTATATTTAGATTTGGCAATACCTTTGTCATTACAAATGGTACTCAAGTAATTATATTGTTATTTCTTTATTCATTAAAAACACATTCATTAAAAAAACAATTCATTTAAAACTGTGTTACAATGCTTCAGTTTGTGAATGAACAGGATGCCTCTCTACAGAGCGCTTCCTGTTCAGTTATCTGCAGTGCAGCTGAGGTTGCAGAGAAACGTATTACTTTTTATGCCTCAAAAGTGAGACATCAGGGGCTGTTTAGACCCCTGATATTTCATCAAAACTCCCCCCCCCCCCAAACAAGGCTGTTAAAAAAAAATTAAAATATATAGAATTGTAAAAAAATAATAAAAAAAACAACATTAAGGGCTCATTCACACTAGCTTAGCCCTCTGAAGCGTAATCTGCAGTTGGACAGGCAGTAGGGAGGCATCATATTGTAAGCGTGGCCAACTGTGGGGTTTAACCCCCCCCCCCCCAAGCCGTAGTGGCTCATTCCCACAGGTATTCTGGTTGTGTGAATAAGTGGTTTGTATATGCAATTGGAGCTGGCTGTTACTGTATTTTTGAAAGCTGTGCAGGTTTGGGTGAGCTGAATGCACAGTCTGTGTTTGGGGCTGTACACCTGCCCCCACACACCTATCAGATAGACCATGGTGTCCATGTGAATGAGCCACAGGGCCCCATTCACAGAGCTTTATTTATTAACTCAGTACAGTTTTTTATTTTCTTTTTTTAAGTTATGTTTGTTTTCCAATCAATTTAATGATTTTATTCCTAATTTTTAAGGACAACTTAGTGACTGGCATGGTACCAGGTGATTGGCGAAAAGCCAACGTGGTACCAATATTTAAAAAAAAGGGCAAAAGAACATACCTTCTAACTACAGGCCAATCAGTCAAACATCACTATTGAAGGGGGTGATAAAGGACTATATCCAAGAATTTGCTTCTGAAAACAGTTTCATTTGTAATCAGCATGGATTTATGAAAGATCTTTGTTGTCAGACCAATCTGTTAATATTCTATGAGGAAGTGAGCTGTCCCCTAGATAGATAAAGGCCTGTGGATGTGGTGTATCTGGATTTTGCCAAAGCATTTGATACAGTTCCTCATAAATGCTTAATTTACAAACTGAGCTCTGTTGGCATGGACCGTCCAAAGGGTGGTGATAAATAGTGTTTACACAGAATGGTCTGTTGTGAGCGGAGCACCCTAAGACCTCGTACACACGATCGGATTTTCGGCAGGGAATTGTGTGATGACAGACTGCCTAAAATCCGACCGTTAGTACGCTACTTTAGACAATTGTTGTCCAACTTTCTGCCAGCAAATGTTGGACTCAATGCTCACCAAACACAAAATTAGCAGAAGGGGCCCGAAGGGTGGCGCTCAAGCTGAAATTCCACCTAGTATGTCACTACGTTCGTGTTTGTTGGCCGACAATTGTGTGCCGTTAGGATGCAAGACAAGTTCCTGGCACACGCCCTTCGGACAAAAGTCTGCTGCTCTGTTGGCCAACAATCTGATCGCGTGTACGAGGCTTAAGGCTGGGACCAATTCTGTTGAATGTATTCATAAATAATATAGGGGTTGGTATAAATCGTTCAATTTCAGTGTTTGCTGAGGATACAAAGCTAAGCGGGGAAATAACTTCACAGCAGGATATAGAAACTTTACAAGAATAAAATAAAAGGGTGGGCAACTACATGGCAAATAAGGTTTAATGTGTAAAAATGTAAGGTAATGCATTTGGGGGTAAAAGTATGAATGCAAGTTATTTGCTAGGGGAGAACCATTGAAGGAATCCAGGAAGGAAAAAGATCTAGGAGTCTAGTAGATTATTGACTTGGCAATGGCCTGTAATGGCAAGCTGCAGCAAGCAAATCTGGCTGTTAGAATGCATTATAAAGGGTATTTACTCAAGAGATGAGACTATAATTCTACCATTTTACAAAATTCTGGTCTGGCCACATCTTAAGTATGCTGTCCAGTTCTGCACACCAGTCCTCAGGAATGATAAGCTGGGGAGAGTCCAGAGAAGGGCAACAAAGCTAATAAAGGGACTGGAGGACCTCCGTTACAAGAAACAACTACAAGCATTAAACTTATTCTCCCTGGAGAAGAGACACTTAAGAGAGGATAGGATAGCGATATACAAATATATCTCAGTGGTGATTCTAGCATAGGAAGGAAACTATTTAGTCTCAGGTCATTTTAAGAGGCCACTTAGTCGTTTAGTGAAGTTGGATGAGAAGAGGTTTAACCTTTAAATGTCTTTAATGTCAGAGCAGTAGGGATGTGGAACTCCATTCCACAGTTTGTGGTGTCTGCGAGGAGTGTTGACAATTTAAAAAACCTTTTAGATCAGCATCTAAGATAATTTAATATACAGAGATATACAGTAAGAAACGGCATTGCCATAAACGCACACGCACCCACACTGGGTGGACTCTTTATTCAATCTTACCAATTACATATGGCAAGACCACTGACTATGGGCTACACGAGGACCTAAATGTGTGCCCTAGTCCCCAAGTACCTTTTTTATCTGTGGTCAATCACTGCAACACAGGACATCTCCAGTGAAGACCTTCTGACAGATGAGTGCGGTCTATCCACCACCAAAGTGTGTATTTCACCCTGTTCAAGAGATGTACCAACCTGTCTAGGGTTTCCTTCCAGACACTAAGTAGAAACCATTAACCACTTGCCGACCGCCCCCTGTATATATACGTCGGCAGAATGGCACGTACAGGCAGAATCACGTACCTGTACGTGACATTCTTCCGGCGGTTGGGGGGTCCGATCGGACCCCCCTCCGCCGGCGGGGACGGTCGGGATCGCTTCAGGAGCGATCCGGGACGAGGGGACGGCCAGTGGTTTCTGGCCACCCCCTCGCGATCGCTCCTGGCCAATGAGAAACTTCCCCTTCCTGTCTATTGTATAGACAGGAAGGCGGAAGTGATGTCACGCTCGGTGCGCCGGTCTATGACAACCTAAATAAAGGTTTTAACCCCTTGATTGCCCCTAGAGTTAACCCTTTCACCAGTGATCACTGTATAACTGTCACTGGTGACGCTGGTTAGCCAGTTAGTTATTTCGTTATTTAGGTTCCCCGTCAGGTTTTTTATATAGCGTCAGGTACCCCCATATATTACCTAATAAAGGTTTTAACCCCCTGATTGCCCCTAGTTAACCCTTTCACCCCCTTTTGCCAGTGTCACTAAGCGATCGTTTTTCTGATCGCTGCATTAGTGTCGCTAGGTAACCATTTTTTTTTTTTTAGGTAACCGCCATGTTTATATAGGTTCATAAATAGGTTTATAGGTCAGGTACCCCCATATTACAACCTAAATAAAGGTTTTAACCCCCTGATTGCCCCTAGAGTTAACCCTTTCACCAGTGATCACTGTATAACTGTCACTGGTGACGCTGGTTAGCCAGTTAGTTATTTCGTTATTTAGGTTCCCCGTCAGGTTTTTATATAGCGTCAGGTACCCCCATATATTACCTAATAAAGGTTTAACCCCCTGATTGCCCCTAGTTAACCCTTTTCACCCCCTTTTGCCAGTGTCACTAAGCGATCGTTTTTCTGATCGCTGCATTAGTGTCGCTAGGTAACCAGTTTTTTTTTGTATTACTGTTACGGGTGACGCTGGTTAGTTAGCTTGTTTTTTATACTGTCAGGGCACCCGCCATTTATTACCCAATAACGGTTTAACCCCCTGATCGCCCGGCGGGTGATATCAATTAGGTTTTAGGGTCAAATAAGGTCTGCGTCGCCCCAGGTTAGTGCCAGTACCGCAAACACCCACGCACAAAGCATACACCTCCCTTAGTGGCACAGTATCTGAACAGATCAATATCTGATCTGATCAGATCTATACTAGCGTCCCAGCAGTTTAGGGTTCCAAAAAAAAACGCATTGTTAGCGGGATCAGCCCAGATACCTGCTAGCACCTGCGTTTTCCCCCCTCCGCCCACCCCCGCCCACCCAAGTGCAGTATCGATCGATCACTGTCACTTACAAAACACTAAGCACACATAACTGCAGCGTTCGCAGAGTCAGGCCTGATCCCTGCGATCGCTAACAGTTTTTTTGTGGTAGCGTTTTGATTCAGTCGCTTCAGTCAGGAGCTTTTTTACCTGTGAATCTCAAAAAAATAAAAAAAAATAAAATAGTTGTCGTTTTATTGTTCTCTCTCTCACTCTATTCTCTCTCTATTGTTGCTCTTTTTTTACTCCATTCTATTCTGCAATGTTTTATTATGTTTTATCATGTTTTATCATGCTTGCTTTTCAGGTATGTAATTTTGTTTACTGTGTTTTAGTGTTAAGCATTTTTTTTTTGTTTTCAGGTGCGCCATTCAGTTGCAACGCGGATTTATTTATCTTGACAGCAACAGCGTTTGCTCCCACGATACATAAAGACGCGACTCCAACACTGTAGGAGGTGATTTCACCACCACAGTTAAAAAAAAGAGCATATATGCCGAAGCATGGGGGCAGCAGGGGGGGGAGGAGCGATTGGCTCCTAATGCCACGTACATACGGTCGAAATTCCGACCGTGTGTACACGGCATAACTTTTGCGGGAGGATGCCCCCATGCATCGGCATATATAAATGGTGCATGTATGCCCATCATTAGAAGTGGGTGGATGAAGGGAGGTATTCTAATGGTGGGCATACCTACCAATCAATCTCTTTTTTTTCGTTCAGCCAAGAGGCTGCATGAAAAAAAAAAGATTACAATATATGTCCAGTATGTTGCTGGACTTTGAATGGTTATACCAGAATGATGCCTGCAGGTTTAGGTATCATCTTGGTATCATTCTTTTCAGCCAGTGATCGGCTTTCATGTAAAAGCAATTCTAGCGGGTAATTAGCCTCTAGACTGCTTTTACAAGCAGTGGGAGGGAATGTCCCCCCTCCCGGATATAAACCGCGCCATTGGGAAATTGGGAAAGCATTTTATCACACCAATCTTGGTGTGGTCAGATGCTTTGAGGGCAGAGGAAAGATCTAGGGTCTAATAGACCCCAATTTTTTCAAAAAAAGAGTACCTGTCACTGCCTATTGCTATCATAGGGGATATTTACATTCCCTGAGATAACAATAAAAATCATAACAAAGAAAAAAAATGGAAGGAACAGTTTAAAAATAAAATAAAAAAGCTAAATAAATAAAAAAAAAACCAAAAAAAAAAAAAAAAAGCACCCCTGCCCCCCCTTCTCTTGCGCAAAGGCGTACACAAGCGTTGGTCTGGCGTCATATGTAAACAGCAATTGCACCATGCATGTGAGGTATCACCGCGAAGGTCAGATCGAGGGCAGTAATTTTAGCAGTAGACCTCCTCCGTGAATCTAATGTGGTATCATGTAAAGGCTTTTAAAGGCTTTTAAAAATGTATGTAGTTTATCTCCACTGCGTGTTTGTGCGCAATTTTAAAGCATGTCGTGTTTGGTATCCATGTACTCGGCCTAAGATCATATTTTTTATTTCATCAAAAATTTGAGCAATATAGTGTGTTTTAGTGCATTAAAATAAAAAAAAGTGTATTTTTTCCACAAAGAATGCGTTTGAAAAATCGCTGCGCAAATACTGTGTGGAAAAAAAAAAATGCAACACCCACCATTTTAATCTGTAGGGCCTTTGCTTTAACATTATATATAGTGTTTGGGGGTTCAACGTAATTTTCTTGCAAAAAAAAAAATATGTTTTCATGTAAACAAAAAGTGTCAGAAAGGGCTTTGTCTACAAGTGGTTAGAAGAGTGGGTGACGTGTGACATAGGCTTCTAAATGTTGTGCATAAAATGCCAGGACAGTTCAAACCCCCCCCAAATGACCCCATTTTGGAAAGTAGACACCCCAAGCTATTTGATGAGAGCAATGTTGAGCCCATTAAATATTTTTTTTTTTTGTCCCAAGAGATTGAATAATGAAAAAAAAAAAAAAATATATATTTTTTTTTTTACAAAAAGTTGTCACTAAATGATATATTGCTCAAACATGTCATGGGCATATGTAGAAATACACCCCAAAATACATTCTGTTGCTTCTCCTGAGTACGGGGATACCACATGTGTGGGACTTTTTGGGAGCCTAGCTGCGTACGGAACCCCAAAAACCAATCACCGCCTTCAGGCTTTCTAAGGGTGTAATTTTTTTATTTCACTTCTCACTGCCAATCACAGTTTCGGAGGCCATGGAATGCCCAGATGGCATAAAACCCCCCAAAATGACCCCATTTTGGAAAGTAGACACCCCAAGCTATTTGCTGAGAGGTATTGTGAGTATTTTGCAGATGTCGCTTTTTGTCACAAAGTTTTGAAAATTGAAAAAAGAAAAAAAAAATTTTTTTTTCTTTACTTTCTTCATTTTCAAAAACAAATGAGAGCTGTAAAATACTCACCATGCCTCTCAACAAATAGCTTGGGGTGTCTACTTTCCAAAATGGGGTCATTTGGGGGGGTTTTGTGCTATTTTGGCATTTTATGGCCTTCGAAACTGTGATAGGTAGTGAGGAGTGAAATCAAAAATTTGCACCCTTAGAAATCCTGAAGGCGGTGCTTGGGTTTCGGGGCCCCGTACGTGGCTAGGCTCCCAAAAAGTCCCACACATGTGGTATCCCCATACTCAGGAGAAGCAGCAAAATGTATTTTGGGGTGCAATTCCACATATAACTATGGCATGTGTGAGCAATATATCATTTAGTGACAACTTTTTGAAAAAAAAAAAAATCTTTTTTATTTTTGTCTTTATTCAATCACTTGGGACTAAAAAAAAAAATATTCAATGGGCTCAACATGCCTCTCAGCAAATAGCTTGGGGTGTCTACTTTCCAAAATGGGGTCATTTGGGGGGGTTTTGTACTTCTCTGCCATTTTAGCACCTCAAGAAATGAAATAGGCAGTCATAAATTAAAAGCGGTGTAAATTCCAGAAAATGTACTCTAGTTTGTAGACGCTATAACTTTTGCGCAAACCATAAATATACGCTTATTGGCATTTTTTTTACTAAAGACATGTGGCTGAATACATTTTGGCCCAAATGTTTGACTAAAATTGAGTTTATTAGATTTTTTTTATAACAAAAAGTAGAAAATCTCTTTTTTTTTCAAAATTTTCGCTCTTTTTCCGTTTATATCGCAAAAAATAAAAATCACAGAGGCAATCAAATACCATCAAAAGAAAGCTCTATTTGTGGGAAGAAAAGGACGCAAATTTCGTTTGGTTACAAAATTGCATGACCGCGCAATTACCAGTTAAAGTAGTGCAGTGCGAAATTGAAAAAAGACCTCTGGTCCTTTGGCTGCCAAATGGTCCGGGGCTGAAGTGGTTAAAGAGGTATTTGATGGAAATGTGCTATTTGGACTACCAGAATACTTAGTGCCATGAGACCCAGAGCTCACATAACATTTCTTATTGAGACAAGCTGGTTGTGTTGCAGTAAAGGTAGAGAATTGATTTTTCAAATTTTTTCCCCCCAGAAGGAAAATGTTATGTTTCAAGGAGTCTAGAACATACCCTAGAAGGAGTTGGGTTTGACCAAATTTTATCAACAATCCCAGGCTGTTGGGCTGCCAGTGTAGTGCCACATTTCTGCAGTCATTGGTTGCTGGAACTGTGGGCATCCCAGCAACCAGTGATGTCACGTGTGCACCCCACCCCCCTGCTACTGACCTCGGCCCCTGGCTCTTACTCCCTGCTGGGCCATAAGTTAAGGTGTGATGTCACGTGCGCCCCCGCCCCTTGAGACTCCTGACTCTAACTCCATGCCGGCCATGAGATATTATATCTCACAGCTCCCGCCCCCTGCAGCTTGTACTCCTCACCTGGTTGCCACCACACATGCTTGACACCCTTGATGAACTGTATCTTCCCAGTGCTGGCATTCACTCATGCAGCCCCAGACCATAACACTCCCACCACCGTGCTTGAATATAGGCAAGACACGCTTGTCTTTGTACTCCTCACCTGGTTGCCACCACACACGTTTGACACCATCTGAACCAAATAAGTTTATCTTGGTCTCATCGGACCACATGACATGGTTCCAGTAAGCCATGTCCTTAGTCTGCTTGTCTTCAGCAAACTGTTTGGGGGCTTTCTTGTGCATCATCCTTAGAAGAGGCTTCCTTCTGGGACGACAGATATGTGGACCAATTTGATGCAGTGTGCAGTGTATGGTCTGAGCACTGACAGGCTGACCCCCCCACCCCTTCAACCTCTGAAGCAATGCTGGCAGCACTCATACGTCTCCCAAAGACAACCTCTGGATATGACCCTGAGCACGTGCACCCAACTTCTTTGGCGACCATGGCGAGGCCTGTTCTGAGTGGAACCTGTCCTGTTAAACCGCTGTATGGTCTTGGCCACTGTGCTGCAGCTCAGTTTCAGGGTCTTGGCAATCTTATTATAGCCCAGGCCATCTTTATGTAGATCGATTCTTTTTTTCAGATCCTCAAAGTTCTTTGCCATTAGGTGCCATTTTGAACTTCCAGTGACCAGTATAAAAAAGTGAGAGCGATAACACCAAATTTAACACACCTGCTTACCACCTGAGACCTTGTAACACTAACGAGTCGCATGACACCAGGGAGGGAGAATCATTGGACATTTTAGGGGTGTACTCACTTTTGTTGCCAGCGGTTTATACATTTAATGGCTGTGTGGTGAGCTATTTTGAGGGGACAGCAAATTTATACCAGCTGTAAACTCACTACTTTACATTGTAGAAAAGTGTAATTTATTCAGTGTTGTTACATGAAAGTTACATGAAAGGATATAATAAAATATTTACAAAAATGTTGAAGGGAGTCCATTCTTTTGTCCATTGGGTCAGAGAGCACCCCCATGTCTTCGAAGGCTAGATCGGTATGTCTGGAGACTTGGGGAAAATGCAGCGTCCAGCTTGGGAATCTTATTCCAAACTGACCCTGGATCATCCGCAAATGGAAACCTTTTTTTAAGGCTTTTGAAAAGAAGGATTTCCTTTCCGGGTCCTGACATTCCTTCTTTATTTCTCTCTTTGTTCTCCCAGGCCTTGATACATTTGGTGATGTAAAGAGAGGGGTTTCTTTTCCAATTGTATACCCAAGGCAGGGGCGTCGCCAGGGGGTGGCTAAGGGGGCTGGAGCCCCGAATGGGTCCCCGAAAAGCCCCGAGTCTGTCACAATTCTTTTAACATTGTTAGCCCCGAGTCCCCACGGTGCCGCACTGAGCATGAGCAAGATGACTCATCTCGCTCATGCGCAGTGCGGCACCGTGGGGACTCGGCTGAAGGAGAACTGAAGGCGCTCGAGACCCAAGGTGGTATGAACGGCCCCATGAGGCTTTTTACTTCCCCCAGTGAAAGTTTATACTGGGAGGGCTTCCTAGAATCCCCTTCCAAAGCTTCCCCTTCTGATTTTTGGGAGCCGGAAGCTGCACTGTCTGGCTCCTCCTCGGCTTCCTCAATGGAGGCTTCTGGTGGGCCTGCACTTGTGGAAGGTACTTGTGTCCTTTGCTAACGCTACCTGCTGTAGTGGTAGAGGAACAGTGTGTGGCTGCAAGACCTGAAAACCCTTGAACAATGTTGTGAGCAATTTGAAATGTACTAGCAAGTTCTTTAACTGAGGCTGCTAGCTCACTACCCTTTTCAGTGGAATGTTCTTGAACTGCTTTGTCAATACATTTCTTACATAGAGTTTTACCACAGGAGATCCTAAGTGTAGTTTTCATGAGGGGCACTTCCTCTTTGAGCTATGAGTGGGTCTGGTTTTGTCTGTTGCTTTGCACTGGAATACATAAAACAGAAGCAAGCATCAAAACATACTGTAATGTTTTCCTTGACCACCTCAGGCTTCCAGGTAGGTGGGTATAAACGCATTCCACCGCACCCAGCCTAACCATCTCCTCCCTGCCCGTATTGCAGGGGAAGCAGCTTCTAAAACATGTGGACCCCATGTTCCTCCCCTTTGGCACCAACATGGTACCCATCCCCCTCCTTTCCTGGGGGTGGTGGTGGGGTGGGTGATGTGGTAAGGGGAGCTCCTCCCTAGGCCCCCCTTACCTTGTTATGGCTGGAGATGGCTTCTGTTGGAGCAGTGTTCCCCTCCATATCCAACATCCTGGTGCCGCCAATGGAGCCTATGCTGTCACTACAGCAAGCGTGGCTCCTCTCCAGCCTTCGGCCTTTGGCCCCTTTTCAGTGATCCGTGGCTGGAACCGGAAGCCGCAGGTCAAACTGACCCGGCTGAATGCAGTTATTGAGCGCGGCTCTCCATGCTGTAGATGCCCGCGGGACCCTGGAAAGCTTGTGGGGGCTGGACCTCCTCTCACCGCCCTCGGTACTGAAGTGGGGCTCCCCTGCTTTCTCCTGCACTCAGAGCTGTGGAGGATGGCGATCAGGCAAGTGAGCCTTCTTTGGGCAAGTCGTTCAAAGGAGCTTTGTACCCCTTTTCAGGACATCAGTCCTGAGCTCCCCTGGCTCGCTGGACTCAGTTCCATGTGGTGCCTTCCCTCTGGAGGAAACGCAAATAACTGAGGAGCCAGCAGGGGAGGAGGAATTTTAAAGATGGCTGGCACGGTTTCTTACAGAGGGGAGGAGCCAATGTCTCTCAGGTGACTGTCCTGAAAGAAGATTAGGGGAAAGGTGAATGTCCTTACATGGCCTAGTCAGAGCCCAGACTTAAATCCCATTGAAAATCTGTGGAATGACTTGAAGACTGCAGCCTACAAAAAGGTCACCATCAAATGTAACAGAACTTGAGCAGTTCTGCAAAGAAGAGTGGGCACATATTGCACAGTCCAGATGTGCAAAGTTAGTAGAGACAAATCCCCACAGACTAAAGGCTGTAATTAAGACCCCTTTCACACTGGGGGCATTTTGCAGGCGCTATAGCGTTAAAAATAACGCCTGCAAACCGCCCCAAAACGGCTGCTCCACTCACTCCAGTGTGAAAGCCTGAGGGCTTTCACACTGGAGCGGTGCACTGGCAGGGCGTCAGAAAAAGTCCTGCCAGCAGCTTCTATGGAGCGGTGAACTCACCGCTCCTCCCCATTGAAACCAATGGGGCAGCGCTGCTATACTGCTAGCAAAACACTTCTGCGTTTTGCGGGCGGATTTAGCCCCTTTTTGGCTGCTAGCGGGGGGTCAAAACCTCCCCGCTAGCCATCGAATAGCGCCGCTAAAACGAAACTAAACTAAAAATAGCGCCACTTTACCGCTGATGCCTGGGGTGGCACAGTGTGAAAGGGCTCTAAAGCAAAATGTGGTTTAACAAAATACTGACACAAGGGAGTGATCCTTTTTCCAACTTTTTTCTGATATGTTGGTGTATATTGTTCACTTGGATGTTATAAGTTTTGTTCTGAGTAATTAAAGCTGGATAAAACAAAAACTGTGTCTGTCTTCATTTCAGCTGCAAAGCAACAAAATGTGATTTTCATTTTTGTTTACCAATGATTTTTATTTTTGTTGCGAAAGAAAAGATAAACATTCAATTTACAAGTTAGTAGCGTACATTACAAATGTAATCTATTATAGGATACTTGTGATAATCTCATACCAAATATAACTGATTACAGGTTATATGAATAACAATAACAAACTCGTATGACTGCCCTATCTGGAAATTTGCCATTATTATATTGCAGAAATATCCTAAGGGCATTGCATGCTTAATATTATAAAAAGAGAGAAAAAAGAAAATGAAAAGAGGAAAAAAAGAGGGAGGGGGGGGGGAGAAAGGAAAATTAGAGGGGGGGGGGGGGGGGGGCTCTGACATATTGACCTTGAATTGTATTATTGTCTGCAACAGATAAAATCCTTTCTTCACAGTTCATAAAAAAGGACTGATGGCTCTTACTTGTATCAGAAAAGTTGCCGTCATCCACAGTGGAAAAGGAACATCCCCTTTTGCCAGTTTCAGTTTTTGAGAAGAAACTGTACTAAAGACCAGGACTATTATAAGCAAAGTGTAATACACAAAACTAATTACTAGAACAGGTATATAAAGAGAAACACATTTAGGAAGCATTTAAAAAACACGTGCATGGGTCACAAAAACCCCTTGGAAACCACAGACTCCAGCATTAAAGATAAATAAATAAATAAATAAATAAATAAACGTACATACCTCCATGGTGCAGCCCACTGTTGGCTGACTCTGGGTCACAAGATTGCAGAACTAAGCGCACTCCTGTACCCAAAAGAGAAGTATGGCCAAAAAAAAAAGATTTGGTCATACTTTTCTTTTTATGATAATATTGTTTTCACAGCCAAATATAATGACCAATATTATCAACAAGCATTAACCAATTTTCCTACAGGTCTTAAAATGGAAAAGTCATCCCTAAAAACATAATGTGGTTATTAGGAGTGCTAGGAATATCAAAAATTGTATTACCCACAGTAAATTTAAAAGACTAAAAAACCTCCATCAGAAATATGCCCATTTTTCTTAGCATACTAGGAACTTGGGGTTTAATCACACCAGATGCAGTGGGACTGCACCGGATGGCTATTCCAGCGCAATCCCACTGCTTGACGAGGCAAAATTCCTTGTCTCTGGTGTGCAGGCGCTGTGCCCCGAAAAGAAGAGTACTGTGCGCAGTACTTTTTTCCAGCACAGTGTGAGGCAATCCACCACCTTGCACTACGCAAACTCAATACAGTTCATTGAAAGAAAAAAAAAGTTCCAACAGTGTGATGTGCCGAGATCGGCACATTAGTGATCCCAACAGAAGGCATTGCACACCATTCGCTGCGTTGTAACTCAGTTCCCACTGTGAATTAGCCCTGGTTTCAAGAAAAAGAAGTGTGGGGCCTGCGAATTTTATTTCCCACATAAAAAAAAATAAAGTAATTGTGACAGAGGGCAAATTTGATACCATCCAGCAATTCATACATGTGTGATGTATGAACTGAGTTGTCCCTGTGGCGATATAAACATAGGGAGTATGATTAGGACCATGTGCGTTAGATTTGGGGAACATAGGTGAGCAAGGGAGCCTGGTTCACAGTGTACCCAGGCACTTTATAATTCCATCATAACAGTGACACAAAGGGCCTCATTTTTTTTGTTAGTGAGGCCACCCCTTGTAATCTCACAGAGAAGGAACAAGATTATAGCAGAGAGAAAGATAATGGATACTTGTGCAGAATAGCATGGCTGGTAAAGGCCAGAATAAGGAAATTTTAAATTAGCTTTATTCTGTAACATTGTAGTAATTACAGGAAATCTATAGACACAGTATACACTTTTTTTTTCAAAGGCCTCATGCACATGAGATGCTGTTAAACACGCGTTCAGAGGCAGTTGGACACTTTTTTTTTTTTCAACTGACCCTGAACGCATGCAATGTTATCCTATGTGTCCATGTACACAGTCTCGTTTTTTCCCCGTTTTTATGCAGTTGCGTTTAACCTCGTTTTTCCAGAAGCAAAAAAATGGGTTCAGACACTTTGCTTTTCCACGTTTCATATGCAAAACATGGCTAAACGCAGCACCTGCGTTTAGCCGCGTTTGCGTTTATAAGCGTTTTTAAAGGAACCCAATTTTTTGGACCAGAAAACTCAAAAATATGATGGTAAACCATAAAAAATTGGTTTAAAATGTCGTAATTACTTTAGATAGTTCATAAAGCATATCTACTCACTGATGCAATGCAGGTAGCTTAGACAATAAGGAATGCCTCCACTTCTTTGCCCCAACCCTTCATCCAATTTCTAATCTAATCGGTGACTCCACCTAGTCTGACCAAAGCATAGCAATGTCTTTTTTTCCACAAAGAAAAACCTGCATACCAATGTCTAGTCAGCCCCAACCCCCCACCATGTTTGTGAAATATCCAACGGACATTCGCTGCGCTATCAACGGATGGGTCCAATATCGACGAGCTCTGACTCTGGACCTGCACGCAATTTGCGACGACGTTGCTGCCTCATCAAGAGCGACATCAGGAGCATTTCCTGACATATATTCAATATGGAATCCATTTCCAAAAAAAAAAAACACAGAAAGAGAGGCAAATGCAAGTGTACAACTGCTCTCTCTGCTGCTGCTGCTCACTCTGATCAAAATGGCAGAAATAGTTAATAATACATGCTTTCTGAGCTCAGGGAGGGTCTATATGATGTTATCTTTACAAATGCTTATAGACGCAAACGCGGTAAAACGCGGCATTAAAACGTGGCAAAACGCGCGTTTTTAAACGCAGGTTTCTGCTTTTTAAAACATGCGTTCAGCAGAGTTTGCATCTGCATCTCGTGTGCATGGGGCCTAAATCTCAAGCACTGTAATAGCAAAAGTTGTTTTGGCAGTCCAATATAAGCTTACTCCTTTTCATGTAGTGAGTGCTGCCTGTCTGCTGGCCATCTTTCCACAACTTCCTGGATTCCCTGCAGCCTCTCTTCTGCTGTTTACGTTACATTTCTAAGGACTACATATCCCATGGTACCTTGCTGCCTGCAAGAAGTGATTATTGTATTATTATTACTGACTCTGGGAACTCCTCTTCTCAGCACCTCTTTAGTTCAGAAGGCAGGCTCTGTGAATTTTGTGACACAGCTGTGCCTACTCACAGGGCATAGCGAATATGTCACAGAATTCAAGGCAGTAAATGTGTGGGAATTTTCACAATACAAGTTTACAAACTTCAAGTGGATGTAAACCCACTATCAGCGATGCATACTAGCACATTATGCTATTGTCTTGCAGGGTTTTTATTTATTTTTTTGTTTTTTTCAGAGGTTTACTACCACTTTAAGACACTTTAATTTGCATATATGTGAACCCAGCCTAATCCTCCATTGCCCAATACCAGGGATTCTATGGGAAGCCAAGCAGAGTGTTGGGAGGGAGGTTATGCCAGTACTTCCAGCATTGAGAAGAAATTCATTCCTGGAGAAATGCAACCATGACAAAGTTGGTCAGGATATCACAGATGATAACCATGAGACACATAATGAAGTTATTAGGTCTTATGAAGGCCTCTGGCTCGGCACATACTTTGGCCCAATCTCATACAAGAATACTCCAAGCATTTGTGTTTTCTCTATGGAACTGCAAACAGAATTAGTTGGACCAGGAGGTTCTTCTAACCCTAAAACTTTAGATTTTGTTAGACTGATGAATGAACCCAACACATTATAAAGTGGTTGTAAATCTCAGACATGAAATATGAACATAGCATATCCCTTTTTAGTGTGTACTTATCTCAGTTAAGAGCACTAAGCATCATTTCTGTTTGCTGCTTCACTCCTCTACGATCAGCATCAATCATTTTCTGACAAGTTTTCCTGACATCAACAGAAAAAAAGGTGACGGGGGATATCCAGCTGATTAACAACCACAGCTCTGTTCCTGTGTGCTGTGTGAAGGGGGGTGTGTCACATCCCTCCAATCAGTTCACAGAGCTCCTCACTGAGCTCTGCAGAGTGTAGCTACAGCTCCCCACCACTTTTTTCTGAATTTTTAGACAAGCTGTATAAATTCTTGACTTGAACAGATTTAAAGAGGAGGGCCCACAAGAAAATACTGCAGCTGCTGACTTTTAATAATCAGACACTTACCTGTCCCAGGGTCCAGCGATGTGGGGGAACGAGGCCCCCCCTGGTTCCCCGCTCCGCTCGAGGCACCGGCATTCTTAATGTGAGCACCCGGCTGTGGCTTCACAGCCAGTAACCCACTGCGCATGCGCGATTGGCGCCGTGATTCGACGCTCAGTCATCTGGGACACGTTACAGGTCCCAGATAACTGTGCGGCGCCGAGGGGAAGTGATATCAGTGCCCGGGCACTGAAGGTGGCAGACTACGAGGGACCCCCCAGCAACAGGCATTTAGAGGTGAGTAAAAAAAAAAAAATTTCCAATTATTATTATATTTATGATTTTTAAGCCAATTTATTTTTTTGGTGGCAACACCACTTTAATGGCTAAGTTCAACTTCTTCTTTTTTTTTTCTTTTTCTAAAATCCAGCTTTCCTATGTACCAATTTAGCATTAATGTACTTCTTTTGCAAAAATAAAACCGCTTTCTATTTATTCTACACACTCTTACATTGCTCTCTGGCTGTTTAAAAATAGTTATCTATTACTTCTGCCTTACTTCCTGAACAGACTTTAGGTCATAACACAGGAAGAAGTTGACCAGCTAAGGGTAGATGATGCAGGATGTCTGCCAATGAGATCAGCTGGATTTCACTCCGATTCCTCAAACTCAATCTGTCTAACACTGAGCTTGTAATACCAAAAGTTTACTGCCTTTGACACAGTTGACCACCCACTCCTCAATAAACTCCACTCCCTTGGCCTCCATGACTCTGCTCTTTCCTGATTCTCCTCTTGCCTATTTCAGCGCAATTTCAGTGTCGCATACACCATCTCCTCCACTCCTCTTCCTGTTGGGGTACCCCAAGGCTCTGTCATTGGGGCACCTTCTATTCTCTCTCTATACCTCTTCCCTGGGCCAGTTGATAACCTACCATAGCTTCCAATACCCCTATGCTGATGACACCCAGATCTATCTCTCGACTTCCCCAGCTGACCCCCCCTCAATCTTCTCTTGTATCACAAACTTACTGAGCGACATCAGTATGGATATCACACCACTTCCTCAAACGCAATCTTCCTAAAACCGAGCTTGTAATATTGCCTACTCCTCAATCCCCTCCCCATGACTTTACCATTGAGATCAACAGCACAATGATTGGTCTCTCCACACATGTAAGGGCGCTGGGTGTAATCCTAGACTCTGACCTCACATCCAATCACTGGCTAATTCTTGCCACCTTAACCTCCAATATTTCCAGAATTCACCCCTTGTTGGCTAACGACCGCACAAAACAACTTATTCACTGCTTGGTTATTTCCCACCTTGACTACTGCCTTGTGACAGTAATAGGTGGTGACAGGTACTCTTTAGGGAGGGATCGGGGGTCTAAAAGACCCCAAATTCCTCCTTTTACACTTCAAAGTATTCAGATTCTGAAAACTGTATATATTTTTTTAAATCCAGTGCCATTGGCAGCCGAGTAAACCGGAAGTGACGTTGTGACGTCGCTTCCGTGTTTACATTCAGGAGACTGGAACGAAGCCGTTTATGGCTTCGTTCCAGTCTGTCACTAGGCGCCGGAAGTGCCAGATCGTGGAACGGGTCTCCCGGTGGGACGGCTGCAGGCATCATCCCGGTATAACCCCCCGAAAGCCGAGGCCGCATATCTGCGTACACTCGGCGGGAAGGGGTTATACACCTTACTAACTGATCCATGGCTGCTACTCCCCTCTGCCAATCACAAACAAAGACTTCTGAGCACACTTAGCAGCTAGCCTAGAAAACAACCGAATTGACCCTTTAACAATTCACGTTAAAAACAGAGGGTTTTATTTTCACACATGTGGAAATATATGCATAAGCCACAGTGCCTGTCAAGGCTTCTCTGTGTACCGCGGTCTTAACTAAATTTTCAGAGTCTAAAATTTGGAGCATATACAGTTGTGCTCATAAGTTTACATACCCTGGCAGAATTTATGATTTCTTGGCCATTTTTCAGAGAATATGAATGATAACACAAAAACTTTTCTTCCACTCACGGTTAGTGTTTGGCTGAAGCCATTTATTATCAATCAACTGTGTTTTTTAAATCATAATGGCAACAGAAAGTACCCAAATTACCCTGATCAAAAAATTACATACCCTGGTGATTTTGGCCTGATAACATGCACACAAGTTGACACAAAGGGGTTTGAATGTCTCTCTCTCTCTCTCTCTCTCTCTCTCTCTCTCTCTCTCTCTCTCTCTCTCTCTCTCTCTCTCTCTCTCTCTCTCTCTCTCTCTCTCTCTCTCTCTCTCTCTCTCTCTCTCTCTCTCTCTCTCTCTCTCTCTCTCTCTCCCTCCCTCCCTCCCCCCTCCCTCCCCCCTCCAGTCAGTACACCCCCCCCCCCTCAGTTAGAAACACCTCCCAGAGAACACACTTAACCCCTTCAATGTCAGTGTCATTTATACAGTAATTGGTGCATTTTTATAGCACCGATTGCTGTATAAATGTCACTGGTCCCAAAAAAGTGTCCGATCTGTCTGCAGCAATGTCGCAGTACCGCTAAAAATCGCAGATCACCACCATTACTAGTAAAAAAAAAAAAAAAAAAAAAAAAGACAAAATCTATCCCCTATTTTGTAGACGCTCTAACTTTTGCGCAGACCAATAAATATACGCTTATTGTGATTTTTATTTTTTATTTTTTTTTACCAAAAAATATGTAGAAGAATACATATTGGTCTAAACTTGGGAAGAAATTTTTGTTTGTTTGTTTTTTAGGATATTTATTATAGCAAAAAGTCGCTCCTTTTTTTGTTTTATAGCGCAAAAAATAAAAAACGCAGACGTGATCAAATACCATCAAAAGAAAAATCTACCTGTTCTGGTGGGCTGATCAGAGCCAACAGCGAACCCTAGGTGACAGAGGCATTCCCAACCCTGCAGCTGCTTGTGGAAGGGGCATGCTTCACGGAATGCCTCCGCTACCTAGGACTTGCTTTGACTGCTTTCCAGCTTGAAAGGTGAGGCGATAAGACGCCTGAGCTCATCGCTTCTCTGCTCTGCCACTCGGAGGGGGGATACGGAAGCACTTGGGGGTTGGCAGGGCAGGGACTCAAAACACGATCTCTCACCTGCCGGCGGTTGACATGTATATTGCGATCGACGGGTTAATGACCTCCACTGTAGACCCGGTTAACCCCTGAGCAACGCGAGTGTTGCGTTTTTTGGAGCGACACCATTCACTTGAATAGGCTGCCCCCCCTTTTAAAAAGGTGCCAAAGTAGCTTTTGTACCCTTCTTTGGAGCCAACTGTGGCGTGTTTTTGAACAGTGTGTTTTGTCACACAACAAAACGCTGCTTTCTTTAGTGCCTTTGGGATTCCATTACCAATGAATGGCACCCAAACACGTGTCGCGTGTTTTTAGTGTGTTCCACAGTAACGCTCAGATGTGAATGGGGCTCTCTCCTGACTTTATGAACGTTTTAGGGACGAAAAAACGAATCGATTATGAAATTAATTGATTACTATTTTTATGATCGATTAATCTGCCAGTAACATAATGGGGTTAAAAAAACTAAAATTAGCACTTTATAGTACAAAAAGAGCAAATAATCACTACTGTAAATATTACTTTCACTGTTCCACAGTAAAAAAAAAATGAACCCCCTTACAGTAGCAATTTGCTCTTTTTGTACTATAAAGGGTTAATTTTAGTTTTTTTTAACCCCATTATTTTATTAAACATCTTAGGCCTGGTTCACATCTGTGTTTTTTTTGGTGCTTTTTGCAGAAGCGCTACAGTTCATTTAATATGCTTTTTTTTTATTTCAGCCTCTGCGTATTTGGAAAGGGTCAAGGACTTTTTTCAACGCAAAACGGTGCTTTTTTTTGGTTCAATATACTTTAATGGAGAAGCTGCAGAAAAGCATGTAATGTGTTTTTGCAGCAATTTGTGTTTTTTTTATTTTATTTTATCTTTTAATTTTTTTAAATCTGCCCAACAACAAATTGGCCAAAAAAAACATAAAAAAGGCCAGTCACAGCAAAATCACATTTGCAATAATCATAACGCACCGCAAAAAAGCACTGCAGAAACAGATCAAAAGCAAACTGCATAGGTGTGCACTGAGCCTTGTGCTGGTCACACGGATCAATTTTTAGATGAGAATATCTATACGAAAAATCTTTGTACATTCGCTGAATGAAAGAATGTGGTTTGAAAATTTCACTTGCTTTTAACATTGTTTTAAAATTAAATAAATGTAATTTCTGAACGAAAACCACATACACTGTCTAAAAATTCCTTTGACCAAGAAGTTTTCTATTACTTCTAAATTTTGCCATCACTGTGGTTGAAAACAAACGTCGATTTGACCCCACTAACGATTAGAAAATTGAACGAACGTTCTTAATATTTTCTAATTATTTATTTTTTTTGTGAAGGAAGGCATTATTTTTGTACGGCCAGCTTATAATATATTCCAGTTCTGTTTGAAAATCTGCAAAACGGCCTAACTTTTTTTTTTTCTCTTTAACCAACTCAATACAGTGCATTTTCACCCCCTTCCTGCCCAAGCCATTTTTCAGCTTTCAGCGCTGTCGCATTTTGAATGACAATTGCGCGGTCATACAACACTGTACCCAGATGAAATTGTTATCATTTTTTTCCCACAAATAGAGCTTTCTTTTGGTGGTATTTGATCCCCTCTGCGGTTTTTATTTTTTGTGCTATAAACAAAAGAAGAGGGACAAATTTAAAAAAAAAAAAACAATTTTTTACTTTTTTGCTATACTAAATATCCCCAAAAAATATATAAAAAAATATTTTTTCCTCAGTTTAGGCCGATACGTATTCTTCTACATATTTTTGGTAAAAAAAAATTGCAATTAGCCATTATTGATTGGTTTGCGCAAAAGTTATAGCGTTTCCAAAATAGGGGATAGTTTTATAGCATTTTTATTTAATTTTTTTTTTTTACTAGTAATGGTGGCAATCAGCGATTTTTATTGTGACTGCGACATTATGGCGGACACATCGGACATTTTTGACACATTTCAGTGCTATTTAAATGCATTGATTCCTGTATAAATGACACTGGTAGTGAAGGGGTTAACCACTAGGGGGCGGGGAGGGGTTAATATGTTCCCTGGGAGTGATTCTTACTGTGGGGAGGAGGGGACTCACAAGGGGAGGAGACTGATCGGCTCCTCTCCTCTGACAGGACCGTTTACACACACAGATCCACGGTCCCGCAGTGTTACCGAGCAATCCCGGGTGCCCAGCGGACATCGCGGCCGCTGGGCACGCGCATCGGGTGCCCAGTGACACGGCGGGTGCGCGCGCACTCCCTGGAGGGCCGTGAAGGGGAGGACGTCATATGACGTCCTCACGCGCTGAGAGCTGCGCCGCCTGCCCACCAATAGACGGCCGGCGGTCGCGAGGTGGTTAAATAAAAAAATTTGATCTCTAAATCTGATATTTACCAGATTCAACTTCTAATAGTATATCTATATATACAGTATATCTCTCCTCTAATTGTATATACAGTATCTCTCCTCTAATATATACAGTATATCTCCTAATATATACAGTATCTCTCCTAATAGTATATCTCCTCTAATAGTATATACAGTATCTCCTCTAATAGTATATACAGTATCTCCTCTAATAGTATATACAGTATAGCTCCTCTAATAGTATCTCTCCTCCTAATAGTATATACACTACAGTATATCTCCTCTAATAGTATATACAGTATCTCTCCTCCTAATAGTATATACAGTATCTCTCCTCTAATAGTATATACAGTATCTCTCCTCTAATAGTATATACAGTATCTCTCCTCTAATAGTATATACAGTATCTCTCCTCTAATAGTATATACAGTATCTCCTCTAATAGTATATACATTATCACACCTCTAATAGTATATACAGTATCTCCTCTAATAGTATAATACAGTATATCTCCTCCTAATGGTATATACAGTATCTCCTCTAATAGTATATACAGTATATCTCCTAATGGTATATACAGCATCTCCTCTAATAGTATATACAGTATATCTCCTCTAATAGTATATACAGTATAGCTCCTCTAATAGTATATACAGTATAGCTCCTCTAATTGTATATACAGTATATCTCCGCTAATAGTATATCTCCTCTAATAAATATATATATATATATATATATATATATATATATATATATATATATATATATATATATATATACATACATACATACATACATACATACATACATACATACATACATACATACACATATATATATATATATATATATATATATACAGTATCTCTCCTCCTAATAGTATATACAGTATATCTCCTATTAGTATATACAGTATCTCTTCTCTAATAGTATATACAGTATCTCTCCTCTAATGGTATATACAGTATCTCTCCTCCTAATAGTATATACAGTATCTCTCCTCTAATAGTATATACAGTATCTCTCCTCCTAATAGTATATACAGTATCTCTCCTCTAATGGTATATACAGTATCTCTCCTCTAATGGTATATACAGTATATCTCCTATTGGTATATACAGCATCTCCTCTAATAGTATATACAGTATATCTCCTCTAAGGATGAGCCCGGTGTTCGATTCGAACCCATGTTCGAATCGAGCACCGGGTGTTCGCTCGCTCGGCGAGCCCAGAACTATTGGGACCGCTCGCATCAAATTCGTGTGATGCGAGCGGCCCCGCAATGCATTGCGGCCCGCGCAGTGCAATGCTGGCTGATGATTGGCCAAGCATGCACTGTGACCCCGCATGCTTGGCCAATCACAGCGCCGGCAGCGAGGAGAGCCATAATTGGCTACAGGCAGGATGCCTGTAGCCAATTATAGCTCAGGGGCTTTAATACACGCCCCACGGTATAAGAGGCCGCCGCGGCGGCGGCCTCGCATATTATGTTTCACTCACAGTGTCAGCGTGTCAGTGTGCTGCTGACTGCTGACAACAATATGTTCTTTATTTCTGGGGGGGATATGTGTGTGCATGCTGTTAGAACAGCATTGCAGTATCACATCTGGGGGGTGTCTATAGGTAGCCTGTGAAGGAGGGCAGGTTTCCTGTGCTTAGAACTTTCCCTGCAAAAAAGTGTCATTTTTTGCAGGAAGAAAGCTATTTAAATCACTCGCGGCTAATGAATTGATGGCTCCTGTAACACAGAGAGCTGTCATTCATTAATAAAAAACAAAAAAAAAAGCGTAGGGGTCCCCCCAAATTCAATAACCAGGCCCTTCAGGTCTGGGATGGATATTAAGGGGGATCCCAGCCAAAAAAAAAAAAAAAAAATGGCGTAGGGTCCCCCTCAAAATCCATACCAGACCCTTGAGGTCTGGTATGGATTTTAAGGGGAACCCTAGCCAAAAAAAATGGCGTGGGGTCCCCCTCAAAATCCATACCAGACCCTTATCCGAGCACGCAACCTGGCAGGCCGCAGGAAAAGAGGGGGGGACGAGAGCGGCCCCCCCTCTCGCCTGAACCGTACCAGGCCACATGCCCTCAACACTGGGAGGATGCTTTGGGGGTCTAAGACCCCAAAAGCACCTTGTCCCCATGTTGATTAGGACAAGGGCCTCTTCCCCACAACCCTGGCCGGTGGTTGTGGGGGTCTGCGGGCGGGGGGCTTATCGGAATCTGGAAGCCCCCTTTAACAAGGGGACCCCCAGATCCCGGCCCCCCCCCTGTGTGAAATGGTAAGGGGGTACAAAAGTACCCCTACCATTTCACCAAAAAAGTGGCAAAAATGGTAAAAAGGACAGGAGACAGTCTTTGACAATTCCTTTATTAAAATCTTCTTTCTTCTTTCTTCATCCTTCGGTTTCTTCATCTTCTCCTTCCTTCATCTTCTTCCATCTTCTTCTTCCATTTTCTTCTTCCTCCGATCCGCTTCTTCTTGCGCTGGTCTTCTCGTCCTTCTCGTCCGGCATCTTCTTCCGTCGGCGTCGGCGTCGGTGTCTCTGTCTCTTCTTGGGCCGCTCCGCGCAATGGGAGGCTCCCGCTGTGTGAGGCTCCGCTCCGTCTGACAGGTCTTTTATAATGGAGGGCACCTGGTGACCCCGCCCCCTCTGACGCACAGGGACGTCATGGGGAATTCCATGATGGCTTTCCCCATGATGTCAGAGGGGGGCGGGGTCACCAGGTGCCCTCCGTTTTAAAAGACCTGTCAGATGGAGCGGAGCCTCACACAGCGGGAGCCTCCCATTGCGCGGAGCGGCCCAAGAAGACACCGACACCGACGCCGACGCCGACGGAAGAAGATGCCGGACGAGAAGGACGAGAAGACCAGCGCAAGAAGAAGCGGATCGGAGGAAGAAGAAAATGGAAGAAGAAGATGGAAGAAGATTAAGGAAGGAGAAGATGAAGAATCCGAAGGATGAAGAAAGAAGAAAGAAGATTTTAATAAAGGAATTGTCAAAGACTGTCTCCTGTCCTTTTTACCATTTTTGCCACTTTTTTTTTGGTGAAATGGTAGGGGTACTTTTGTACCCCCTTACCATTTCACACAGGGGGGGGGCCGGGATCTGGGGGTCCCCTTGTTAAAGGGGGCTTCCAGATTCCGATAAGCCCCCCGCCCGCAGACCCCCACAACCACCGGCCAGGGTTGTGGGAAGAGGCCCTTGTCCTAATCAACATGGGGACAAGGTGCTTTTGGGGTCTTAGACCCCCAAAGCATCCTCCCAATGTTGAGGGCATGTGGCCTGGTACGGTTCAGGCGAGAGGGGGGGCCGCTCTCGTCCCCCCCTCTTTTCCTGCGGCCTGCCAGGTTGCGTGCTCGGATAAGGGTCTGGTATGGATTTTGAGGGGGACCCCACGCCATTTTTTTTGGCTAGGGTTCCCCTTAAAATCCATACCAGACCTCAAGGGTCTGGTATGGATTTTGAGGGGGACCCTACGCCATTTTTTTTTTTTTTTTTTGGCTGGGATCCCCCTTAATATCCATCCCAGACCTGAAGGGCCTGGTTATTGAATTTGGGGGGACCCCTACGCTTTTTTTTTTTCATTTTTTTTTTTTTTTTATCAATGACTTTTTTTTATGAATGAGTTTCAATGAATCACTGTTCTCTGTGTTACGGGAGCCGTGAATTAACATTAGCCGCGAGTGATTTTAAATAGCTTTTTTACTTTCAAAAATGACACTTTGCGCAGAGACAGTTCTAAACACGGGAAACATGCGCCCCTTTACAGGCATACTATAGACACCCCCCAGGTACGAAATTTAAAGGAATATTACACTTTTATTGTTTCAATTTAAGCATTATTAAAATCACTGCTCCTGAAAAAACGGCCGTTTTTAAAAAAAAAATTTTGCATTGATACATGTCCCCTGGGGCAGGACCCAGGTCCCCAAACACTTTTTATGATATTAACATGCATATTAGCCTTTAAAATGAGCACTTTTAATTTCGAACGTTCGCATCCATTATAACTAATAGGGTTCTAAAGCTCGCACGGACTTTAGGTCCGTTCGCGGGTTCTGGTGCGAGCCGAACGGGGGGGTGTTCGGCTCATCCTTAATCTCCTCTAATAGTATATACAGTATATCTCCTCTAATAGTATATACAGTATAGCTCCTCTAATAGTATATACAGTATAGCTCCTCTAATTGTATATACAGTATATCTCCGCTAATAGTATATCTCCTCTAATAAATATATATATATATATATATATATATATACACATACATACATACATACAGTATCTCCTCTAATAGTATCTCTCCTCCTAATAGTATATACAGTATATCTCTTCTGTCTGTTCTCAGAGTGGATTAGAGATATCGCTCCCTAACCATATAGTAATTCTAGTTGGTTATTTATACCACTGCATAGAGATATTCCCTTTTAGCCCAAATCCCACTGATCATGACATAATGTAAAGCTGTGTATTGTCCTTCCCCTGGGGAGAGGTAGTTCCTCCTATGACGTAACAGTCATGAGTGGGCTTCATGAAAACTGGGCGAGGATCGGGCAGGTCACGAGTGCATCGGCTGAATTTCCCAGCTTCTCCTCTCCCGGTTACGTCATAGAGAAGGCCGGCCTACAACTGAGTGATGTCAGTCCATGCTGTGTAATCAGTGCTCGGTTTCTACCGCTCACATGTGTTGTCATAGGGACAATGTACTGCTTCGCTAAGGGGGCGCAGGGGGAATTCACGGCTTAGGAGACTGTGCAGCGGCAATGTAAGGGTTCGGAGATAGACGATAGGGGGGCGGTAACCGGCTCACAGAGCCGCCCGTCCTCTCTAGCTCCGCCCTCTCCCGGCTTCAGGGCTGCACGACTGCGGAGTATAGGAAAGGCAGGATCAATGACAGTTTCCTGTTCCTCCCAGAATCCTTCGTCTGTGTGACTGCAGAAAGAGAGATCAGTCCAGCCACAGAGGGAGAGCAGGCAGGAGCCACACAGCAAGGAGCAGGTAAACCCACTGACCTCCTAATAGACTGACGGGCTCTCCGATCACTGAATGATTCCACCGTACTTCTTCTGTCAGGGCTGTCCCTCCCTGGTGATGGAGCAGTGTTTTCAAATATTTATCTCCTATATGAAGTATATAGATACAAATAACACGGTTTGCTCATGGCAGTCATTTTTTACCAGAGTTTCAGGCTCTATTTTTTACACTGATTCAGAAAACTATATTCCAGCACATTGTCCATAATAATAATATCTGTTGTAGTAATTCCATGGTGGGGAAGTCACAACAAAACAGTGACCTGGATGTATAGTGCTATTGGCCAATACCACAGAGGGCGAAAATTGGGTTTTCTTTGAATTTTTTTGTTACATGTTCTGTTAGTGTGACAGAGCAGCTGTGTTGTGACAGAAGGCTGCCCCCCTCCTATTTGGTGCTGTCACAGAAGGCTGCCCCCTGCTGATTCGGTGGTGTCAGCGAAGGCTGCCCCCTGCTGATTCGGTGGTGTCAGCGAAGGCTGCCCCCTGCTGATTCGGTGGTGTCAGCGAAGGCTGCCCCCTGCTGATTCAGTGGTGTCAGCGAAGGCTGCCCCCTGCTGATTCGGCGGTGTCAGCGAAGGCTGCCCCCTGCTGATTCGGCGGTGTCAGCGAAGGCTGCCCCCTGCTGATTTGGCGGTGTCAGCGAAGGCTGCCCCCTGCTGATTTGGCGGTGTCAGCGAAGGCTGCCCCCTGCTGATTTGGCGGTGTCAGCGAAGGCTGCCCCCTGCTGATTTGGCGGTGTCAGCGAAGGCTGCACCCCCCCTGCTGATTTGGTGTTGTGAACTACAGAACATCCTCTCCTCCTCTTATCTCCGTAACGTGGGGGCAGGGTTGTTCTGTAGTCCACAGAGAAAACTCAGGGTTCTTAAGTGTTTTTCGGATTTGATGTCAGTATTGTCAGCTAAATACAAGAAATTTACAAGCTGACATAATCTCTTGTAGGATGTAAAGGTGTTTTTTATTTTATTTTTTTCTATTCCGTTACCGGGGACGGGTTCTGTAATTTTGACTTGTGCTTCTATACAAATGGTTGTATAAATCTTCCAGTTTTGTTTTCTTGGTAGCAGGAAATAGTTTCCTGTAAGTGTACAGGGAAACTTTTTTTTTTTTCTTTTTTAATTATTATTATTTCTGTGTGCGTGTTTGTCCCATAGCCTTGAAGTTTCATTTTATTCCTACATGTAAATTGTGTAAAAATTCCTCACAGTATGTGATTACCTGGGGGGGTGATAAATATCCATTGGAGGTTGTCATCCTTGTTAATGGAAATCTGTGCTAAGAAGAGAGTGGGGTGCTATAGCTTGCTTTGGAAATTGGGAGTTACCTGGCTGCCTTGCTGATCCAGTGTATTCATTTCTTTGAGTAATTGATCCCAAACATGTATACATGTCAGGATTAGTAACTTCATTGTGATGTATGCTAGTTCAGGGTTAATGATTCAGAAAATACTAAAGCCAGAGCCAGCCAATTTGCATTTTCAGTAGGGAGCAAGTAAGGATGGATTGCAGTATTTTCTCTTCCTCCATAAGTTATGCTGTCTATTTTGAACTATACAACTGTAGTCCTATAGATTAGATTCTCTTTAAAGGGCATCTAAGCCCAAAAACAAAATTTGTAATAAATTGTGGCTTAAAAGTTCTTACATGTGGTGGTTACGTTTTATTTATTTTTATTTTTCCTTTTATTATCACCTGGTGATCCTGCTAATAACACACTTCCTGTCTTAGGGTGACAGCGCTCACTCCCTCCACTGTATCTATGGGTAAGTAGCGTTGTCACTCTAGGCGGCTCATCTGATATGGATCCCAAACATGTTGTCTTTTCCTCATAGCCATTACATGAGGGACAGGGTAATCTGTAATTTCTCAAAACTTCTTTGAGGACAGCACCTGGAGAAAGCGTAGCTCCACCCAACTTTTTAGGAAACACTGTGACTAATGCCTTTTAAGGCAGCCCACTTCCACCATGGCCTCAGTTGCGGAGGAAACACTACACTGGTGTAAGCGCTGCAAGGAACGGTGGGTGTGCTGCGCTCTCCCCAGGCAGAGGTCCTATGCATGGGGGCATGGCATACCTTAGATCCCCCTTTCCCCCCCTTTCCTAGACCCTGGTGGTCTATGAGGCCACCCAGCATTCTCCCAGAAGGGTGGGGGATGTTCGGGAGATGGTCCTGCTCGGGCCCGGCTGGGGGGATCTGCCCCGGACCTGCAACGGAGGTCAGGGGCTTCCTGGGCCTCCGCTTGTTCTGGGTGCTGAGTGGTGAGTGACGTTATTTACAGAAGGGGTGGGACTTGTCGGGCACGTGGCTTCCGGTTCTGGTCTGTGGAATGCAGGAAGAAGGGGTGGGCCCTGGCTGGCGTGTACTTCCGGTCTTCACAGCGGCAAAGAGACGGGAGTTTTAAAAAAGGACAGCAATAGCCGCAATACCCGCTGCAGTCATGGAGTTGGAGGAGTTATCTGCAATGGCAGGAACAGGAGCCAGCCAAGCCCAGGTAAGCTGGGGCAGACGCTTCAGGGCTATTTTCTTTTCCCTCCTCCCTTCCCCTGGTAATATAGTGAAGGGGGGGCCTGTTCCATACCCCTTGGGTTACCTCACGGAGGAGTATGGTTGGATGGTCTCCCCCCTCCTATTTTTCTTTGGGTGGGACGGGTAGGTATTTTGGGGGGAAGAATGGGGATTAGGGTTTAGGTCCTAATCGGGTGCTTTCTTTGTTTTATTGCAGAAAGCACAGAAAAAAATCAAGGGTATATGAAGGGCAGTTTTAATTGGATGGCAGACTTCCTGAGCAGGAAGGGAATTTCTGAGTCTAAATTCTGAAGTTTTCCAGATGGGGGAAAACAAGTGGCCCAATCTGCAAGTCGATCTGTTTGCGACCCACTTTAACGCAAAGCTTCCGACTTACTTTTCGCTGAACAAAAGGGATCAGGCAAGGGGCTTGGATGCTCTAGCCCAGCCTTGGGTTTTCTATTTGTGTTATGCTTCCCCCCTCCTGAAGGCTGACTTTCTGAGCAGGGTTAACAATGTCTTTTGGCAATTAATACCATAAGGAAAATGCTCAGATGGAAGTCCACTCCAAAAAATTTCAGGAAGAATCCACAAATCTGATACTTGTGGCCCCCCTATTGGCCCAGAAGGATATGGTTCTTAACACTTGTGAACCTAGTGGCAGAACCCCATTGGATGTTGCCTCCACGGGACAAACTACTGGAGCAGGGGCCAATCCTGCATCCAAACGCAAGTCAGCTCAAGTTAGCAGTCTGGTTTCTGAGGAGCAGATCCTAAAAAAAAAAAAAGGGGGGGGGTCTATCGGACAAATTAGTTTCTACGCTGCTAAACCGCAAGAAAAAAGTTACTAGAGATATTTATTTCAAGGTTTGGAAATGCTACAATTCCTTGTGCGTGGCAAAGCAGCATTTGCCGCAGGAGATAATTTCCATCCTGGAATTTCTTCATGATGGAATGGTGAAGGGGTTGGCAGTTAGCACCTTGAAGACACAGGTGGCCGCTTCATCAGTTTTTTTTTGGAAACACAATTCTCGCAAGAGATTAGACTTTGAAGACGGCCCTATTGGTGGTAGTCACCTCTGCCAGAAGTCAGTGAGCTGCAGGCTTACTCTATAGTGGAACCGTTCCTAACAATTTTCCCAGACCGGATAGTTCTAAAGATTGACCGAGGTTTTCTGCCTAAGGTCTCTTCCGCTTTTCATCGTTCACAAGAGGTGATTGTGCCAACGTTTTGTGCATCTCCAATTAGTCCTAAAGAGGAAGGCTTCCACACGCTGGATGTGAAATGATGTCTACTATGATGCTTGGAGTTGACTAGGCAATTTAGGAAATCGAATTCTTTTTGTGTTTTTTTTTTTTTTGCAAAGGCTCGTAGAGAAGATGGCTCAGGACAGCCATTAAAGAAGCCTACACGGCCTCTGGGCAGATACCCCCGGAAGGTATCCTGGCCCATTCAACTAGGGCAGTAGCAACATCCTGGGCTGAGAGGGGTGGCGCCTCACCCAAGCAGATCTGTAAGGCTCGATTCACATTATGCATTTTGCTTTTGAGCGTTTTTGCAATGCTTTTTGCGGTGCTTGCTGCGTTTTTGGACACGCGTTTTTACCGCAATTTTGCTGCGTTTTGGATGTGGGTCCATTGACTTTTATTACAAGCAAAACGCTGCATTTTGCATGGAAAAAAAGTCCCAGACCCTTTCCAAAAACGCAGAGGCACAAAAATGCATTGATGTGAACATGTTCCATAGGAACCCATGTAAAAAAAATTCCCTTCATTTCTGCAAAATGCATCAAACACGCTAGTGTGAATGGAGCCTTAGGCAGCAACATGGACAAGTTTTGCTACTTTCATCCGGAATTACAGAGTCTATCTACTGTCAGCCTCTGAGCAGGTGGTGGTTCCACCCTAGAGTAAGTTCTCGCTTATCCTCTCCAGGTTCTGTCCTGAAAGACATTTTGAGAAAACCTTAGTTGGACTTACCGGTATTTCAAGAAGTCTTTTAGGACAGCAGTTATTACCCTCCCTAGTGGTTTCCATTATGACTTGCACTGTTATTTTTGTATGTATATGTTTTGCCTTAAATTCTGTCTTTCAGCATGGCTGGAGGTTTCTCGATTTATGATTGAGGCCATGGTGGAAGTGGAGACACAGTGAAGACAGTCATCATCAAATGGAGACAATATGGCACAACATTACCAAGAACTGGACGTCCCCTCCAACATTTATAAAAAGACTAGAAGAAAAAGGTCAGGGAGGCTGCCAAGAGGCCTAACATTAAAGGAGCTGCAGGAATATCCGTCAAGTACTGGCTGTGTGGTACATGTGACAACAATCTCCCGTATTCTTCATATGTCTGGGCTATGGGGTAGTGGCAAGACGGAAGCCTTTTCTTAAGAAAAACATCTAAGCCTGGCTAAATATTGTGCAAAAACGCATCTGAAGTCTCCCAAAAGCATGTGTGAAAATGTGTTTATGGTCTGATGAAACCAAGGTTGACCCTTTTGGCAATAATTCCAAAAGTTATGTTTGGCGCAAAAACAACACTGCACATCACCAAAAGAACACCATACCCACAGTGAAGCATGGTGGTGGCAGCATCATGCTTTGGGGCTGTTTTTCTTCAGCTGGAACCAGGGCCTTAGTCAAGGTAGAGGGAATTATTAACCGTATGGGCACAAAACCTTCAGGCTTCGGCTAGAAAGCTGAACATGACAATGACCCAAAGCATACATCCAAATGAACAAAGGGGTGATTTGAATAGGGCTGGAAATGTTATTTAAAGATGAGTGGGCAAATTTTGCCAAGTCAAGATGTGCCATGCTGATTTTATATATATATATATATATATATATATATATATATATATATATATATATATATATATATATATATATATAATCTCTTTTGGTAGTCCTGCTTTGTTTCAAAAAGATCACTATACCTGTCTCTGTAATGTGTTATCATTGGATGACGTCATGGAATATATTTTTATATATAGATCTATCTTGATCTCTCAGGTCTCTCTGTACACTTGCTCTACATATGCAGTGGATGTTCTGAAGAGTCCTGTAGTTTAGGTAGAAGGCTCTTGGGTAAGGGATAATGGATTGGCAAATGTTATGAAGAGATGAGGAGCTTTGTTCCATTATTGCCTCTTGTGAGGTATATCTTGGTACAAAATGTCAAGTATTTCAATAAGTGGGCTGATGCTGTGATGCTTTTCAGTAACCTAATGGCTTTTGATATAACAGGCTGATCAATAACACCTGTGACGTCTTTTTGAAATGTACAACATGATTTTGAAAAATCCTTAATTGTTTACTGCCAGTCTTCCATGAAACATATTTGTTAAATGTACTTTATGAGTGAATGTGATTTTAGCGTAAATCCTGTATACTGTTATTTTATTTTTTTTGTACTTTCATCTCATTTCCACTTGGAAGTTTAGCGCTTTTAATGATCTCCTATATAGTACAGAAGAAAAATCCTTAAAGTATATGTGAACTCTTGCTTTGTAAAACACCCCAATCAATTTAAATTTACTAAACCCCTTCACCCAGCACTAAAAAATGACAACGTTGTCCATTCTAAAAACAACATCCGAGTTCTGATAAATGGTCACCATATGTCAATTGGCTCCCTAGATACTCCCCAGCTCAAACCGAGCATTCACTGATAAATCAATATACCTTTATCAAACAAAAGGGGGGTAAAAAAAAAGGATCCATCTAATGGATGTCTAGAGGATTTAAATACTAAGCTGTATTCCCTCCCTCTGACATTTCCTTCCTTCGCTACCTTTATGAGGAGAAGCCATCCCCACAAATTTAAAGCTGAATTGTAGCAATTAAGCCACTTTGTAAAAAGCGAATGCACACTATGAGTTAAGTCCAAGGAGGTGCATGGCATCTCCTGGTCTTCTGTCTATTTCCATCTGATGGGTTTATTGCTTTGCTAGAAAAACACTCTGGGATCTGACAGGAGAGAAGCAAACAGAGTAGCTATGCCTGCCCCTACCTTCTTTTGCCCCATTTACAGAAGACTTTGTATTTTGTACTGGAGAGCTAGTTAGCAGCGGGAACCATTGGCTCTTGTTGCTGTCAATTACAGCGAGGCGAGGGTGGGGGGGGCGGGGCCGAGCTGTGCTGCGTCAATAGACGCAGTGTGGCTAGGGAGCAAGTCCACATAGCTAGTGGCTTTCTATGGGGGCACTCAGAGGAGGGGGTGCCAGCAGCACTGATGGAGGGGGGGGGGGCAGAATGTTTGTTTTAATAATTAATAATAAAAAAAAGAATATTTTTGATTGTTGGGACTTTGTGGATGAATACACCACAAACCCTGACCTCAAGCTTTCAGCAATATGCTCTTGTTCTATGTATTCTTTAAATACAGGACATTGGAGTCAATTCATTTATGAACTTATTACTTTGTCTGTATTCGACACCCCCCCCCCCCCCCCACAGAATCAATCCTTTTAAATTAGGTTCAACTAGGTTATCTCTATGCTGTGGATAAGGCCTTGTACAGTTGTGCTCATAAGTTTACATACCCTGGCAGAATTTGATTTCTTGGCCATTTTTCAGAGAATATGAATGATAACACAAAAACATTTCATCCACTCATGGTTAGTGTTTGGCTGAAGCCATTTATTATCAATCAACTGTGTTTACTCTTTTTAAATCATAACGGAAACAGTACCCAAATTACCCTGATCAAAAATTTACATACCCTGGTGATTTTGGCCTGATAACATGCACACAAGTTGACACAAAAGGGTTTGAATGGCTATTAAAGGTAACCATCCTCACCTGTGATCTGTTTGCTGGTAATTAGTGTGTATGTATAAAAGGTCAATGAGTTTCTGGACTCCTGACAGACCCTTACATCTTTCATCCAGTGCTGCACTGACGTTTCTGGATTCTGAGTCATGGGAAAAGCAAAGGAATTGTCAAATGATCTGCGGGAAAAGGTAGTTGAACTGTATAAAACAGGAAAGGGATATAAAAAGATATCCAAGGAATTGAGAATGCCAATCAGCAGTGTTCAAATGCTAATCAAGAAGTGGAAAATTAGGGGTTCTGTTAAAACCAAACCACGGTCAGGTAGACCAACTAATAGTTCAGCCACAACTGCCAGGAAAATTGTTCGGGATGCAAAGAAAAACCCACAAATAACTTCAGGTGAAATACAGGACTCTCTAAAAACATGTGGTGTGTCTGTTTCAAGATGCACAATAAGGAGTCACTTGAAGAAATTTGGGCTGCATGGTCGAGTCGCCAGAAGAAAGCCATTACTAAGTAAATGCCATAAAGTATTCCGCTTACAATACGCCAAACAGCGCAGAGACAAGCCTCAAACCTTCTGGCACAAAGTCATTTGGCGTGATGAGACCAAAAGTTAGCTTTTTGGCCACAACTAGGGTTGTCCCGATACCACTTTTTTAAGACCGAGTACAAGTACCGATACTTTTTTTTCAAGTACTCGCCGATACCGATTACCAATACTTTTTTTTAATGTCATGTGACAGTTTGACTGGGCACTGACTGGTGACTGATAAATGGCACTGATAGGCAGCTCTTATGGGCACTGATAGATGGCATTGATAGGCAGCACTTATGGGCACTGATGGATAGCACTGACTGATGAGCACTGATAGATGGTACTGACTAATGGGCACTGATAGGCAGCACTTTTGGGCACTGATAGATGGCACTGATAGGCATTTATGGGCACTGATAGGTGTCTGGCACTGATAGTTGGCACTTATGGGCACTGATAGGCAGCACTTATGGGCAGGCACTGATGGGCACTAAAATGCAGCATTGATTTGCAACTGCATAATAAATGACATGAATGATGAGAGGCAAGGAAGGATTTTGCAATGCTATATGGCATATAGCTCTGCAAAATCCTTCCTTGCCTCTCATCATTCATGTCATTTAACATTTAGTATGCTGCAACGCCCATCTTGGTACACCTTGCACTCAGCTGCAGTAAGCCAGCAGCAGACATCTTGTTACACCCAGCCCATATAGTTCGGGCTGGGTGTAACAAGATGTCCGCTGCTGGCTTACTGCAGCCGAGTACAAAGGTGTACCAAGATGGGCGCCGTGATGTTTATCCTCCGACAGAGACACGGAGCCGTCACTTCCTGTTCCGAATGTGACGGCTCCGGGCACCGCTTTGAACACAATATGCGGCGGCACCCTTCATCCTTGCCCCAGCCAGCTTACCCCCCTGTTCCACTGCTGCCAGATCGATCTCCGCTCCACTCGCTCCGCCCGCCGACTTCCGGTTACAGGTATCGGATTAGGCATCGGGAGCATTTGTGCAAGTACAAGTACTCGCACAAATGCTCGGTATCGGTCCCGATACCGATACTAGTATCGGTATCGGGACAACCCTAGCCACAACCATAAATGCTGTATTTGGAGAGGAGTCAACAAGGCTTATGATGAAAGGTACACCATTCCTCCTGTGAAACATGGAGGTGGATCGCTGATGTTTTGAGGATGTGTGAGCTACAAAGGCACAGGAAATTTTGGTCAAAATTGATGGCAAGATGAATGCAGTATGTTATCAAAAAATACTGGAGGAACTTCAGCCAGAAAGCTGTGCATGACACGTACTTGGACATTCCAAGTAAACAATAAACCACAATGCTTGACACCACAGTGAATGGTAATCCTCCTTGTCCCGCTGTTGAAGAAAACCCCATTTGTGATTCCACCACCACTTATGTATTGGCCACTCA
Source organism: Lithobates sylvaticus (assembly GCA_028564925.1). NCBI lineage: Eukaryota > Metazoa > Chordata > Amphibia > Anura > Ranidae > Lithobates > Lithobates sylvaticus. Next base: position 64,874,549 of record CM053033.1, on the reverse strand, counting down.
CCAGAACCAGGTGAGTTTGCGCCTTTTGGTTGATTATCTGGATAACCACTCCTAGACCTGGATAACTCAGTCTCCTGTCCCAATGGTTTGGCTTAGGCAGATAAAGCTCTCAGAGAAAAATAAATTGCTATCATGGTGCAGTATGTTTAAATCAGTTTATTAAAATTGATAAAAAATGGATTATTGCACTCACATGTTAATGTGCATTACGCCGGCACTAAGCTTTTCCAGCCGTGTGTGTTGGGTCCGTTTTATAAGCGTTCGTTCCCCTGATTACTTCCGTGCGCTCCGAGCCTCGCTCCCATCTAGACCGGAAATGGCGTCACAAATCTGCCTGCAACAGATGTGACACATCCTCAAAACATCAGCGATCCACCTCCATGTTTCACAGTAGGAATGGTGTACCTTTTCATCATAAGCCTTGTTGACTCCTCTCCAAATATAGCATTTATGGTTGTGGCCAAAAAGCTAACTTTTGGTCTCATCACTCCAAATGACTTTGTGCCAGAAGGTTTGAGGCTTGTCTAATATATATATATATATTAAACATTTTTGCACATATTTTTTTTTATTTATATGATTTTTTATTTTTTTTTTATTCTCTTTTTTTGATGATGTCGTTTACAATGTATTTTTTATGATTTATATGACTTTTTTTGAGAGATATATTTTATTGGTATCATTTTGATGCCACAACACTTTGTCACTGGTATTTTGGACCTTCTATAATAGTAGACACATAGTATTTCTGAGGTATATTCACAGTAGATTCTCTATTTTATACAAGTATGTTTGTTTTTTATTTTTATCACTATAAATTTTTTTGGTAAAAGTTACAGGCTTGTAAAGACAGGCAGTTTACGTGGTGGTATATAACAAGGTCATAGTGATATCAGCACTTGACAATTTAGATATTATAGTGGTTGGCGCAGTCCAATTTTTATATTAAAAGTCCGATGGAGCATACACACGGTCGCATTTTCTGACCAAAAGCTCTCGTCAGACTTTTGCTGGCAGAATTTCCGATCGTAGGTACGCGGCATAAGAGTACCTTGCCTCTCTCTCAGGAGCCTTGCACCCTGAGGGGTTCAAGGATGCAGGCCCTTCTTTGGAGGTTGGTCCTATTATTAATTTTTGTATTTTTTTTTTTTTTTTTTTTTTTTTACCCTTGCACTTTTTTGTGTCTTGTGATTTCATGGTTCACTTTAGTTGTTCACTGAGTTATGGCATGCACTGCGGAGCTCTGTTAACCACTTCCTGCCCGGCCTATAGCAGAATGACAGCTGGGCGGTGGTTCTGTTATCCTGACTGGGTGTCATATGACGTCCCACAGATAACATGTGGCGATCGGAGGTGCTGTGTGTCAGTCTGACGCACTGCATCTCCGATCGTGGTATGGAGGCTCCTTACCACGTGATCAGCTATGACCAATCACAGCTGATCAACGCGTGAACCAGGAAGTGCCAGTAAACGATCAGCGGCTCTCCTTGTCAGATCAATCAGCACAGCCCCATCAGATGTGCCACCACAGCTGCCAAAAGGGTGCCCATCAGCTGCCAGTGTCCCATCAGAAACGCATGATGGTGCCCATATTGGTGTCAGTGCCACCTATTGGTGCCCATCAATTCTACATATCGGTGCCTCCTCATCATATGGAGAAAACAAGATTTTATAACCGAAATGAAGAAAAACTTTTTTTTTCTTTTTTTCAAACATTTTGGTCTTTTTTAATTTTGTTTAGCAAAAAATAAAAACCCCAGAGGTGATGTTTTTTTTAAAAAAAAAAACACACAATATTTTGTACTTTTTGCTATAATATCCCCAATTTTTTTATTTTTTTTTTTAAAAAGCTAATTTTTTTTTTTTTCAGTTCAGGCATATTCTTCTACATATTTTTGGTTAATAAAAATCGCAAAAAGCGTATATTGGTTTGCACAAAAGTTTTATAGCGTCTACAAAATAGGGCATAGATTTATGGCATTTTTTTTATTATTATTGTTTCACTAGTAATGGCGGGGATCTGCGATATATTATAAGAATGCTCTGATTACTGTATAAATGTCACTGGCAGGGAATGGGTTAACTGTGTTCTAACTGTGTAGGGGGAGGGGACTGACTAGAGGGAATGACAGATTGGATAAAAGCATTAACTTTAAGACTGTGTTGCTTTTGGCCACATCAGGTATTTCAGTGGAAGGTACACTTTAGAAATAGGGAATGCAAGCAGTAGTCCCAACCTAGTAGGGAATTTTCTTGCTTGTCTCTTATGCTGTCTTAGAAAAATGGGGGGAAAACAGAGCTGGTTGCCTGGTAACTCAATTTCCAGAAATCTTCCATGACAGCAGGAAAATCCCTCCAATTATTAGCTTAGGGGTTTAAAATTACTCGCAGTATGTTCCACTATTTGCTTTTCGGTTTTTTTAAATATTACTGAGGCATTGAGTCTAAGCTTGTCGTAATATTTTCTGTGAGCCTTGTGTTTCCTGTTTCGGAAGGGGAAATGACACTCGTGCTGTCCTGGAAGATTCCTGGAAAATTAGTTACCAGGTAACTTTGTTTCCTAGTACTTTGGAATAGCAAAAAAAGGGAAATTCTCAACAAGTTGTTAAACCAGTTTTTGCTTGGGGAATTTTTGTTGTGTGGACAGAGTTCTCTTTTCAATCCCTTTGTGGTTACTTAATAAATAAAAAATAACCGTTCATCTGAAATGTTGCTTTTTATTTCAAACAATGCAATCCAAGAAATGAGTGGACAAGTGAATGTTCTGTTTAGAAGTCAGACCACCTTAGTGTTCTGCATATACTTTATTCTTCCTTGGAGTTCTTTCACACGGAGCAGGGCCCGTGAGCAGATAGTATACTGAATTGGAGCCGAATGAGAGAGATGTCAGTTTTTATTGTTTTTTTGTTTACATCCATGCCCACTCAGTTTGTGTCCGGCAGACCCATGATAGCCCTGTGGGCGGCTGGATATAAAGAGATGCTGGTGTCCATAAAATGCAACACTTGGCTGCCTACACATTGACATCCCATAGACTTGAATTGGATGGTGCTACTGCTATACAGGTATGTCCTATTCAGGTCTACTGGATTTTAGTACGCTGGCAGGGGGTTCTTGGTTCTAGATTCTTACTGACCGGGCTGTAGACTGCACAGGATGCTGCAGCCAGTGGAGGGGGTGGCCAAAGCTGTGTGTGTTGAGCAGACTAGAGAGAAAAATGGGGGATTTTTTTTCAGTAAAGTTATCAGCCGCTAGAAAACTAGCAGTATATTCTTCATCTGCTTGAGCAAGAACATCCTTTTTTTTTTTTTTTTTTTTTAAAGACCTGTAATGGGTTAGGCTTTAAAGGGAACCTGTTATGGAAAAAATTTGGGAGCCGCTAAACGCCAGTATGGTTAACGGTGGAAACTCTGAAGTTGTCATCGTTATTTTTCTTTCACTTTTTAGCGAGGACTTAGAGCAGAAGTTTTGGCTGCACAACAGCGTGCTTGTTCTGGGTCAGTCCTTGATAAGTTGTTACCCTTTTCTGTGTCCCCCCCCCCCCCCCCACAGCAGCTTATATTACCCTTTTTGTCACTTCTACACTAGGATGGGAGCAAAAAGCCTAGCGGGACCTCCAGACTGAATTGTCGAACTGTACAGAGGGCTGTTTAACCAGTGCAAGTAACATGTTGGCCAAAATTCAGAAGTTAATTTAATCTTATTTCAATTTTAAAATCAAGCAATCTGTTTACATATTTCTATTCAGAAATGTTAACTTTAAAAATTGGTGTTGACCATCATTTATAAGAAATCTGTATGTTGATCATTTCAAGTTGCATAAGGATTATTTTGATAAAGGCTTTTAAATTTTTTTTTTTTTTTTTTTTTTTTCAGGAATACATTTTATCTGTTGGCATCTCAGAACATACCCTGTAAGAGTTTGTTTTTCAAAAATGGAAAGAATCTTGCCCTTGCTTGAAAATGCCCTCAAATCCACATAACTGGTTGTATTAACAAAGCAAAAGGGGAGCCTTGTGATCTCTGGCCATCTGGTAAACGTGATGACGGCCTGGTCCATGGTCAGAAAACTGGAAATGGAAAAGACGAGGCCGTCCAAAGAAGAGCGGGCGGCTACAATTGAGATGGAATACGAGATGGGAGACTGCAGTGGAGAATCTGATGAATGGACCAGCTCTGAAAGTGAAGCAGAACAACAGGGAGGAAAAAGTGCCCTCGGCAGCTATGTTAGCACCCTTTTTCAAGGCATGGACATTTCCAGCAAGCCACACAGACAACTCTGCAGATCCCCTTGTCTGGACCGTCCCAGCTTCTCTCAGGGCAGTATTCAAGTTCCCCTTGAACAACCAGCCAAGTCAGACGATGCTAAGAGCAGCCTAGACAGAGAATATCAAGCAAAAATGGACTTTGCCCTAAAGTTAGGCTACGGTGGAGAACAAATCCAAGCTGTCCTCAACAAGTTGGGGGCAGATGCTCTTATTAATGATGTTCTGGCAGAGCTGGTGAGGCTAGGCAATAAGGGAGAGTCGGAAGGACAGACTAGTGGAGGCAATTTGAATAGCAATCTTGTACCTAGAGGCCCTTGCACCAAAGAGATAACAAGTCCTGAACTGTCTTTAGAAGATGAAGTTGTTGACAGTTCAGATAACCTTAGACCAATCGTCATTGATGGAAGTAATGTAGCAATGAGGTTGGTATACTTACTTTCTGCAAGTAGACTACAGTATTTCTAATATTTAATCATTCCACCAATATTTGGTCTGGCTTGTAATGAAGTTGTATTTTATTTTAGTAGAGATTTGTTGATTAGCCATTAAAGGGGGCCCTCAGTGACTCCGTGCAGTCAATATGCTGCGGACTAGGGGGACATTCATATGTGTATATTTTCGTAATTCAGGTTTTATTGAGAGTTTTCGGAGTACAGGAAGACATGGGTAGCAAAAGGTGTCTACATCAAATAAGTACATAGACCTATAAAGCATATAAGCATTTTCGGTATGTACATACATTTCAAAAAGGTGGAGAAAAATTAAATTCGGGAATGCTTTTTGAGTTTGCTTGTCTCCAATGTATATGGCTGAAAAATTATCTTGAATCCACTATATGGAGATATGGTAAATATGGGGGATTGGGTGTAGAAGTTGGCAGGTAGAGGAAAAGGGGAAGGAATAAAGCTCTCATTGTCATGTGCGTTATAGTGGACAGCCTTTGTGCAGTACTGGGGCGCTCTACAAATGAATGAAGCTAGCATGCAACCACCTGGATTTGATAGTTTATAAAGCCGCAGCTGGTTTATCTGGCTTACCAAGTCCACAGGTTCACTTTAACAGATGTAGTAGATGGGATTTTACCTCACAACCTCTATTCCTATGAAGCAGAGAGGCTGATGTCTCTGAGTGAAGGAAAGGAGCATGTTTGTGTCTTGAATGTGTTTTTTTTTTTTTTTATAATCTTTTATCTGTCGTCATTTAGCCATGGCAATAAAGAGGTCTTCTCATGCCGAGGAATACAGCTGGCTGTGGAATGGTTTCTGGAGAAAGGCCACAAAGACATCACTGTCTTTGTACCAGCTTGGAGGAAGGAGCAGTCTCGACCTGATGCCCCCATTACAGGTAAAAAAAAATTCTGCATTTGGGATAAGTTACTAACCAGTATAATACTTTGACACTTCTTGTGTATTCCCTAATGTTTTGTACTAAAATGAGAAATCCTATAATAAATGTTAATTCCCTGATTAATAAGCACTTGGAAAAATGGTATAGCTGACTTGTTAGTTTGATTCTTCAACTTTAGCATTTCCAAAATCTCCTATGAGCAATAAGATATTTAACATTTACTTATCAAACATCACTGACATATTAGCATATGATGAAGAAAGAAAATACAGCACTGTAAGACTTGTGCATACACTTCACTGGGATATTCCTAGCTTTTCAAGGAGGAATGCATGTCCTTAAGGGTCAGAATATAATCGTTAAAGAGAGCATTCAAAGTTTAAAATACCAACCCAAACCAGATTCTGACAAATATAGCTGGACTTGACAAATTGTCTTTATAAATAGGAAAACTAAAAATGTACAAGTAGATGACAGAGATGACAATAATGGATGACAAAGAGGAAGCTGGCAGGGTGTAACTTCATCACGATTTTGTAGATCTGAATGACCATGATGTGAAAATGGTGTACCGTATGTCATGAACTTGCATGATGCTTTCTTTCTCAGAATATGTTGCACAAAGTAACACTTGCAATGGTTCAGTACACATCATTTAGGATTAGGTATGCTCAGAAAGCTCCTAGAAAAATGCAAATTACTTAGATTTATAGCTGTGAACAAAATGAATACAAGCAAGGTAAAGTAAATCTGTTCTTTTGGCATGCAAGGTAGAGCAAAAGATTCACACCCATTCCTTCCCTTCTGCGTTGCTTTGTTTGGACCAAAGATGTGCCAGTGGTGTTGGCTCAAGTGGCAAATTGCCAATCACTGTGATATAGAAGAGAAAAAGTCCCTCCCACTACCAGAAAGTTCTTATATTTTTCTTTGGTTTTTAGTGGCCAAACACAGTGAGAGGGGCACAAATGGAAGTTAAATAAAAGCTGCTAGTGGGGATGTTAGGAAAATGAACCTGTGCTGTGCGCAAATCACAGGTGCGCTTTAGTTTCAAAAGGGTAAAAATATGATTGTGTGGAGATGAGCGGTGTATTGCATATAAATAATGAAAGTTATACATTATGAACTTTCTTTCTTGGGTCACCCATAACAGACCAGGAGGTTCTTCGAAAGCTTGAGAAGGAGAAAATTCTTGTGTTTACACCATCCCGCCGGGTGCAGGGTCGCAGAGTGGTTTGCTATGATGATCGTTTCATTGTCAAGCTGGCCTTTGATTCTGATGGCATCATTGTATCTAATGACAACTACCGAGACCTCCAAAATGAGAAGCCTGAGTGGAAGAAGTTCATTGAAGAGAGGCTCCTTATGTATTCATTTGTCAATGACAAGTAAGGGTCTTCTGTTCTGCATTATTGCCATTGGCCTGTATCCATGATCTTAGAAGTCTGTAATTTTAATTGCTTTTCTATACCATACAGGAAAAAAATAAAAAAAAAATATCGTAAATAAGAAAATAACAGAGCTTGCAGTAACTATTATTAAAATCATTATTATTTTTTCTGAGCTGCCTGCTAAAGTTTTAACTTGGCATAAAGGGGATGGGAATTCAACGTCCTAATGAACTGATAGACTGTAGCTCAGTCCAGTTGCATTATATGTTGATGCAAATACAGAGATTCTGATGCATTTTGTGGTAATTCTTTCAATATTGCCAGTAGAGCTGCACAATTAATCGTTATAAAATTGTGATCTTGATTCAACCCCTCTGACGGAAAAAGGTGTAAATGCAGAAAGATTAACCACTTAAAGTCTAAATCTTCTTCCTGACACTTGTTTCTTAATTTAAAATCATCAATATTTTTTGCTGGAAAATTACTTGAAACCCCCAAACATTTATTTATATGTGTATGTGTGTGTGTGTGTGTGTGTGTGTGTGTGTGTAATATATATATATATATATATATATATATATTTTTATTTATATATATATATATATATATATAGATATATATATACACATATATATATACACATTTTAGCAGAGACCCTAGGGAATAAAATGTCAATTGGTGCAATATTTTGTCACACTCTATTTGCCCAGCGGTCTTTCAAACGCAGTTTTTTTGGGGAAAAAATGCACTTCAATGAATAATAATAAAAATGCCACGAGAATTGTGATCTATCTTCTAAGCAAAAAAAATTGTGATTCTCATTTTTAGCCAGAATTGTGCAGCTCTAATTGCCAGTGGCCAAAGTATCTGTCTGACTTTATGAACATATAGCAATATAAGTGTAGCACAGCACTATACAGGTGCCTCTCAAAAAATTTGAATATCAGCAAAACATTAATTTTATTTCGATAATTCAAAAAGCTAAACTCCTATATTTATATAGACTCATTACACACAGTGATATATTTCAAGCATTTCTTTCTTTTCATTTTAATGATTATGGTGTACAGCTATTGAAAACCAAAAATTCAGTATGTCAGAAAATTTGAATATTGTTAAAAAGTTCAATATTGTAGACACGTAGTGTCACACTCTAATCAGCTAATAAACTCATAACACCTGTAAAGGTTTGCTGAGCCTTTATATGGTCTCTCAATCTGGTTCAATAGGTTACACAATCATTGGGAAGACTGCTGACTTGACTGTTTTCCAGAAGATCGTCATTGACGCCCTCCACAGGGAGGGTAAGTCACAAAAGGTCATTGCTAAAGAAGCTGACTGTTCAGAGTGCTGTATCCAAGCATATTAATGTAAAGTTGAGTGGAAGGAAAAAGTGTGGTAGAAAAAGTTGCACAAGCAACAGGAATAACCGCAGCCTTGAGAGGATTGTGAAGCAAAGGCCATTCAAGAATTTGGGGGAGATTCACAAGGAGTGGACTACGGCTGGTGTCAGTGCTTCAAGAGCCACCACACACAGACATATCCAGGACATGGGCTACAACTATTGCATTACTTGTGTCGAGCCACTCCTGAACCAGAGACGTCACAAGCATCTTACCTGGGCTAAGGAGAAAAAGGACTGGGCTGTTGCTCAGTGGTCCAAAGTCCTCCTTTTCGGATGAAAGTCAATTTTGCATATCATTTGGAAATAAAGGTCCCGGAGTCTGGAGAAAGAGCGGAGAGGCATAGAATCCAAGTTGCTTGAGGTCCAGTGTGAAGTTTCCAGTCAGTGATGATTTGGGGAACCATGTCATCTGCTGGTGTTGGTCCACTGTGTTTTATCAAGTTCAAATTCTAGAGCTGTGCTCGATTGGCCAGCAAACTCGCTTGACCTAAATACCTTAGAGAATCAGTGGGGTATTGTAAGAAGAGGCAACACAAGACCCACTTTTCAGTAAGCCATCACTTGTATTAAAAATCCTTTTTCTTTTTTTATAAATTTTTTTGGTCTTGTGTAATATTCTTATAATTTTCTGAGATACTGAATTTTGGATTTTCACTAGCTGTAAGCCATAATCATCAAAATTTAAAAGAAAAATGCTTGAAATATCACCCTCTTTGTAATGAATCTATATAATATGAGTTTTCACTTTTTGAATTAAATTATTGAAATAAATTTCTTGATCTTCTCATTTTTTGAGATGCACCCGTATAAGGATAATCAAATACATAAAGTTTGCGTCAATAAATAATAAGTCCATATTCCGCCTTCCATTACCATTGTGAATAAAGTGCCGTAAATCTTCAGCAATATAATAAAACAAGTAGTGGCAAACGTGCTTCCACAGTAATATAAGGCTGCTCACCTTCCAATTTGACCTCAAAAAGGTCAAAAGGCGCTAAATTCCTTTTCAAGATTAAATGTCAGGTCAGGTTATGACCACTGAACTCCTCCAAACTGTTGACACTGCTCTCAATCATATAGGACTAATTTTCAGTTGTGAGTGTAAAAATTTCCTATAATCACAACTGAAAAACAAGTCCTTTATGATCGAGAGCTGTGCTGACAGTTTGGAGGCGGTGGATGGTCAGAACCTGTCCTGACGTTTAGCCTGGAAGGGAATTGGCACTTTTTGAAGGTCAAATTGGGAGGTGAGTGGCTTCATGTTACTGGTGGTGGAGGCATGTTTGGCACTACAGTACTTATTTTATTATATTGCTGAAGATTTATGGTACTTAATTTACAATGGTGATTGAATATTGACTTTTATTATTTGACACAAACTTTATGTATTTGATTATTGTTATATAGTGTTGGGCTACGCTAATATTGCTATATGTGCATTTGAGGGCACAGTGAAATCACTTTCTTTTTTCTTTTTTCTTCTTTCTTCCTTCCTTCCTTCCTTCCTTCCTTCCTTCCTTCCTTCCTTCCTTCCTTCCTTCCTCCTTCCTCCTTCCTCCTTCTTCCTGAGGTGATCAAATGCCACCAAAAGAAAGCTCTATTTGTGGGGAAAAAAGGACGCAAATTTAATTTGGGTACAGCATCGAACGACCATGCAATTGTCAGTTAAAGCGACGCAGTGCCAAATTGTAAAAAGTGCTCTGGTCAGGAAGGGCGTAAAATATTCTGGGGCTGAAGTGGTTAATGACTACATTTTTCACATCACCGTGTGTCGCGGGCTGTTTGGTTCCTCCTTTAAATGCACATTACAAAGCATACCATAGAATTTGCATTGATGGCTTCTCTAAAATGTAATTTAAATTTATGTGATTTTTTTTTTCTCCATTGTTTATCCAGGTTTATGCCTCCAGATGACCCACTAGGAAGGCATGGCCCCAGTCTAGAAAATTTCTTGCGTAAAAAGCCTGTTGTTCCTGAGCATAAGAAGCAACCATGTCCCTATGGTAAGCAGACAATGTTAACCTGTATAGTGTGTGCGGGTGGGTGTGGTGTGAGTTTTCTTACTTGCAGAATGAGTTTATGATCTCTCATATTTAAGACCATGCATACAGTTTATATAGGAGTTGGATGTTCCAAGAGTTTTTTAAAGGTGGATTTCATCAAAAACGTTTCCATATAATTGCTAGCCAGGAATGTGACCTTGTGGCCCCCAGCTCTGCATTGTGGTGCTTTCCAGACCTCAGTGACTTTGTAGGCCACAGAGTACTTTATGGGGCCTGAGCAATGGCACAGCTTCTGGTGTGACCCAGTCTCTGGAGACTATTGTGAGTGAGGCTGGTCGGGTTGAAGTATCATGAGCTTGCCTCACAGTTGGTATCGTTATAGAACCATTTTAAAATTCCCGCCACCATAAACTTGGTTGAGGCTGAAGGGACTGAGCACCAGTGTCATCAGCTAGGTGGAGTGTTGTGCAAGCTCTGCTCTTTCTCCTGCTGTTCAGCTTGGAGGAAGCACAAGCCTGCTGTTGCTCATGAAGCACCATGTAGATTTATCCGGTCTTGTTCCACTGTCTAACTACAGTGACTTTATCACCTCCATCCACCTGCAACCCCCTTGAGCTCCATGGGACGAGGTTGAGGCCTTCATCATGTAAACAGGGACTGCCATGTCTACTTTTTGTCTGACCTTTTGCATGCAGAGGCTCTAAGCATGCTCCTGCACCATGATGATAAAGTCCAGCACTGACATTTCTGGGTCTTCACCTCAATCTGTGCCAGAGGCCTTTCTTAACCTTTCTGATCCCATTTTAGAGTCCTCAGTCTACCCCTAGAGAGGCTGTTTTTGTGCCACCTGCAGATGACTTGTGTACAAAAGGTCTTTTTTAACCTAATTGATTGCAGTATGTGCTACCTTGTATTTGGAAGATCAACCTGTTATTTCAGGCCTAGGGCTTATTAAGCACTTGCCGACCGCCCTATAGCAGTTTTACTGCTACAGGGTGGCCGCTGTGAGCAGGATCACATGTATGTGCATATATACATGATCCTGCACCTCCGGGTATCAGGCGCGAGTGCGTGCCACCGGCGGGTCGCTCTTGCCGTGGTTATGCACAGCAGGAACCGCTAACTCTATGTCCGTCGGCACCCGACGATCATTTGGTACACAGGCAGAACAGCAGTCTGCCTATGTAAACAAGGCGGATTGCCGTTCTGTGAGTAGGGAAGGCATGGATTCTGTATTCCTGCAAAGCAGAGACACAGATCCATGCCTTACCCTAGTAAAAGCACCTCCCACAGTACACAAAATCACTAGCTAGGCACACATTTAACCCTTTGATCGCCACTGATGTTAACCATTTGCCAGCCAGTGTCATTGGTACAGTGACAGTGCATATTTTTAGCATTGTATTAGTATCACTGGTCCCCCAAAAAAGTGGTGCATGATTTGTCCACCGCAATATCGCAGTTCCGCTATAAGTCGCCACCATTAGGCCCATTATTAGTAAAAAATGTATACCTTCGTTTTTAGATAACTTTTTGCGCAAACCAATCGGTATACGCTTATTGGGATTTTTTACCAAAAATATGTAGAAGAATACATATTGGCCTAAATTGATTTTTATTTTTTTTTTTACTTTATTTTTATTTTTTTTATTGGATATGTTTTATAGCAGAAAGTAAAAAAAAAAAAAAAAAAAAATATATATATATATATATATATATATATATATATATATATATATACAGGGGGTCCCCGACTTACGAACGCCCGGCCTACGAACGGGGCGCTGCGGGGACCCTCCGCCATTTTTCGAAGTTTTTTGCCGTCTTTCGGACGTTCTGCGGCGGCCATACGGAGCCTCAGAAAATGCCGGAAATGTCCGTAATTTGCCGCGCATGCGCAGAATGGCATTAGACGGAACATCGGAAATCTCCGTATTTGTCGGTCTGCGCATGCGCGGCCGACTTACGAACATTTCCGACTTCCGTACAGACGGGCAGTCCCTAACAAGTTCGTAACTCGGGGACCCCCTGTGTGTGTGTGTGTGTGTGTATATATATATATATATATATATATATATATATATATATATATATATATATATATATATATATATATATATGATTTTTTTTGTTTATATTAAAAAAAAAAAAAAAGTGTCACACGACCGCGCAACTGTCAGTTAAATTAACATGGTGCAGTATCCCAAAAAATGGCCCGGTCATGAAGGGGGGGTATCTTCCAGAGCTGAAGTGATTAAAGCTCCCACAGCTGCAAAGACTTTTTCATTATACTCACTATTTAAGTAATTTCTCTGAGGACTGGGGACTCCCTATAGCAGTGATGGCGAACCTTGGCACCCCAGATGTTTTTGGAACTACATTTCCCATGATGCTCATGCACTCTGCAGTGTAGTTGAGCATCATGGGAAATGTTCCAAAACATCTGGGGTGCCAATGTTTGCCATCACTGCCCTATAGCATCCGGGCCGCCTAACCAATGACACTACAAAGTTCCTAATCCACTCCCTGGTTATTTCTCACCTCGACTACTGCAGCTTCCTCCTCATTGGCTTACCTTTACATAGGCTATCCCCCCTTTAGTCTATATGAATGCTGCTGCCAGACTCATCCATCTTACCAACCATTCAGTGTCTGCCACCCCTCTCTGCCTATCACTCCATTGGCTGCCACTCTCCCAACTAATTAAATTCAAAATACTAACCACTTCTTACAAAGCCATCCACAACTTAGCTACATCACTAACCTAGTCACTAACCCTTAGCTACATCACTAACCTAGTCTCAAAATACCAACCAAATGGTTCTCTTCTCCTCCCAAGACCTCCTGCTCTCTGGTTACCTTGTCCCCTCCTCCCATGCTTGCCTCCAGGACTTCTCCAGAACCTCTCACATCCTATGGAATTCCCTACCCCAATATGTCTGACAATCTCCTACTCTGCCTGCTTTTAGGCAATCCCTGAAAACCCTTCTTTTCAGAGAAGCCTATCCCCATCTAACAACTTTATTTTCTCCATCAGCCCATCCCCACAGCTATTACCTTTTTGTATCACTTGACCCTCCCTTTTTTAGATTGGGACCTCTGGCGAGCAGGGCCCTCTGATTTTTCCTGTATTGAATTGTAACTGTACTGTCTGCCCTCATGATGTAAAGTGCTGCGCAAACTGTTGGCGCTACATAAATCATGTATTATAATAATAATTCAGTGGAGAAAGAGTTCACTTAAAAAGTGGTCTGTTCCGGTACCTCACTGTTCCAATGAGCCTTTGTTTAACCACTTTCAGACCGGACCATTTTGCTGGCTTAAGACCAGACCACTTTTTGCGATTCGGCACTGCGTTGCTTTAACTGACAATTGCGCGGTCGTGCGACGTGGCTCCCAAACATAATTGACGTCCTTTTTTTCCCCACAAATAGAGCTTTCTTTTGGTATTTGATCACCCCTGTGGTTTTTATTTTTTGCGCTATAAACAATTTTGAAAAAAACACATTATTTTTTACTTTTTGCCATAATAAATATCCCCCAAAATATATAAAAAAATTTTTTTTTTTTCCTCAGTTTAGGCCGATACGTATTCTTCTACATATTTTTGATAAAAATATCGCAATAAGCGATTATTGATTGGTTTGCGCAGAAGTTATAGCGTTTACAAAATAGGGGATATTTTTATAACATTTTTATGAATAATTTTTTTTTTTTTACTAGTAATGATCAGCGATTTTTTATTTTTTTATTTATTTTTTTTTTTTATTGTGACTGCGACATTATGGCGGACACATCGGACATTTTTGACACATTTTTGGGACCATTGTCATTTATACAGCAATCGGTGCTATTTAAATGCACTGATTCCTGTGTAAATGACACTGGCAGTGAAGGGGTTAACCACTAGGTGGCAGTGTAGGGGCTAAGTGTTCCTAGGGGTGTGTTACTAACTGTGGGGGGGGCATGGCTGTGATTTAGTGAACACTGATCTCTGCTCCAATCACAGGGAGCAGAGATCGGTGTCACTAGTTGCTAGGCTGAACGGGGAGATGCTGTTGACTTCCGCATCTCCCCGTTCAGCCATCCCATGAGACGATTGCAGGTATCCCCGCGGCGATCGAGTCCGGACTCACGGGGGTCCCGACCGGTAACGGCGGCAATCTAGGGGACATACCTGTATGCCCTTTTGCCTGTCCGTGCCATTCTGTCGACATACATTGTCGTGCTCTGGTTGGGAAGTGGTTAAAGATTCTGTAGACAGGAAGCCTAAGAAGCTTTTGAAGGCTCTCTTTACTTTTGCAGGCCCAGCTCTGCAGCTAACTGCACCAGGGCAATGAAAAACCAAAATGATCCCGTATTTTAGGACTTTGTCTTAACTGAGCAATTACCTTTTCTCTGCTTTTTTGCTGCGGATGCCCTAGAACGTGATGAAACAAATGTCCAGAATGGCTCTAATCTCTATTCACATAGATAGATATACTTTTATTGTCATTGTATACATACAACAAAAGGTTTCCGAGTACTCTTTACAGCAGCAATAAAACATTTCTCAACAAAACCACGCATACATACTCCTAGCACATGCCCACATATCTATTTAAATATATCAAAATATAAAATGTTATTTAAAATAAATAATATTTGTTTTTTGTTTTTTTTTAGAATTCCACATAAAATTCCTAAAACACTGTACCTGATGGGATTATGGATAATACAGCCCTAGGGAAAAAACTATGCTTTAAGCGATTAGTGTGCCTTTTAAGTGTCCTATATCTTTTCCCAGATGGCAATGAGACAAACACACTGTAACCTGGGGGGGTTGGATCAATACTAATAGCTTTTGCCCGCTTTTTTAATCGGCTGGCATATGCCATATTCTCTAGCTTTGTTCCTATGATCCGCTGTGCTGTTTTCACCAAATGAGACAGGCACTTCTTATCCTTCGCCCTGCAGCTGGCATACCACACTACAGCGCAGTGGAGGAGAATACTCTCAATGGTACACTGATAGAAACTGACCAAAAGCCTTAAGGGCAATCCAGCCTGCTTCACTCTCTGAAGGGAAAAACAATCTTTTCTGCGCTTTTTTCACTAGAAAAAAAGTATTTTGAGACCATGACAACTCCCTTGTAATATACACTCCCAAAAATGTAATAGTGTCCACCCTTTCCACCTCCTCACCACCTATATAAACCGGGCAATGATTGATCTTTCTTGATCTCCTATAATCCACTATTATTTCTTTAGTTTTTGCAGCATTGAATAGTAAATCATTTTCGCTACACCACTCAACCAAATGTTGAATTTCCTGCCTATAAGCTGTCTCATTATCTTGTATGAGTCTCACTAAGGTGGTGTCATCAGCAAAGGGTTCAGGCTAGATTCATGACGCCACAGGGTCCTCGTCACATCTTGTCTGTGCTGGATGGTCCTCACTGATGCATAGATCAGCACTGACATGAGTGTCGGCGTCGATCTCTGCAATAGTGCACATTGAATGAAGGGCACTGTCGTGAAACCCACTTGGGCTGGACACGGTTCCGATGTCCTGAACTCGCAGTATTTGCTAAATCCTTTGTCTTGAGTGACACTGGGCATCGTTCAACTTGGAGAATTGTGGTGAAAGGCAGTATTGGATTTTATTTTTTAACACTGCCTAGGAAACTATAAAAAGCGCAATTTAAATTGCCTTTACTGCAATGATGGGATGTCTGCGAGTTCCTTTGCTGGTGCCACCTTTGCCCAGTTTTCCGTCAGGTTTGGTATTTTTGTCCAGAATGACATAAATCGCGTGTGTTCAATTATCCCAATGCAGAGGTGTGCCGATAATGTACACTGAGCTGCACTTGCGCAGCTCTGTGTACATTCTACAGAAAACATGCGAGCAGGAAGGTAATACAGTTCTATAGCAGCATAGTATATTTTTCACTACAATAACTTCCTGTTGCCTGCAAGTTTTTTCTTTTTTCTACAAGCTAAAGTTCCACTTAAAAAAATAAATTAAAAATAAAAAAACCTTGCAGGCACCTAGAAGTACTCCATATGGCCAGCCCTCAACAAACCACAGTATTTTCTTAAACAAAACTGGTCATGAGTGAAAAATTGGGGCTGTCATTGCTTCTTAAAATAATAGTTCTATGGCTGTCATGCTGATCCTGTGGATTTAATGCTTTCCGAGTAGGTCAAGAGTTCACTTACCACCTGTTTGCCTAGGCCAGAGAGTTTTGAAGCCAGAGACAGACAGCTATGCAAAGGCAGCTCCAATATTTTCACCCATGACCGCTTCCTTTAAGTTATGGAGGCATCACACAAATGATACATTGGATCTGTCATGTAATATTAATGAAAGTTCAAATAAATTCTGTACCTTGCAGAAATTACTTTACACACTAGTACACAAAAGTATATGCTACAGAGGATATAGAACAGTAATGAACAGAATTTAAACATGTTATTTTAAAATGATGCCTCTTGGTAATGCCCTTCATCTATTTCAGGGAAGAAATGCACGTATGGTCACAAATGTAAATACTACCACCCTGAGAGGGCTAACCAGCCTCTGCGATCAGTAGCCGATGAACTCAGAATAAGTGCGAAACTGTCAGCGGTCAAGACAATGAGTGAAGGTGCATTGGTAAAATGTGGTACTGGGCCATCTAATTCCAAGGGAGATGGATCCATGGAAATAAAGAGAATTGCTCCTAAAAGACAGTCTGATCCTAGTATTCGTTCTGCAGCTGTAGAACCAGAACAGAGGCTTTCAGCAGCCCGCAAATCAGAGGCCAACTCTGTGCCATCACTTGTATCTGCCTTGAGCGTGCCAACTCTTCCACCTCCCAAAAGTCATGCTGTCAGCGCTTTGAACACACGTTCAGCAAGCAGCCCTGTGCCTGGATCATCGCAGTTCTCCCACCAGAAATCCTCTTTGGAGCACATGACAAGCATTCACTATCCACCGATACTGGTCACTAACAGCCATGGCAATTCTGTCAGTTACAATGAGGAGTATCCAAAATATGACTCTCTGGGAGACCATGGTTATTACTCAATGCTTAGTGATTTCTCTAATTTGAGCATAAGCAGTATGCACAGTTCTGAATACTACAGCACAGAGCAGGACCGAGCAGCATTTTCAAGGAACTCCAGCCCATGTCCAGATAGCTGCATGAGTCACACTAGCAATGACTCCTACTCATCATACAGTGACCTATATTTGGGCATCTCTGATCCTGGACCTGAAGACACTATCAAACCCCAAAGGCCACCTCCACATAATAGGCTACAGCCATTTTCACATGGCTACCATGAAGCTTTAACACGAGTTCAGAGCTATGGCCAGGAGGAGCCCATGCAGAATTCCCGCAAGCAGTCCTCCTCGCATCTGGCTTTGCATTTACAACATCCACTTGTTGGGGCAAGGTCCAGCTGTCCTGGAGATTACCCAGCACCAGAGAATATGCATCCTTCTGCTAATCCTCAGCCTGGGAGAGCACTGGTCATGACTAGAATGGATAGCATTTCAGACTCCCGTCTTTATGAGAGTAACCCCATGCGGCAAAGACGACCTCCACTGTGCCGTGAACAACATGCTAGCTGGGACCCTTTACCTTGCCCCACTGACTCCTATAATTACCACTCATACCCACTTAGTAATAGTCTCATGCAGCCATGCTATGAACCAGTCATGGTAAGAAGTATGCCTGAGAAGATGGAACAGCTCTGGAGATCTCCTCACTGGCCAGTTATGGCTAGTGAGCATAGAGAGCAGCACATCATTCCAGAGCATCAGTATCAGACCTACAAAAACCTATGTAACATCTTTCCTCCAGGGATGGTACTCTCTGTCATGGAGAAGAACCCACATATGACGGATGCCCAGCAGCTTGCAGCAATTATTGTATCAAGGTTACGATCAGGTCATCAGCACTGTTAATATCATCCCTTAATGCCTGGACAATAGTATCTATTGATCAAGTTGCCTAAATAAAACATGGCAGTGTTTTTCTCATTTTAGCTTTCTCAGATGACCTATCGATCATTTTTTTTTTTTTCTTGCCACAACTGAAACTTTACAAAGACAAACTTTTATTTATTTTTTTAACGTTTTGATCTTTGCAGCATTCCCAAAGGAGTGCATATTTTAATGTATAGATATATTTATCCCTGCTAGACCTGTTTGACAGGTAAAACCTCAGTTTCTTGGAAGGCTAAGTCACTGATTCCTATTCTTAATAAAGAGGATGGAAGGGTCAGTCAATCTCTCCAATGCTGGAGATCCCAGCACATCATCAAAGCACATAAGTTGCTTGCATCATGTTAAGTTCAGCTGTTCACAAAAAACACCTGTTCATATTGTTAGCAATTATATTGCATGCTTACATGTGTATTTGCAATTTCAATCAGTACAATCTTGTACATAGCTAGTTCCTTTTCTCTATTGTTCAACAAAACTTCTGTCTTTGCGTAAAAAGGAGGTTTCTATTGCACAGGGAAATGTATTGCTGAACACTCGCATCTTTGTGTATCTTTCAGAGTTCAGAGATGCATTACCATGTTGCAATATTTAGCTGTACTACAGATTTTATATTTGCACAACAGAACTTTTAATTTTAGTTTTTGTCTTTTTTGTTTTTTTGCACAATTTTTGACAGGTCACTGGTCAGTTGTACCTCAGTAATATTTTGTAATAGCCATGCGCCTCTTAATCACAATTGTGCTTTTGGTGCCCAAAATTCAAAGGAGGCCTTTAAATTTCATGGTGGGCCAAATGCATGTAGTATTTTGTAATAGAGGAAGAAATGTGTTTGTATATTTTTTGATGTCGCTATGTGTCCGTTTTGTGGGCAAAAAAAAAAACCCTGGACATTTTTCTTGAAGGAAAAAAACCCATTCTGATAGTATACCATTGATACAGCTCCTGAGGAGAGTAGCTTAAGACTTTAATTTCTGAATGCATTATTAGTTGTTTGGCTTTAACTGGCCATGAAGTGATATTTATTGCCAGTACCCAGATGGTTAAACGGCTAATAAATTATAATGCTGGCATGGATAAGAGCTTTTGATAACATTTGTAGACAAATATATGTTTTTAATAGATACATGTGGTATTTGGGTTGTTTACTACCCAGAAACAGGTAATCTATGTCTAGTAATCCCATAAATTAAAGTGGTATTAAACCCAAGCCAAAAATGTACTATATTGGAGCTTACCAATCATCAGATATGGGGACTGCATTCATTTTTTCTTTTTTTTTAGGATTTTTTTTTCCCCCCTCTGTTTTCACTTGGTGACCCAGCCAGTAACCCACCTCCTGTATTAGAGTGTGGCTGAAGGAGCACAGGGGTACCTTTTTGGACAGCTGCATTGTCAATCTGGCGGGAGGGGAGTGTTCGATGGACTAACAGATTTAAATACACTAAAAAATTGATGCCAGACTCCAGCTAATACTTTATATGCAGTTTTAGCAAACCACTTTTTCTTTTGTAATAAATAAAAGCTGATCATTATAGGCACCCCTGTCAGTGGTAAATGGTTTGTCTCATCCCTGTAACTGATGGCATTCTGCTGGAGAGCCTGTTTTTTTTTTAAAACTTACTGACCTAGATTATCATTAGATTATAAGAAAGAAAGCAAAGAAAAGAAAACTTTTGCAGCCATCATGTAAGAATTTATAAGCTGCTATATATGTTTGCATAGGTTTAATACCGCTTTAATGTTACAAAATACCATTTGTAGGCATTCTTTAGCCTAAAATGAAAGATATCAACAGCATGTTGCCAACGTGTGTTGTATTCTTCTAGGGTTCATACAGATACAGAAGTTTTTATGATATTCAAATGTTATTTCTAGCTCTTTTACCTAAGCTTGTTTATGAGGTTTACTAGTCCTTTACCTGATAGTAAGGGTGTGCAGCTCTTGAGGTGTCATTCCTGCAATAGGAAGAGAGAATTTTAATAATTTAATTTTACTTGTGTAGTATTTTTTTTTTCTACTACCAATTAATTTGTAGATGTCAGTAATGTCAAACACGACTCGGTAGAGACACTCCACCTTGTATTTAGTGTCTGTACATGACGTTACTCTAGTTAGAGATACAGAAGGTGTAACTATCATTGCTGCTCCTTTCCAGCAGGTACTGGATGTGTTTGAGATGCAGACTTTATTCACTACTTTGCTAGTGGATTAGTTGCACTTTTTTGTGGTTGTTGTTGTTGGTCCATGTACATAGGTGTAAGGGGGAACACTGCAATTAGCATTGCCAGACCAGGCATTTTCTTGGTGGTCTTCTGCTGCACTCAGGTTGCTGACCCTTAGCACTATCACTTATTTAAATATATATATATATTTTTTTTTTTTTTTTTTTAATGAACCCCATTGTATAATAATTTAAGGTGTTGAAGCCAATCCATAGCCACTGCTTTGGGCTTTAGGTGACTTCAGTTTTTTTTCATGTAAGCTTAGAAGGGCCAAGCTGATTGGCCTTTTTGTTTCTTCATGAGAAGGTGATAACTGCCTAAAATGTTTCTTACTGTGAAACAAAACAGAACGTCAGGCTGCCGTCAGGGTTTTCTCTGGCTTTCTGAGAATGGGTCTTCGGCTGCTCCACGTTGACTTTTACGTATTTATTTATTTTTTGTAACAGGGGAACCTGTGGTACATATATTGAGCCTCCTGAGTCAGTGTTGGTAAGAATTGTGTTGCTTATCGCTGCACGGACTTTCCTTTTCATGTCAAACGCAGCAAAAAGGGAACTGAGAAACGTATTGTGGGTAAGCACCCTTTTTGCAGATGCTTTCAATCATGAGGCTCATTGAGAAGTGAAAGTGGAAGTGATGTACAACTATACTGTTTTTGTGCATGAGCTTTGAACTTGCAGACCTCTTATGAACACTATACTTGAGCATTAAAGTGAACCTGTCAGAATGGCTCTTCTGTCACAACTAACCTCCAATTTATTGTTTTAGCTTGGAAGCATATAGCTCAGGTTTGTGCCATTGTGAAAATGGAACTACTTCTAGCAGTAAGGCACCTTCAGTTCTAGAGAGGAGCCTTGTTTGTGACATATAAAAGTTTTTCTGGGATATTCACTTTAACGTGCTGAGGATTTGTATTGCTCCTCAGTGTTGTGCATCATACTTTTCAGTTTCACTTCTCTATTTGTGCAAGCTACCATTCCTGGGTAATGGTCACAAATCTTCAGCTAGCCATTGGCTGTCTTTCCACAGTAGTCCATCAGTGAGAAACTATATTGGACAGTCGGACACATAAGTAGTAACTGCAATGAAAAGTTAGGCCAGATCCTATTGGATTTGTTCCTCTATTCATATGTATGTTGCTATACTTTTGATGTGAATACAAATGTTTACAGCACATTCAGATCACGAAAAGATTTAAATCTAAAATCTCCAATATATATTTACCAAACTGTTTTTATAGAAAACACCCGATCCCTATCTTTTTTTTTTTTTAAGTTTGAAGAGTTTTGAAACGAATCAGATCTTTTATTGCCCTCTGTGTTGGGGGAAAAAAAAGATAGGGTTGTGGTCGACTTTAAATTCTTTAAATAAAGTCACTTTTTTTTTTTTTTTTTTTTTCAAAGCAACAAAGTTACTTTATTTAAAGTAATTTATTTAAAGTAACTTTGTTGCTTTGAAAAAAAAATAAATAAAGAATTTAAAGTTGACCACAACCCTATCTTTTTTTTTTTTTTTAAGTTTTGAAGAGTTTTAAAACAAATCAGATCTTTTATTGCTCCCTGAGTTGGGGGAAAATGGGTTGTGGTCGACTTTAAATTCTTTAAATAACTTTGTTGCTTTGAAAAAAAAAATGTATTTAAAGAATTTAAAGCTGACCACAACCCAAACTTTTTTTCCCCAACACAGAGGGCAATAAAAGATCTGATTTGTTTTAAAACTCTTCATCAAACTTAAAAAAAAAAAGATAGGGTTGTGGTCGACTTTAAATTCTTCAAAAAAAGTAACTTTTTTTTTTTTATTTTCAAAGCAACAAAGAATGTTAAGATTTGTTGTACCACTTTTATCCAGGATTGGCCAAGGGCAGCCGAAATATCCATCTTGCATAGCCAGAATTGACCTTTTGTTTGTTGATACAAATTGTATCTTTTTTTCTTGATTGTATTAAAAAAAAACTGCGGACAATGTGTATGTAAATAAATAAATGTATATATTTATCCTTATTTATAAAAAAAAAAAAAAAAGGTATACACAGACAAAAAAAAAAGTGTAGAATAGTTACAGCAATGCATTTTCACTGCTATGTTTGTGACACTATGTGTCACTTTGTTGTAGTCCATGGTGTGGAAGCCACTTCACTGCCATTCTACCTGCAGCTCTCTACCTGAAGTACAGAAGTGCAGGACTAGGCCGCAGTGAGGAGGTTAAATAATTCCTTTAATGACTTGGCAATGTAGTTTATAAAGAAACGAGACCTTTTCGAATTCACTTTATTATATAAATATATATAAATGTGTATATTAATGACTCAGATTATGTACAGATAATGCACAGGTAACCTGTGCATACATTACATAACTTGTCTTTTGGTATTTATTAAAGTGGACCCATCTCCTCCATACAGTGGAAGCAGCCATATTGTGGGTGTAGCCCTTAAATATATTAATGACTTTAACATGCAGCTTCAGTCAGGTATAATAAAGTAGCCCTTTCACCTTGTTGAAACTTGCAATGCTAATTCAGAATGTGAAGCAAAAAGGACATGCAAAGTGATGTAGCCAGCAGCAGCCAGTATGATTTCAGTTTAATGAAGTTAAATCTGAAAAATGAAGTGTGATTGGTTGCCGCGGGCTAAACCGTTTGTGCTTTTCCTTTTTTATTTTTTTTTATTTTCTGGGGAGTCCAGTCTCTTAACCATTGGTACATCCCAGAAATGGCAGCCTCTACAGTTTACAGGTGACAGGTACACTTTTTTTATTGACTTTGTTCCTAAATAGGA
Organism: Lithobates sylvaticus; assembly: GCA_028564925.1. Lineage (NCBI taxonomy): Eukaryota > Metazoa > Chordata > Amphibia > Anura > Ranidae > Lithobates > Lithobates sylvaticus. The sequence continues at coordinate 64,851,163 of CM053033.1, read as the reverse complement.
ATTTTAGTACAGGCACTTGGAGTTTTTGTAGTATTTTGTAAAATGTGCACTGCAGAAAAAAAAAAAAAGCATTATTAAATTAAATTCCACTTGAGTGCTTATGTAGAAGTATTTTGCAATTGTTTGTACTGTGATCTGTGCTGTGTGCGTTTTTTTTTATATTTTTTGATTTTGTTGCATGGAATCAACTTTTAAGTACAGTAAGTTACTGGGTTTTGTGTTAGCTCTGCATTGTGTATTTGCACAGAGCGAGTGAAAAGTGGGCAGTATACTTTCTGCCACATATGTATGCCTATTGGTTTGACATTTCACACTAGCTAGACCTGCGTTTTGCTTTGTTGTGATTTCTCACTTGAGAATATTAGCATGTCTTAAAGTTTTGTTACTGTAACGCAGTTCCCTTATTTTGTGGATTATAAAATAAAGTTCCGGTATATAATAAGTGGGCTTTTCCCTGGGGACTAATCATAAAGACAGAATTATTCTTTTTGTTTTTTAACAAGAAATACAGAATTATTCTTTAAATATGCACTGTAGTTGGGGCCTGAATACACAAAAAAGCCACTTAAAGCTTATTTTAAGACAAAATAAAAAAAAAATTCTTCATGCATCTCTGGAATAAATGCATAAAAAAAAAAACTTGACGTGCCACAAAATATAGTATGCTTTTACAATCCTCTTTAAAATGATGGCAGAGTATTTTTGGGTTCCACATCGCGTGTTGTCGGGCCTGCATACTTAATTTCTGGTGCATTACAAAGAACACCGACCTTCTCTCATCCCCATAACTCCTCCTCCTTGTGCACTGGCAAAATGAACAAGTATTTCTTGCACTTGGTGAAAATTTTGGATAAAAACATTCAATGGTACGTTTGGCAGACCATCTCATAGGATGTAGGCCAATGATGATGAATCTTGGCACCCCAGATGTTTTGTAACTACATTGCCCATGATGCTCATGCACTCTGCAGTGTAGTTGAGCATCATGGGAAATGCAGTTCCAAAACATCTGGGGTGCCAAGGTTTGCCATCTCCGATGTAGGCTCTGGCTGTAGGTCTGCATTCAATGGTATATTTGGCAGACCAAAAAGGAGGAAATGGAGAAAGCGTCAATTGTAGGATTTACATGCACTTTAAGACCCCTTTCACACCAAGGGCTGTTTTAGGGTGGATTGCAGGCGCTATTTATAACGCTACAGTGCCTGCAATCCGCCCCCTAAAACAGCTGCACCATTGTCTGTAGTGTGAAAGCTCGAGGGCTTTCACACTGCAGCGGTGCGCTGGCAGGACATCAGGAAAAGTCCTGCCAGCAGCTTTTTTGGAGCGGTGAACTCACCGCTCCTCCAGCGCTGCTCCCCATTGAAATCAATGGGGCAGCGCTGTAATACCGCCGGCAAAACGCCGCTATTGCAGCGCTTTGCCGGGGGTTTTAACGCTTTCTCGGCCGCCAGCGGGGGTAAAAGCGACCCGGTAGCAGCCGAAATGCGCCGCAAATCCGACAGTAAAACCGCCGGCATTTTACCGCCGACGCTATGGACGGTGTGGTGTGAAAGGGGTCTAACTACCACTTTGTCCACCCCTTTCTTTCCTTATCCCACAGAACATTGTAGGCAAACCTCAAGGGAGATGTAGGCTCTAGCTGCAGTTCTTTTTTTTTTTTGTTTTTTACATGCTTCGCCATGTATCCCAATGCAAGTGTGTTTTGCAACAGTGCCAAAGATTCAGCAGGCAATTTTTTTATCCAACACCCTAAAACACAGATGTAAATGCACTCTTTGGATCTGGGGAATGCAGTGCAGCATTGATATAACTGCATCAGTTATACCAATGCAATACACTCATTGTTACAGAGACTTGGGGCGCATGCTGTGCACACATCAAACACATACTAAGCTCTCTTTTAGGAACTTACAATTATGAAATCTTAAAACTCCAGACAAATGTAAAAACACCAATCGTTTCTAACTATTCATAAAAATATTACCGGTACATGTATTTATATGCAACTTGATAAGCACCTGCATTTCTTGATATCACTTGTTATGGTTCCCTGTAGAGCAGTAATGAGAGCCAGTTGGGCTGTACTACAGGCACATTTGCTGACCAGGTGAGCACAGAGAGAACCAAGTGATGACCTTATCGGCCTGCTTCTGTTTATTGACCAGTCAGCAAGCTTGGAGGTGTGTTCTTAATTAAGTTGTGCTGGTGCTGTTGATAATCTCCCTGTGCTTTCTGGAAGGGGTGCCTGGGTCACAATGTTGGCTGCCCAGAATTACAAACCCTTCAGCGGGCAAACTTTTTTATGGTTTTCAGCTGTATGTTTTGCTGCTTGGCTGGAGTTGAACTTTAAAGCTGAATTAAAGTCTGCAATACTTACCTCTGTGGTCTAATGCCTGTGAGGACCTATGCTTGCATCTTCTCTTATAGGTGCCAGTCTTCAGCTGCCTCGATTGGCCAGCACAGGATTATATAACACCCATGCATACGCAGGAGTTCAGTCACCCCAGCATAGGGGCACTATGGTGGGAATGTAAACTGAGCTGCACGTGCACAGCTCAGTGTACATTTTAAAGAAGTCTGAGAGCAGGCAGGGAAGTTTAATTTATTGTAAAAGAGGCACTGCATGTCTCTTCTACCTGCCGGCTCACTTTTTTTTTTATTTTTTATTTTTTTGGCACTACGATGTCTATTTTCCGACAGATTGGACAGCAGTTCTTTGTCTGTGGGCAGCATTGTATTTACGAATTACAGAGATACACAAATTGACTTATTTTAATGGTAAGCTATAGTATTTTTTTCAGGGAGCGCATCTTTGACTTACATCGGTTATTTACCTAAAGATTTTGATGTCAAGTTCTCCCCGTTGTCCTAAATCCTTTTTCCCTTAACAAGGCCACCATGGTGGTCAAAATGCCAATCTAATATAACTTTTTTGATAGGTCAGTGCAAAGGAAGGAGGCGGTGACTAGCTGTTTTCACTTTATAGCCTTTTATACATTTGCTGTAAGTATAAAGTTCTCAATACTAGAAAAAACACGTTGTATACAGTATTCTACACATAGCAAATAAATACACCTAACATAAGGTTGGCATATTAGGCCAATTTTGTATGACCACCCTTTGTTGATGAAGTGTACATACATCTTGACAAAATGTGAGTAATAACCATCAAATTCAGGAATTCATTGTCAATGTGGAGACGATTACATTGGAAAATATTGGGGCAAATTAATTTCTAATTTTATTTTCTATCCCTAGACATGCTTTTATTTTCAGCAATCCAAGTGAGCATGTGAGGTCAGGATTTTTCATTATTTTAAATCTGTTGGGACTTGTTTACATTTGGGTTGTGTAACGCAGTGGTGCACCACACGATAGCCACATGTGAGACTCTATTTTACCTTGGTACAATGTGGTGCTCCCAAATTTTTGCAGCATTTTTGGTTTTACGTTACATGCAGTGTTATTCAGATTGACCATTCAGTTTTCACTGCTCAGATGTGCCGATGCACAAAATAATCGCAACATAACTTTTGTGAGTGCAATTCCTTGTTTATTATTATTATTATTATTATTATTATTATTATTAATAAATTGTTTTACCTGCACTATACAGCACACTTCGCTTGTTCGTTTTTGTTTTGTATTTGCATATTTGTAATCCAGCTTGGGTGAATAACATGGCTCCTTTCATAGATACGATGGTGTCAGTGAGCTTAGCCACCCATGGGCACAGGGTATGTCGTTTTCAGGATTACCAGGTAAAAGAAAAACTGCAAGAAAAAAAAAAAGAAATCCTGAAAAATAAAACAAATGCAGGAACCCCTTCTAAGAACTGGTAGGCTGCAATATTTGTTGGTTTAGATGCGCTTTAAAGCAGACTTAAACACAAATTTGTTAGCGGCAGACTCTTTATTGCAGCAGTGATATCCTGGGACTGATTTACTAATAAGTAGAGTGCAAAATCTGGTGCAGCTCTGCATAGAAGCCAATCAGCTTCCAGGTTTTATTTTGTCAAAGTTTAATTGAACAAGCTGAAGTTAGAAGCTGATTGGCTACCATGCACCACTGCACCAGATGTTACACTCTCCAGTTTTAGTAAATGACCCCCGCTATGTCTGCTGCAAAAAAAAAGCCAGTCTTCTAATGTGCATGGTGAACATTCTCTGCACAACTTGGCTCAAGAAGTGAATAAACTCCCGTGCGCAAGCATGGAAGTAGCGTCATTGTCTGCTGGCCAATCAAGACTGCCAAAGACTCGGCAGAAAACGATAAAATGTCAGCACCAGCAAGGCGATGAGTATTTACAGACAAAGAAAATGTAAATCATTGGCGGAGAGCAGGCTGAGTTCTCAGCATACCTAGAGAACTGACCTCACTGTGCGCTCCTGCTTAGTGTGGTCAGCTTTTAATAGGAAAGCAGAGGGACTGGTAGGATCACCAGGGATTTTAAATAAAAGGAAGCGCAATACAAAGAGTACAGGATACTTTCTCATACAAGTACATGGTACAGCAGGCACATATCAGGAACATGACGTGTTGGGGGTAACAAGCGCTTTAAGTTCCGCTTTAAGTCTCACAATGACACTGGGTCCTAATGTTTTGGCCTCTGCATAAATGTTGTATGGTTCCACTGTCTGTTTTAGTTTCAGTGGATTACCAAAAAAAAAAAAAAAAAAACATTTGTAAAGCAGCGGGAGAGCAATATCCACTAACCCTTTTACTAACTGTTTATCTTTAGTGTTTTTGTGGGTTAGCAAATCACATTATGTAGTTTTGTCTAAAAATTATAATACACAACTGTGACCAGTATCTCAACTTTTAGGTTTAGGGAACAAAGGCATGCTGACAGTTGAGCAACATATTTAACCACTTGCCGACCGTGTCATGCAGATATACTGTGGCTCTCTCCTTGGTGAAATCCTGTACGTGTACGTCCTACCCTTTTTCTGCCACCAGAGGGCACGCCCGCTGCACGACGGGGGCCTCGATGCGTGTGGCCGGCGGGTACGATCGCCACCTGCCACGAGCACCAGCACAGGGATTTGTGTGTGTAAACTAAGTAGGAAAAACGATATGGCTCCTCTCCTAGTCAATCCTATGCCCGTACGGTTAGAACACAGTGAGGGAACACCCAATTAACCCCTTTATTGCCTCCTAGTGTTAACCCCTTCCCTGCCAAAGACATTTACACAGTAATCAGTGCATTTTTATAGCACTGATCGCTGTATAAATACCAGTGGTCCCGAAAAAGTCTCCAAAAGTCTCCAATCTGTCGCAATGTCGCTGTACCACTAAAAATCACAGATCACCGCCATTACTAGTAAAAAAAATAATAATAAAAATGCCCATAGTTTGCAGATGCTATACCATGTGCAAACCAATCAATATACGCTTATTGCGATTTATTTTTTATTTTTTTTGGGGGGGGGGGGGTGACGCTTTACCAAAAATATGTAGAAGAATATGTATTGGCCTAAACTGATTGAAGAAATGTTTTTTTTTTTTGCAAAAAATTGGGGGGATATTTATTATAGCAAAAAAGTAAAAAATATTTTTTTTTTTTTGTTTTATAACGCAAAAAATAAAAACCGCTGTGCTGATCAAATACCACCAAAAGATAGCTCCATTTGTGGGGAAAAAGGGACACAAATTTTGTTTGGGTACAGTAAGTAGGAAAAACGATATGGTTAAATTGTCGCAGTGCCAAATTGTAAAAAGTGCTCTGGTCAGGAACGGGGTAAAACCTTCCGGGGCTGAAGCGGTTAAATACAGTGTCACATAAACTAAAGCACACAATTAAAAATCATATATTTATGTCCACATATTTCTTTTATTTTTAGCCTATTCATATTATTCTGAATGCTCATGAAGTTTGTAAACTTACTTTGAGAACATCCCTACATATTTACTGCCTTGAATTTTGTGACATGTATTCATTCTGCCCTGTTGATAGGCATTTCTGTGTCATAGAATTCACAGAGCCTGCCTTCTGAACTACAGCAACTACAAAGGTGCTGAGAGGCAGAGTGTCAGGAGGCACAGTCACTGCTTGCAGGTGGCAAGGTACTATGTAGTCCTTAGAAATTGTAAGTTAAAGCAGAGGAGAAGCTGAAAGCGTGCAAGGAATCCAGGAAGATGTGGAAAGATGGCCAGCAGACAGGCAGCACTCACCACATGAAAGGAGATTTTTCAAGTAAGCTTTTATTGGATTGTCCAAACTAAATATTGTTTGTATTTCTATTACAATGCTGATGTTATAAAATGAAAGTGTATGCTGTGACCATAGATTTCCTTTTAGGTTTTTGGAACTAGAAGAATGTTTACAATGTTGTGAAAGTTTTTTATTAGCACATTTATTATTCAGTGTTTTGGCTGCATGTTTCTGTGTTCACTCTTAAAATATGTCTCAATGTGCTGTCACTAGGCTCCTTTCTCCCCACGCGTATCGTCACGGTCACATGACTTTTGTTTAAAAAAGTCACGTGACCGTGACGATACGTGTGGGGAGAAAGGAGCCTAGTGACAGAACATTGAGGAGAAGCAGGGCACGCAGCCCACGAAGTCTGACTGTGTTAACAGCTACCGCAATAGAAAGCGCTGGGTGCATGCGAGTAGTTAGAAGCCCACACTGACCCCACACCTCTTACACAGCACTGCGCAATGGTATGTCTGTCTTGTTTTTTTTCTATGTGGATCGGAAATCTAACAGGAGGCAAAAGAAAAAACCCTAATTGAAGGATTGCAGCACATGAATCCCCACACATAAAGAAAAGGGAAGTGTTTCATTTCTAGATATTTGCTATAAGGATTTAAACAGCTTTACATAAGGAAAAGGGAAGTTTCTTCATTGTTTCATTTGCAGATTTTTGCTAAATTAAACAGCTGAATGTGATCAGATATATTACATGCAGAAAACCCTCTGTTGTTGCATATATATCTGCTAGTGGATTATATCAGGAGGATAGTGTGGTTTGCCTTTGTCCTTAATTTCAAACACCTGACCAATCGTTTGGGAAGATTGGCTGGTGTATGTGGACTAAGCAACCGAATCTCAGTATATTTATTTCACATGTTTTAACGTATTTTCTGCTCAATCACGTATTTATATTCTAGAGGTTTTTAAACACAGACTTGGAATTATTTATAAGAAGGCGGGCCGTAGGCCGGCCTGAATTTGTAGGAGTCGGAGGGTATTTAAACCCGCCCTCCTCCTCCTTACGCCTGTCGGCCTCGGTTGCTTCGTCCCGTGGCTACGTCAGACGTTCGTCACTTCCGGCGTCTTCACCTCGAGGTTCTTCGGCGGTCTCCGGCAGCGTTCGGCTATCTCCGGCGGCTTTCGGCGCTCTCCGGCGGGGTTCGGCTCCTTGCGGCGGCATTCGGCTCCTCTCGGCGGCGTGCAGCAGCGGTCGGCTCTTCTCGGTTATCACAGTACTTCGGCTCCGCTCAGATCTCGTTCTGTGGGAGCTTGCAGGTATGTCCAGGGGGGGCTACTCAGTAGGAGGGGGGGGACGGTTCTGGCTGGACTCCAACCATGGCAGGGTCATCATTTTACCATGGGCATGTCGGCACTGGGGGGGGGGGGGTCTGTACCGGCTCCTTGCACACTGTCACACTGGCTTTCCGCTCCTGACGCTCAGGTCCGCATAGGGGGGGGGGTGTTTTCCGACGCACTGTCTGCTGGGGGGGGGGGGGGCTCTGGTCACACAGGTCTTCCACTGCAGGTAGGGGTTAGAGGTTATTTTCCAGGCATGGTGATACCAGCATCCAGGGTGCATAGGGTTAAACGGCACGGTCCACAAGGTTTTTCCTGCAGGCAGCTGGGCGCTTAGCTTTGCTGAGGGGTTGGCGGGGTTCTTATTTTTCACAGTCAACATTCATGCATATTTTGTGTCATTTCCATGCGGATAGTGGTACATTTGTTGTTTTCCTTCCTTACAGGTCGATTGTCAAAAATTTTTACGTCTGCTTAAATCTGTCATTCCTTTTCAGTAAGTAACAGGTGGCGGTCACCCACGGCTGTGGCACAGGTGTTCACTCTTGGGGGCTTCAGGTGATCGGTGTCACAGGTTCACGCAGGGTCGGGTTGGGGGGGTTAGGGCAGGCCCGCAGATAACGTCTGGGCACGGCCATGGGGGGGGGGTAGTCACTACACTGGGGGTTCACCCACCATGTCTGTGGGTGTCACACGGTTTTGAGATGTTTCGTTTTTAATTGTCTTGTGCAGTGGCAAGTCTCCTCAAGCGTTAGTCACGTCAGGTTAGGACCTTGCTCCACGTCACGGCGCTCGTCACGTACCTGACACGTTTCAGGTCTCCTAGGGGGTTCACGTAGGTTCATTACTTACTTCAGATGCTCGTAGTTTAGGGTCTGTCTCATTCAGTCCCGTTCGTACGTTTCGTTACAGGGCGGGTTTCGGGTGCCAGTCGCAGACCTAGTACGGTTAAGGTCAAGGCTTTTCAAGGTAAGTCAGGTTGCTGGGACATTCCCGTCTTCATTTTCCTCGCCGTTTCAAGGGTCAGTCGCCACCATGGTTACCTATCTCGAGTTAGGTCTGCTGGTTGAGGTTTTCGTTTTTAATTGACTTGGATGGTGGCAAGTCTCCTCACCCGTTCAGGAAATTTCCCCTCACTTCCGGCTGGTTTCATTCGTCTGGGATCAGCACGGTCGGTCCAAGAACCTGTCACGTTTTCAGGTTCAGGAGGCCTGAGTGTTCGTTTTTAATTGACCTACGGTTTAGGTCGTCTCGGCCTCCTTTAGGGTGGGAGGCGCACGTTCCCTCGGGTCACGGTTCAAGGGGTTTTCTCAGGCGCAGGAAGGGGGGGAGGGGTGGTAAGGTGGGTTTGGATTGCTCATCGGTACATGGTTACTGTTGTCATGTGTTTCATTTATTTTGATCATTTAGGGCATGTCTCAGGCGGGAGACATCGATGATTTTTCCTTCGTTTCCCCCGGCTAGAAGATCGGATCAGAGCGGCACGCCTTCCATGAGGACCTGGACGGTTCCTGGATTGATGGCAGAGTTACGTCGCAGGGGTATCGCATTTGCGGCGTCGGCCCGCAAGGCGGAACTTTTCAGACTGCTGTTCCCTTCCTCTCCTAGTTTGGGTGTTGAGCAGGCCACCCTGCGAACTGTTTCCACGTCTCTCACCCAGATCCAGGCCACCCTTAGCTCTCTGGCGGGTTCTTTTCAAGATCTGCGGGCTAGGGTTGAGGTGTTGGAAACCAGTCCCAGTCCGGCCCCCTTGGATCTGGCGGTGTTGGGGGTCACGGCAGGGTCGGATGTTCCCGTGGTTCCCAGGCCATCACAGTTGGCGGCAGGTATTGGCTCCAGTGTCCCCTCTGTCACCCCTGCCCATTTTATCCTGGCTAATCTCAGGAAAGACATTCTGGAGGGCAAGGACGTCAACCTGGCATCCCTGTTGATTGCCACCCATGACGTAGCTGACAACAAGTCCTACGCATGTGGTGACGTGTCGGTCATCATTAAATCCAGGGACCACAGGCTGAACCATAAACTCTCCATTCCCGAGTTTGTGCTGGCATTCAGCATGTTTAGGGACATAGTGTGTTCGGTCAGTCCTTTGAGAAGGGAAGAGCTTGACCATTATCTGTATGCGGTGGTGGAGCTGGGTTATAAGTTTGGGGGCACGGCTTTCTACGATTACCACCGTTCATTTTCCGCCAAAGCCGCGGCCATGTTTTCGCAGCATCAGGTGGTCACGGTCTGGAGCAGTGTGGACACTGAGCTCTTTTGCCGCCATTTTGCGGGATTGAGGTCCCCGGTGTGCGCCACTTGCCAATCCTCATCCCACACGGCTTACTGGTGTCCCAACGCGGAGCTTCCTGTTCTACCGGGCACTTCCAGGGCCTTTCCCGGTTCTCTTCCAGCTCCAACACAGGCTGCCTCTGTTGACAAATTGGGTCGGCCTATCCAGTACCTGGGGAAGTCGCCTATTTGCAACAATTTCAATCACGGGGTCTGTAATTACAGCCAGTGCCGTTTGTTGCATATATGCTCTGGCTGTTTTAGGGCCCATCCCAAGTCCACTTGTTCACTCAGACAAGGCAAAAACAGCTGACTGAGCCGTATCAATGTGGTGTTCCTGCAGGAGTGCCTGGTCTCGCACCCATCTCCTGAGTCTTGTGCCTTCCTGGTAGATGGGTTCACGCAAGGTTTCCACACGGGTTTCGTTTGCTTACCCTCCAACTCGTTCGAATGTCCAAATCTCAGGTCCTCTGGGATAGACGTGGGGGCGGTGGACGCACTTCTCCAAGCCGAGCTGGACAAAGGGTTCGTCATAGGCCCCTTTTCCGTACCCCCTTTCCGGCTTTGGAGGGTCAACCCTCTGGGTTTGGTCAAAGGTAAATTTTCCAATAAACTGCGGTTGATTTACGATTTGTCTGCACCTCATTGCTCTGCGGTACCCAGTTTGAATTCTTTGATCCCATCGGAGGAATTTTCATTGAAGTATTCTTCAGTTGACCAGGCCATTCAGCAGATCATCAGGGTGGGCAGGGGGGCTTGGCTGTCGAAAGCGGACATAGCCAACGCTTTCAAGCTCCTTCCTATCATGCCATCACTTTGGAGGTGGCATGGGGTGAAATGGAGGGGGTTGTATTACTTTGCCACCAAGCTTACCTTTGGCTCCAAAAGTAGCCCTTGGCTGTTTGACACGTTCGCACAAGCGCTCAGATGGATTCTGGTGCATGTGGTGGGTTGTCATGAGGTTATCCATTACCTGGATGACTTCCTTCTCATCGAGTGTCCCGGACAAATCCCTGGGGATTTACAGAAGTTGGTGGCAGTCTTTGCAGCTCTTGACATCCCATTGGCTGTCAAGAAGGTGGAGGGGCCTGCGACGGCTGTCACTTTCTTAGGGATTGTCTTGGACACCAAGGCCATGCAGGCCAGCCTCCCGGCCGACAAACTCCTCAGGATCAGGGAGTGTATCCATGCCTTTACAGTCTCTCAGGTATGTTCCAGAGTCCACTTGTTATCCTTGTTGGGCATGCTGAACTTTGCGATGTGGGTCATTCCGCAAGGTAGATCTTTCATTTCCAGGCTGTTGGCACTACTACCGTCAGCTCCGGATGCAGAGTCTCAGGTCAAGTAAGATGCTGCGGCTCTAGCTGATTTGCGCATGTGGGACGACTTCCTCCGGCATTGGAACGGGATCGCCATGTTCATCCCGGCAGAGTCCACATCTTCTCCCCAGGTGGGGACGGATGCGGCAGCCTCGGTGGGCTATGCAGCCATTTTTGGCACCCACTGGTTGGCCGGGCCATGGCCGGAGGAAGTTCTGGCTATCCCAGGCTTCACAGAATCTTCCGCATTGTTTGAGATATTCCCCATTGTGTCGGCAGCTCAGGTGTGGGGCAGGTCATGGTCGGGACAGACGGTGGTTTTCTCCACGGACAACGCTGCGGCCGTGGAGATCATCAACAAGGGCAGATCCAGGTCCCTGGTCATCATGTCCTATGTGCGCAGGTTAATCTGGTTGTCCCTACGCTTTAGATTTCACATGCACTGCAAATTCATCAGTGGTGTGGAGAATGTGGCTGCTGATGCTCTTTCGCGGCTCAACTTTACGTTATTTTTCCAGCAGGTCCCGGATGCAGACGCTCACGCCACGCCATCCCCGCATCCTGCACTTCTGATGTTGGACTAGATACCCATTTGTCCGATGCTGTAGCCTTAATCAGTGTTTCATTATCCCCCAACACCAGGAAGGCATATGCCTCGGCCTGGAAGACCTTCCAGGGTTTTCAGTCACGGTACCCAGGTTTTGATGGACTGGACGTCCGTTATTTATTGGCTTTTGTGGCGTTCTGCTACTCGCAGTTTAAGTTGTCCCATGGCACCATCAGGACGTATCTTGCTGGGGTTCAGCACCATCTGTCCCTACAGGACCCAAACAGGCCTTCTATCTTCTCTGCCCATGTTATCAAAGCCGCTCTGAGGGGCATCCTGAGGAGTCGCCCCCCTTCCTCGGTAGGCAGGCTGCCAGTTTTGGGGCCCATTTTCCGGGGCATGTCTGAGTTGCTGGACAGGCTGCCGTTTGGAGGACTCCTCAGTTTGGTTCTGAAAGCGGCTATTTACTTGGCCTTTTTTGGGTTCCTCAGGCCGGGCGAGTTCACTCGTACCTGCCCGGGTTCTCGGGTGCTCTTGGTCAAACAGTTGGTCAGATATCCAGATCACTTCGGGTTACACCTGTCTGCCTGCAAGACTCAGCAATTCGGGGCAGGGACCGAGGTCAGGTTTTTCAAGTCTGGCAGCACGTGGTGCCCCGTGGCAGTTTTAGACCAGCTTGTGTTGCTAGTGTCTAGCAAGCCTGGGGACAGTCCCTTGCTGCCCTTCCCCCAGGCTCCCCTCACCATGGCACAGTTCACGAGGCATTGCCGCACGTTGTGGTTCAATTTGAGTTTGAACCCGTCACGACTCACAGGGCACTCATTCAGAATAGGGGCTGCTTCTGCAGCTTCTCGCCTGGGAATCCCGGCTCATGTCATCAAGAAGCTGGGGAGGTGGAAGTCTGCGTGTTTCACCAGGTATATCCCGGATCCACACATGGAGATGGCGCAAGCCTTCACGCACTTGACTGATTCATGTGGAGTTATTGTCAATAAAGGTTGCTTTCCTTTCACCCTATGGTTGTCTTTTTTGCCCCCTTTTAGGCATACTGACCATGAGACCTTTGGCACACCCCAGGTCTGTTTATGTGCTCCTCTGTTACGTACTTACTCTATCTCTCGTCTGAGACTCTGAGTACAAATAAGAAGGCGGGCCATAAGCCGGCCTGAATTTGTAGGAGGAGTCGGGGGGTATTTAAACCCGCCCTCCTCCTCCTTACGCCTGTCGGCCTCGGTTGCTTCCCCACCCTCCCGACACTCTTTTTCACATTTTTGCTTTCTTTTATACTTGGGTATGCCCCCTTTTAGGCATACTGACTACGAGACCTTTGGCACACCCCAGGTCTGTTTATGTGCTCCTCTGTTACGTACTTACTCTATCTCTCGTCTGAGACTCTGAGTACAAATATATTTATATTCACTTAAAAGTTCTCACCGTTTAAGAAAATTATTTATCCTATAGGAACAAGATGTTCCAGGAAACACAATTGCACTTTATATTTATTTAAACACAGGAACTCACAAGAAGATCTACTCATTTATTTATTTATTTATTTTAAGGTTGATTAAGCGCACTAATTGTCTACAGTATTGTACACTTTATTTCATGATATTTTAAGTGTGGGAGCACTTTATTTTTGGTTGCAGCTACATCATTTGGTTATCTTAAAATATTTTATATATATATATATATATATATATATATTTTTTTTTTTTATATTCTTTGGGTTATTTCGGATTTTATAGTACATATCAGCGCTTTAGTAATTTTATTTCAACTCAGTAACTGAATCATCCCTTGTTATTCTAATAGGAAGTTGCCTAAATATATTAAGCTTTGCCTTACATTTTAAAGTATTTCACTCTGGGTCTGCTTTAAAGAGGGAGTCCCACGGAATTTTTTTCTTTAAAAGTCAGCAGCTACAAATACTGCAGCTGCTGACTTTTAAAAGAAGGACACTTACCTGTCCCAGGGTCCAGCGATGTCGGCACCCAAGACCGAACCGTCCCTCGGTCCTCAGATGCTGCCGTCGCCATCTTTGGTATGGTAATCGGGAAATGAAGTCTTGCAGCACAATGAGAATGGTCTGCGCTGTCTCTGGGACCTGTGTTTGTCCCAGCAGACAGCGTGGCGGGACAGGAAGAGGCATATACTCCCATGGGAGTCTATGCCCGGAAGTGGGTGCAAATACCTGTCTTAGACAGGTATCTGAACCCCCCTCACCCTGAAAGGTGCCAAATGTGACACCGGAGGGGGGGAGGTTCAATTTGCGTGTGAACCTCCGCTTTAAGTAAACTGTAAGTGTGCCCAAACTATTTCCATAAGATATGCCAAATTACCTTTTTCATGTATTTTATTTGACCTGTAATTATTGATTTATATTGAACAGGCTTGTTGTAGGGCTCTGCTGAGCAGTAACCACAGAGCTGTCATTAAAATTATGTTTTGTATTATTCTCCTGCTATTAAAGGAATTAATGATGAGGCTGAGATGTTAGGAGCTTGCACACGGCAGAAAGCTGAATAAAGCCAGTAGTGACACCTGTGCTCTGCTTATACTCTAGGAACCACCTGCTTGGTTTGAATTTTGTGCACTAATGGCTGCAACTGGCACTGTTTAATTACTTTATGGGTTTACTGATAATGGCTAATTTTGCCTAAAATACTAACGTTTTCCAACAAGTAGTTTTGCAGGCTCCAGCTGTTTGCCTGCAAAGCAGCCAGGGGAGGGCACAGACAGGAACTGATACTTCTAGATTCCCACCTGAAGTTACACAGGGGAAGAATTTTCAAGTGGGAAAACACACAAGTGCTTATTAGGTTTTCATTGAAAAAGTGAGGTCTGGTGACAGGGTATCTTTTAATCTGTTTTGTGTCATGTTAGTTTCTATGGGACTGAACACTCAGGAGACTCATAAGACCAACCTCATGTAATGCAACAGTTTAATCCCATCGTAGAAAGTACCCATAGATATAAAAAGTCCACACACCCCTGGGCTACGTTTTTGAGATGTAAAAAAAACTAGACCAAGATGAATCACTTCTGAATTTTTTTCCACCTTTTTAATGTGGCCTATAATATCTTCAATTCAATTTAAAACCGAAGGGGATACAAATAAAAAAAACTTACAATAATGTGGTTGCACAAATATGCACATCCTTAAGCCTGGGTTCAGACTAGTGCGGTGCGAATTGAAGGTCCTGCGTGACACGTCGGCTGTTCTGCGGATTGTCCGCGTTTTAGGTGCGAATCAGCTGCTAACATGAATTCGCAACTCATTGTACTACTTCTGAGGGGGAAATCCATGCCAAATTTTTATAACAAAAACGGCATGGGTTCCCCCTCCAGAGGCATACCAGGCCCTTAGGTCTGGTATGGATTTTAAGGGTACCCCCTACGCCGAAAAAACGGCGTGGGTGTCCCCCCAAAATCCATACCAACCCCTTATCCGAGCACGCAGCCTGGCAGGTCAGGAAAGGGGGTGGGGACTAGCGAGTGCCCCCCCCCCCTCTTGAACCGTACCAGGCCGCATGCCCTCAACATGGGGGGTGGGTGCTTTGGGGAAGGGGGGCGCCCTGCGGCCCCCCCACCCCAAAGCACCTTGTCCCCATGTTGATGAGGACTATGGCCTCTTCCCGACAACCCTGGCCGTTGGTTGTCAGGGTTTGCGGGCGGGGGGCTTATCGGAATCTGGGAGCCCCCTTTAATAAGGGGGCCCTCAGATCCCGGCCCCCCACCCTTATGTGAATGAGTATGGGGTACGATGTACCCCTACCCATTCACCTAAGGTGTAAAGTGTAAATAAAAAAAACACACAATTTTTTTAAAATATTTTATTGCACTGCTCCGGGGGTCTTCTTCCGTCTTGGGGGGTCTTCTCGCCGGACTCCTCCGCTATTTTACCTAGCTCTTTTTCCGAGCGGAGGAGCCTGGCTTTCTTCTTCTTTGTCGCCGTCTGGGGGTCTTGATCCGCCTTTGGGGGTCTTCCAGGGTCTCTTCTGGCCGCTGTCGTCGCCTTCTGCTTCTTCTTCTTAAGATGTTGACTCGTCGCTGTCTCTGGCCGGAATGGCAGAGACGCAGAGGATGCTGGGACTGTGACATGATATGTGGGCGGGGTCACCATGTGACATGAGCATGTGACCCTGCCCCCTTTTCCCTATATAAGTCCCAACACAGCGCGTCTCTGAAGAAGAAGAATCCCCAACCCCTTTCCTGACCTGCCAGGCTGCGTGCTCGGATAAGGGTCTGGTATGGATCTTGGGGGGACCCCCACGCCGTTTTTTTCGGCGTAGGGGTACCCTTAAAATCCATACCAGACCTAAGGACCTGGTATGCCTCTGGAGGGTGAATCCATGCCGTTTTTTAAAAAAAAATTGGGTGTGGACTTCCCCCTCAGAGGTAGTACAATGACTTACGAATTTTTGTTCAGAACGCAAGCCAGGTGCGAATCAGATGCGTGCCCATAGAAGATAATTGGCCTGAATTCGCACCTGATCCGCCCCGCACCGCATCAAAGTCGGTTGCTTTTTTTCTGCAATGCGCAGTGCGCATGCACCGGACATATGTGAACGTGCCCCATTGAAAACCATGGGTTTTGAAATGTCCTGCGAATTCGCAGTGTTTTTCCTGCTGCGAATTCGCAATAGTGTGAACCCGGGCTTAACCTAATACTTTGTTGAAGCACCTTTTGGATTATGACCGCATTCAGAATTTTGGTAGGAGTCTATCAGCATGGCACAACTTGCCTTGGGAATCTTTGCTCTTCCTTGCAAATATGCTCCAAATCTGTCAGATTGTGAGGGCATCTCATTCGCACAACCCTCTTCAGGTCACCCCCACAGATTTCCAATTGGATTCAGGTCTGGGCTCTGGCTGAGCCATTCCAAAACATTGATCATCTTCTAGTGAAGCCAATTTGTTGATTTGGAAGTTTTCTTTGGGTTGTTGTGCTAAACGATGAAATTCTTCTTCAGCTTCAATTTTTTTAGCAGTGGCCCAAATTAACTAATATTTTGAACTGTTCAGAAGTCCCTCCACCTTGACTAAAACCCCAGATCCAGTTGAGGGAACAATAGCCCCAAGCCGCGCCGGAATAGACCGAGCAGACTGTTCGGCTCTGCTCGGAGTCCCGCCTCCCTGCGCTCGCCGGAAACAGCAGGGAGGCGGGACCGCGATCGGAGCTGAACAGTCGGCTCGGCCTTTTCCGGGGCCCTCACGACAGAGAGTCTCGGCGGCGGGAAATTTAAAACCCGGACTGGACTTCAAATGTCGCTGGGCATGGCTGCAATGATGCTTTTTTTATTATTTTTTGATATATATAAATATTTTTTTTTTTTTTTTTTTTTTTTTTTTTTTTTTTTTTTGTGTGTGTGTGTGTGTGTGTGTATATATATATACATGTGTATATATATGTGTGTGTGTGTGTGTGTGTGTGTGTGTGTGTGTGTGTGTGTGTGTTGGTTTTGCGTCAAACATACTTTTTGGAATGATGGCCAAATAGTTCAACCTTGATCTCATCAGACCATAACACATTTCTCCTATGCTTTTGGCAGACTTTATCTAGGTTTTTGCAAAATGTACATGGTTTGGATATTTTTCTTAATAAGAAAAGGCTACCATCCCGTCTCCCTACCCCATAGCCCAGACATGTAAAGAATACAGGAGATTGTTGTCACTTCTAGTACGCAACCAGTATTTGCCAAAAAAATCCTGCAGCTCCTGTAATGTTGCTGTAGACCTCTTGGCAGCCTCCTGGAACAGTTTTTTTTTTTTTTTTTTTTATTATTAATTTTGGAGGAATGTCCAGCTCTTGGTAATGTCACTGTTGTGCCATATAATGTTCACTGTATCCCAGGACTATTTGCTCTGCTTTTTAATTGATGACATCGGAGTGCCTGCAACCGCTGGAGCTCCTTAGTGCTCGAAGCTTGACAAGCAGAATCCCCTTAGTTTCAATAGCACCTGTTCACATTTGTGTGTTCAGTCGCCTGTAGCAAAATGCCTGTCGCTCAAAGTACATGATCTACTTTTCAGGAAGATCTGAGTGTTTTTGTCCCCATAAACTTTAATGGAAACAGTGAGACATTTTCATTTTTTTTCAGCTCAAAGAGCAGCTCCCCTCCCCTTTTTATAGCATCACTTCACACCTTACACAGGTTTCTATTGGCCACGGAAAAAATGCCTATAATATTTGCTAAAAAATGGCTGGAAAAAACAAACCCACTTGAAAAATCGCCTAAAAAAAATGCTCAGCTCAAGTGTGAAAGTAGCCTTAGAGAAGAGGCTTCAGATGCTGGTCTTCTGCTTGTGTGGAGGGAGCCTGTGAAAGTGAGGGAGGGGGTTAAGGGAAAGCCCTTTTTACTGGTACCCTAAGAGCCCATTCACACTAATGCAGCAACTGTTGGTTTTCCGCATTGGAAACCAGCAGTCAACGCTAGTGCACATACAAAATATTTTATTTTCTGTGTCCCATTCTCATTGCAACACAGATTGGAGGCTGCAGGCTAAAAAAAGAATTGGCCTTCAGCCTATATTATATAAGCCCGCGTTCACACGTGGCAGCTTAAATCGCATGACAAGTTGCATCCTATTGTCGGCAGTGGAACTGTTCATATCTCTGCGATGCCAACTGCACTACTTTTGGTGAGTTCACTTGCAACTTGCATAAACATCTGTGCATGAAGTCGCACAGATGACAGCCAAGTTGCACCTGAAGTTGCACTGAAATGCGGCTTTGAAATTGTGCGATTTCAAGTGAAGTCGCACAATTTAATAAGCTGCGTTCAGTGTGAACCATGGCTAAATCCTTTGTTTTTGCACATTAAACTGGAGGTGAAGTATAGAGGCAGCCTTAAGGTCTGCCACGTGGCCTGTTAAGGGGTTGTACAGTCCTGAACACTCAATACAGAACTCGCTAAGCCTTGTTTTCTAGGCTTGCTCTGCTTTCCATTTACGTTTACTTTTAGGTACATGTATGTCTTATTGCCTCTATAATAACACCTCAACCTGAGCTTCTAGTAATGACCACACATCCTGGCAGTCAGCCAAAATTCAGCTGCAAAAAAGGAAAGAAGTGCAATGTCAACCTGTATGAGAAGGGAAAGAGTGCTGGACATTCCATTAGGCCAATACAATAGATGAGACTTCACGCCGACTATACAATACTGTCAGCACTCATATGTCTATTTCCCAAAGACAGTCTCTGGATTTGACGCTGAGCACATGCACTCAACTTCTTTGGCCGACCATGGTGAGGCCTGTTCTGAGTGGAACCTGTCCTGTTAAACCGCTCTATGGTCTTGGCCATCGTGATGCAGCTAAATTTTAGGGTCTTGGCAATCTTCTTATAGCCTAGGCCATCTTTATGTAGAGCAACAATTATTATTTTTTCAGATCCTCAGAGAGTTCTTTGTCATGAGGTGCTATAACACCAAATCTAACACACCTGCTCATTCACACCTGAGACCTTGTAACACTAACGAGTCACAACACCAGGGAGGGAAAATGGCTAATTAGGCCCAATTTGGACATTTCCACTTGGTGTACTCACTTTTGTTGCCATCGGTTTAGACATTAATGGCTGTGTGTTGAGTTATTTTGAGGGGACAGCAAATTTACACTGTTATACAAGCTGTGCACTCACTACTTTACATTGTAGCAAAGTGTAATTTCTTCAGTGTTGTCACTTGAAAAGATATAATAAAACATTTACAAAAATGTGAGGGGTGTACTCACTTTTGTGAGCTACTGTGTATGTATAAGATACTCATACGTATGAGTGCTGTCAGCATTGTTGAAGGGGTGGGGGGTCAGCCTGTCAGCACTCAGACCATACACCGCACACTGCATCAAATTGGTCTGCATGGCTGTCGTCCCAGAAGGAAGCCTCTTCTAAGGATGATGCACAAGAAAGCCTGCAGTTTGTTGAAGACAAGCAGACTAAGACATGGATTACTGGAACCATGCCCTGTGGTCTGATGAGACCAAGATAAACTTATTTAGTTCAAATAGTTTCAAGCATGTGTGGTGGCAACCAGTTGAGGAGTACAAAGACGAGCGTGTCTTGCCTACAGTCAAGCATGGTGGTAGGAGTGTCATGGTCTGGGGCTGCATGTGTGCTGCTGGCAATGGGGAGATGCAGTTCATTGAGGGAACCATGAATGCCAACATGTACTGTGACCTACTGAAGCAGAGCATGATCCCCCCCTCCCTACGAAGATGGCCGCAGGGCAGTATTTCAAAATAATGACCCTAAACACAACTCCAAGATGACCACTGCCTTGCTAAAGAAGCTGAGGGTAAAGGTGAGGGACTGGCCAAGCATGTCTCCAGACCTAAACCCTATTGCGCATCTGTGGGGCATCCTCAAACGGAAGGTGGAGGAGCGCAAGGTCTCTAACATCCACCAGCTTTGTGATGTTCAGATGGAGGAGTTGAAGAGGACTCCAGTGGCAACCTGTAAAGCTCTAGTGAACTTCACGCCCAAGAGGGTTAAGGCAGTGCTGTAAAATAATGGTGGCCACACAAAATATTGACACTTTGGATGTTTTCACTAAGGGATATACTCACTTTTGTTGCCAGCGGTTTAGACGTTAATGGCTGTGTGTTGTTATTTTGAGGGAACAGCAAATTTGCACTGTTATACAAGCTATACACTCACTACTTTTACATTCTAGCAAAGTGTCATTTCTTGAAAAGATAGAATAAAATATTTACAAAAATGTGAGGCGTGTGAGATACTGTATAATGGCCTAAGTGATCTTCTCCTGTATCGTATCTGTAATAATGTACTTGTTTTGAGCTGTGCAGATCACTTTTAAAATGTTGTTGTCTAGAATTAAATGTTAACTGCTTAATTCTAAGTTACATTTTCTAAAACCTCTGGGTTTGGTTTTGTAAACCCAAATATAATGTAAGTCTCAATGACAAAAACCTGGATGTTAATAAAAAGTAAACAAGTGTTTGTTAAGGCATCCTAGTGGTGTGTGTTTGTAGCTGTGATTATAAACCGTATAATCAGAATACAGGCCATCAGTAATATTAGAGCCAACTGTGTAAAGAAGCCTATGGGCAATGTAAAGAACAAAGCTATAATTTTTTTTAAACTGGTAAATAGTCCATTTTACTATTTTAATAGTATCCCTCAACTTTTTTAATTTATTTTTTTGCTTTCTCTCTAGATGACTTTTAATAACTGCAGTTTTCACTTTGTCAAACTTCTTTGGACAGTTTGTACTCACATAGGTTAACTTATACAGTAGCAAGACTGCGTTAACCACAAAAACCCAATTGGCCAGTATGGGCGGGGTGGGCTGCTTCCATCTAAGAAAGAGCTCCCTCCGTGCATAATAAAGTGCAAAAAAATTGTAACTTCATGTTACCTAGAGCAGGGGTCTCAAACTGGCAGCCCTCCAGTGGTAGCGAAACTACAAGTCCCATGAGGCATTGCAAGGCTGACAGCTACAAGCATGACTTCCACAGGCAGAGGCATGATGGGACTTGTAATTTTGCAACAGCTGGAGGGCCGCCAGTTTGAGACCACTGACCTAGAGGTTACAACGTCATCGATGATACCCAGGAGCATCATGCACGTTTCAGGCTGGAAAAAGCAATCATCCAGGTCATTTAAAGTATCCGGGACCGACTCCCAGTAAGGGCAGATAGCCTGACATTGCCATACCATGTGAAAGAAGGTTCCAGTGAAGGAAAGACAGTGGGTGCAGATAGGACTAACTTGGGGGTAGCTGGCTGCTAATCTTTGAGGGGTATAGTAGATTCTGTGGAGGAATTTTAACTGAATAAAGCATTCGTTAGTGGAAAGTTCCGGTATATCAGTTTGCCATTTATTGAAACCTTTATTAGAAGTATGGGCATATGAGACCAATAACCGAAGGTAGACATCCAGAAGTCTGGATGTCGGCAGTCTCTTGATTCGGTCAGGTTCCAGAGTAATCGGCTTCTGGAGTTGGGCTCGAAGAGCATGTCGCAGTTGATAATAATGGAAGGACATCTACTGAGGCAGAGAGAACCTCTCCCGTAAGACCCTATACACACTATAAGATTTTTATGCAGATTTTTGTCTCCAGATTTACCAAAACCATGTAGTGCAAGGGCCTGCCTGATTGCATACAATTGAAACTCTTAAGGTTCGACCTCATATTATATGGTTTGGTATAAATCTGAAGACAAAATTCTGCAGAAAATCTAATAGTGTGTATGGGGTCTAACTCAGCAAAGGATGAAAATCTCCCATTTGACAACATGCTTCAAGGCCACAACTCTTAGCCGCCCACAGTTGGGGATCTGGAATCTAAGCTAGATGTTTTCGTTTTGGATTTCCCCATAAAGGCATATGAGGTGAGTAGGTAGCATCTCTCCTATAAATTACCCTAGCCTGCGCCCAAACTCTAATCGTACGCATAGGACCGGTGACCAATGGGTGGGCCCTAGGACAATTATAGACTACACACGGTCTGATATTTTCCGATGGAAAAAGTCCGATCGGATTATGTTGTTGGAAAATTCGATCGTGTGGGGGCTCTAGCGGAATTTCCGACAGAAAAAATTTGAGAGCAGGATCTAAAATTTTCCGACAACAAAATCCGATCAGACTTTTTCCGATCGTGTGTACAGAATTCCGACGCACAAGGTGCCACGCATGCTCAGAAGAAATTTGGAGACGAAAGCTATTGGCATCTACGTAGTCCTGTCGTATGTTTTATACGTCTCCTCCTTCGGAACGATCGGATTTTCCGACAACTTTGTCTGACCGTGTGTGTGCAACACAAGTTTCGGACAAAATCAGACGGATTTTGTGGTCGGAATGTCCGACCGTGTGTACGGTACATTATTTGGTCAACGCAGCAAAGGGTCCAAGAAGGGCAGCCTCCAATGTGACTGCCAGGTTTTGACTAGGCTGACTAAACCACCAACGCACATTAACAAGTACCCCAGCCCAATAGTACAGCTGGCGGTTGGGTAGGACCAGACCTCCCTGAGTAAGGGGTAGTTGAAGGGTGGTCCGAGCCAGCCTAGGGGTCTTATGCGCCCCAACAAAAGATGTAAATATACTATCCAATCTCACAAAGGTCGCCTTAGATATTGGCAGTGGGCGTGTACCTAAAGCAATAGAGAAATTTCGGCTCGTACAGCATTTTAACTAAATTCACCCTACCTACTGGAGATAAGGGCAGGGTATGCCAAGCTTGACACAAGCAAATTGAGAAATAAGGGGGTCAATATTCTCCTCCAGATATGCATCCAGCCTAGCCCGGACTCTGACACCTAAGTAAGTGAACTCCTCCACCCACTTTAATGGCGTATGCATCACACTGCCAGAACCCAAGGGACGAAGGGATAACAGGACTGATTTTTCCCCAGTTAATATGGACCCCTGAGTAGTGACCGAATCTATCTAAAGCAGAACGTAGGGTTAAATCTGCATCTAGGAGATACAGCAGTGCATCGTCCACATAGAGAGTTTCTCCTACAAGGGCCCTACTGTATTGCCCTTCACTCTAGGGTCCTG
This sequence comes from Lithobates sylvaticus, assembly GCA_028564925.1. Lineage (NCBI taxonomy): Eukaryota > Metazoa > Chordata > Amphibia > Anura > Ranidae > Lithobates > Lithobates sylvaticus. The sequence continues at coordinate 64,828,001 of CM053033.1, read as the reverse complement.
TCGAGAGAAGGATCGCCAAGGGCTCAATTGCCAAGGCAAACGGCCCTGGGGAAAGCGGGCTTCCCTGCCTTGTTCCCCTGATTGGAGGGGGAAAAAACCCATTGACTCAGACTCTGGCCACTGGGCTCCGATACAGTAGTTTCAACCAGGCAATAGGTTTGGGCCCACACCAAAAAAAAAGTCCCACTTAACTGAGTCGAACACTTTTTCAGCACCAAGTGAAGCGACAACTCCCAGGGAATCCTCAGTCGAAATGGCAATGTGAGTAAATAACCGCCTGATGTTTACGTCGATTCCTCTGACTGGGTGTACAAGGGCAGTGATTACTGTATTTAGTCTGCGGACCATAATCTTTGTGAGCAGCTTAGCATCCACATTTAATAATGAAATGGGATGATAAGAGGCACAGTGTTCCAGGTCTTTTCCTGGCTTAGGACACAAACTAGCACTGCCTCAGACCTAGTCAAAGGGAGTGTACCCTTCCACAATGAGTGTACAAGCATAGCATGAAAACGGGGGGGGGGGGGGCTAGGTCACCCACAGAGGCCTTATAAAACTCAATGGGAAAACTGGTCCTGGAGTTTTCCCAGCTTGTAAGGAAGAGATGGCTATTTGAACTTCTTTTAGGGTTATAGGGGAGTCCAGTCTATCTATATAGTCATTCGTCAGCACTGGGAAGTCAACCTCTGCCGGGTATGTGGATAATTCAGTTGGGGTATAGTTAACCTTTGAGGTATACAGCCCTGCATAGTAGGTGGTGAAGCAGTCCGTAATGGGGCCTGACTCTGTAGAGAGCTCCCCAGAGGGCGACACTATCCTAGGGACACTCATGGCTGGAGACTGTTCCCGGGCAAGCCAGGCGAACAGTTTACCCGTACGTTTGACCTGCTCCAAAATCCTCTGCGACTGTTGGAGTAATTTTATCCTAGTTAGGGAGGTACACAGTAGAAGAACCCGACCATTCGCTTCCTGTAGTTTTACTATAGTCCTGTAAGTCTTTAGTCAGAATATATTGCTGCTCTAATCGATTAGCCTTCTCCTCAGCTCTATCCAGATCCACCTTCAATTTATAACTAACTTGGCCAATTTAGGTTTGGTACTGTCCTCTACTGAAAGTCTGAGATCCCTCTAGGCAAAATGTTAACATTTTGAACCCAGGAGAGGACCCCCCACATAGGCCAGATCTATACGGGACAGCGTCTTGTAAGTGGCACGTGTATTCTAATAGCATGTGTTTAACACTTTAAGGCGAGCTGCACACACATGTAACCATTTACTCATGTTTATACTCAGGATCTTATTGACAAAAAGATCTTGAGTAAAATGTCTCATAAAGACCGTGCGTAACTACGCATAAAGGTGTGCAAGTTTTTCTACAAGTGTAAACTTCTTCATGGCCAGTATTGCAATGTATGCATATATAAACACGTAAACCTGCATATGCGCGTAAATTACTGCACTCGGATCATTTTCTATTTTTGTTTTACGGCTCTGTACTCGTCACTCTATTACTCATGTTTACATAGCTGTGTGTATGGTTCCATTAGAGACTACAATCCATCTATTTATATATCCAGATCAGTAAAAGAGTGAATTTTTTTACTCCTGTGTACAAGGGCCCTTAGCCCAACAGAAATCATTAAAGATCAATTAAGCTAGATCGGACTATGAAATTGTACAATGTTAATCTCCATTTTCCTGTCCAAATATGACGGCGCTATCCACTGCAATCTGTAATTGAACATACCTGGTCAGACATATTCTATTTTCCTCAACACTATAGGATGATGTTGATATAGGGTGTATCTATGGCAGGTCTATAGTAGCATAGAATAATGGAGTGGGAATGCAGAAGTTACTTGCCTTACTAACACACAGTTCCCCCTGGCTAGGGACAAACCAAGTGCCTTTTGTTTGGGGGACGGCTTAAGGCTTTACCCTCATACAACCATTTCCTAATGTAGTGTTCATTCCCATTTTTTGGTTGGCTCTACAAGAATATAACCAAGCACCTAACAGAGCATTATTATTATCTCCAAATCTGCTACTGGATTTCAACTCTTAGAAAATATTCAGAGTTCCCACATGCAAAACCAGTTTAAACACGTATGCCTGCACTCCCTGGGGTCTCCAAAGATCATTTCCCTGCTATACTCTACTTTGAACCAGAGAGGACCCATTCTATTTGTTATACTCCGAATTGGGACCGAAATCTTGCCAACCCCTGGACCAAAAGCTGGTCTTGAATAGCAAAATGTTCCTTTTATATCACATTACCGAAATAGAGATATTAAAGTACTTTTTGAGTGATACTGGGTACCCATCTAACTGGCTCATGAAATTGTGGGCTTCAGGAAGAGGTATTGCATGTCTGGTGGTCCTGTGCCAAGTTGACAGCTTTCTGTTCTAGGATATTTGGCTTTCTCCAAAGCTTTTTCCATACAGTTGCCCCAAAGGGGCACAGGAATCTGAAGGGTGGCCGTTCTCTGACAGACGCGAGTGAGGAAAAGCCAATTACCGGCTTTTCCTATTTACACTGTGATCAGCCGTGATTGGACACGGCTGATCACGTGGTAAAAGAGTCTCCGTCAGAGACTCATTAGCAAGATCGATACCTTGTGTAGTAGTTGCGGGGTGTCAGACTGACATCTGTCAAAATACCCGCAACTACGATCGGTTTTTATTTTTTGCGCTATAAACAAAAGAAGAGCGACAATTTTGAAAAAAAAACACAATATTTTTTACTTTTTGCTATAATAAATATCCCATTTTTTTTTTAAAAAAAACGATTTTTTTACTCAGTTTAGGCCGATACGTATTCTTCTACATATTTTGGTAAAAAAAATCGCAATAATCGTATATTGATCGGTTTGCGCAAAAGTTATAGCGTCTACAAAATAGGGGATAGATTTATTGCATTTTTTTTTTTTTTTTTTTTTACTAGTAATGGCGGCGATCTGCGATTTTTTTTTTTTTCGTGACTGCGACATTGCGGTGGACACTTTTGACACATTTTTGGGACCATTCACATTTACACAGTGATCGTTGCTATAAAATTGCATTGATTACTGTGTAAATGTGACTGGCAGGAAGGGGTTAACACTAGGGGGGCGCTGCAGGGGTTAATGTGTTCCCTATAGGTGTGATTCTAACTGTGGGGGGAAGGGACAAGGGGAGGAGACCGATCATGTGTTCCTCCGTACTGGGATCACATGATCGGTCTCCTCTCCGTTGACAGGACGTGGAGCTGTGTGTTTACACACACAGCTCCACGGTCCCGTTGTTTTAACGGGCAATCGCGGGTGCCCAGCGGACATCGCGGCCGCCGGGCACTCGCACCGGGTCCCGAGCGCGCCCCCCAGGTGGCCGGGAATGGGAGGACGTCATATGACGCCCACCTAGGATGGGAGATCCACCTTGTGGGCGTCATATGACTATGGGCGGGTACTGAAGTGGTTAATATTGCTTTAAAGCAGTATTAAACCCAAAAACAAAGAAATATTAAACTACAACTTACCAATGCATTTATGTAGTGCTCCGAGTTTTGGCTTTTTTCTTTTATTTTCACTTGGTGATCAGCTTTTATTCATTTGTGTAAAAACATTATCCCTAAAGAGAAAAAACAGTTTGCTATAACTGCTTTATAAGTGTTAACTGGAGTTTGCTTCAATTTGTTAGTTAAAGAGGAAGTACTGGCAGGGTTCATTTTTTTTTTTTTTTTTTTTTTCTTAGCCAGTGGTGTGCCCGGGGGGGAAAAGCCAATTACCGGCTTTTCCTATTTACACTGTGATCAGCTGTGATTGGACTCGGCTGATCAGACTGACACCCCGCAGACTGACACCCCGCAACTACGATCTTGCTAGACTGACACCCCACAAAAACGATCCAGGGGGTGCGCATCGGCTCAAAATCCTGAGGACGTCATACGACATCCTGTCAGGATTTTACAACCACTTTGCCGATGTCTTTTGACAATAGGTGGGCGGCAAGTGGTTAAGTTCAATGGGCAGGGGCGTTTTTGGAGCACTTTTTACAGTGCTCCAAAGATGCTGCCTGCAGGACTGTTTCTAATGTCTTGATTTCAATCACTAGTGACAGAAAAATTGAATATTCAATGGGCTCAACATGCTTCTCAGCAATTTCCTTGGGGTGTCTACTCTCCAAAATGGGGTCATTTGGGGGGAGGTTGTACTATACTGCCATATTAGCACCTCAAGAAAGGATATAGGCAGTCATAAACTAAAACTTTATTTTCACTTTTATTCCTATTACAAAGGATGTACACATCCCTTGTAATAGAAATAAGCAGGGCAGGGCCTCTTTAATGTGAGATCTGGGGGTCAAAAAAACATCAGACCTCACATTTACACTTAAAAGTAATAAAGAAAGAAAATAGTATTTTTTTTTTTTGTCCCCAAGAAAAAAAAAATGGCTCCATTAAGACCAGAAGTGATGTTTTGTGTCGCTCTGGTCCTCCAAGAGCATGGAGTCAAGTCCTCACTCGACTTCCTGCCCATCTATACACAGGATTGGATCATCTCCGCTGCTGCTGATCTCTCTGGAAAGCGGAACTGAATCCACCGCTGGGACCGCTTTTAAGTTAAAGCGGACCACCCGCCATTTAAAAATATACCGGGTTATGGCAGCCACCTGCTGCCATAATAACAGTATATATCATCAAAGTAGCGATGTATATACACTATGAAAAACAAAGACTTAGGGTGTGCCCCCCCCCCCACCCCACAACTATGCGTACATTAACCACTTCAGCCCCAGAAGGATTTGCCCCTTAATGACCAGGCCATTTTTTTAGATACGGCACTGTCGGTTTAACTGACAATTGTGCGGTCATGTGACGCTGTACCCAAACAAAATTGACGTCCTTTTTCCCTCAAAAATAGAGCTTTCTTTTGGGGGTATTTTATCACCTCTGTGGTTTTTATTTTTTTTGCGCTATAAACAAAAAAAATCGACAATTAAAAAAAAAAAAAAATAAAAAAAAAAATGATATTTTTACTTGCTATAATAAATACCCACCCAAATTTTTTTTACAAAAAACTTTTCTTCATCAGTTCAGGTCGATTTGTATCCTTATACATATTTTTGGTTAAAAAAAAAAAAAAAAAAAAATCACAATAAGCGTATATTGATTGGTTTGCACAAAAGTTATAGCGCCTACAAAATAGGGGGAAGATTTATGACATTTTTATTATTAATTTAATTTTAATTTATTATTAATTTATTTTTTACTAGTAATGGCAGTGATCTGGGATTTTTAGTGAGACATTGCAGCGGTCAGATCGGACACTTTTTTTTGGAACCATTGACATTTATACAGCGACCAGTGCTAGAAAAATGCACTGATTACTGTGTAAATGTTGCTGGCAGGGAAGGGGTCACCACTAGGGTGCGATCAAGGGGTTAAATGTGTTCCCCTCGTGTTTCTAACTGTGGGGGCAGTGTAATGACTGGAGGAGAAAGATCGCTGTTCCTAATTTCTAGGAACAATCTGTCTCTCCTCTCCTGTCAGACCGGGGATTTGTGTGTTTACTTACGCACATGCCCGTTCTGGCTCTCGTGCCCACGATCGTGGGTGGCCAGCAGACATCGCACCTGCCGGGCCACATGCATTGGGTCCCCTGCCATGCAGGCACCTGCTATGGCTCTTAAAGGAACCAACGTACAAGTATGGCGATTCTCGCAGGGGAGCCAACCTGCCGCCGTAAATGTACGAGAACCTGTCGGGAAGTGGTTAAAGATGGTGCTGCTATAAGACCATACAAACAGAACAAAAGCTTATAGTGCACACATACTAAAATGTCATTAAATCCTACAAAGGTATTTAAAGCACCTGAACATAAGTAAATAAACAAATATGGAAATTTTGATCACACCATATTGCCAAATAGTGCTTAAGCCCACTACTGCGTTAAATAAAAGATCCCACTTCTCAACCATGGTAGATATACACTCCACCTATAACTCAGGTGGACAATATGGTGTGACCAAATCCCTATATTTGCTTATTATGTTCAGGTGCTTTAAATAGCCTTGTAGGCTTTAACCACTTCAGCTCCGGACCAATTTGCAGCCAAAGGACCAGGCCCCTTTTTGCGATTCGGCACTGCGTCGCTTTAACTGACAATTGCGCGGTTGTGCGACGTGGTTCCCAAACAAAATTGGCGTCCTTTTTTTCCCACAAATAGAGCTTTATTTGGTGGCATTTGATCGTTAAACCTTTATTAGGTAATATATGGGGGTACCTGACGCTATATAAAAACCTGACGGGGAACCTAAATAACGAAATAACTAACTGGCTAACCAGCGTCACCAGTGACAGTTATACGGTGATTACTGGTGAAAGGGTTAACTCTAGGGGCAATCAGGGGGTTAAAACCTTTATTTAGGTTGTAATATGGGGGTACCTGACCTATAAAACTATTTATGAACCTATATAAAACATGGCGGTTAAAAAAAAAAAATGGTTACCTAGCGACACAATGCAGCGATCAGAAAAACGAGTAAATAAATGATCACTGCAATTAGTGACACTGTGACTGGGGGGGGAGGGGGTGATCTGGGGGTGACAGGGGGGTGGATTGTGTGCCTATGTGTACTGTGTCAGTGTACTGTTTGTGCACTAACCTGTACATGTTCTCTGCTCGGCGTTCCGGTCACATAGACCGGCGCACCGAGCGTGACATCACTTCCGCCTTCCTGTCTATACAATAGACAGGAAGGGGAAGCTTTTCATTCGCCAGGAGCGATCGCGAGGCGATGCCGACCGTCCCCGCCGGCGGAGGGGGGTCCGATCGGACCCCCCCAACCGCCTGAAGAATGGCACGTACAGGTACGTGGTTCTGCCTGTACGTGCCATTCTGCCGACGTATATCTACATGGGGCGGTCGGCAAGTGGTTAAATAGCCTTGTAGGATTTAACCACTTCAGCCCCGGACCAATTGGCAGCCAAAGGACCAGGCCCCTTTTTGCGATTCGGCACTGCGTCGCTTTAACTGACAATTGCCCTTTTGGTGGTATTTGATCGCCCCTGCGGTTTTTATTTTTTTGCGCTATAAACAAAAATAGAGCGACAATTTTGAAAAAAAAATGCAATTTTTTTTGCTTTAATAAATATCCCCAAAAAATATATAAAAAAAAACATATTTTTTTCCTCAGTTTAGGCCGATACGTATTCTTCTACATATTTTTGGTTAAAAAAAAAAAAATCACAATTAGCGATTGATTGGTTTGCGTAAAAGTTATAGCGTTTACAAAATAGGGGATAGTTTTATAGCATTTTTATTATATATTTTTTTTTTTTTTTTTTTACTAGTAATGGTGGCGATCAGCGATTTTTATTGTGACTGCGACATTATGGCGGACACAGACATTTTTGACACTTTTGGGACCATTGTCATTTATACAGCAAACAATGCTATTTAAATGCATTGATTCCTGTATAAATGACACTGGCAGTAAAAGAGTTAACCACGAGGGGAGGGGTTATGGGCTGTGACGTGTGTTTTTTTTTTTTTTTACATAAGGGGGCGGGGCTGATGTCATTGATCGGCTTTCCCGGGAACAGCCGATCAATGACAGGCAGAGTAGGAAGCGTGGGGAGAGGTTTGTTTACACAGACCTCTCCCCGTTCTTCCGCTCTGTGACCCGATCGCGGGACACCAGCGGCGATCGGGTCCGCTGGTCCCGCGGCTGGGGTCACAGAGCGCCCGACCGGGTCGCGAGCGTGCCGCTGGCGGCACTTTCGACCCATGGCCCGGCAATCAAAGGGCCACGTACCTGTAGGTGGTTTTGCCTGGCTGTGCCATTCTGCTGACGTATATGTGCAGGAGGCGGACGGGAAGCAGTTAATGCCATTTTTGTAAGTGTGCGCTATAATCTTTTATTCTGTTTGTATGGTCTTATGATGTTATGGCACCATCTTTATTGTGTAGCCCCCCCCCCCAAATCTTTTTTTAGTCTGTTGTATGGGTCCTGACCAGATGCCTTGGGTTGGAGCACCCCATCATCCCCCACCATTACTTCTAATCACCTGAGTTATGAGTCCTTTTAGTTCTCCCATAAAGGAGTGTATTTCTCCCATGGTTGAGAAGTGGGATCTTTCATTCTGATTGTAGGACCCACTGAAACCGGGGTACTTTGATGTAGTAGTGGGCTTAAACACTATATGGCCATATGGTGGGACCAAATCCCCATATTTGCTTATTATGTTCAGGTGTTTTAAATGGCCTTGTAGGAGTTAATGACATTTTTGTATGTTTGTACTATACTCTTTTGTTCTGTATATACACAGTGGTCGGTCCGAAAGTTGTTAAATTACAGACCGCAAGATTTTTTTTTTTTTTAGGCAAGGGTATGGGAAGAGGAAAGGGAAAAAGACTAGAGGGTGTAGGGGAGGAAGATGAAAACACTCCCAAAAAGATAGAGTGTGCAGGAATATTTAATATGTTAAGTGGTACTATTTTAACCGAATTGGAAAATGAGGTTTTAAATAAAGCACTGAAATATGCTCCAGCTAGACCACTAAATAAATTTGATACTTTGACTATCCTAAAATTTGTAAGGAAATTGGCTGTCAAACGCTATTTTTTGTCTAATTCTATTAGAATTTAGAGTAAGGAGATAAAATAATCCATACTGGCTTAAAGAAAGCTTCACTCTTTAACCCTATGATCTCCAATTTAACTGCGTTTAAAAATCTGGTGTTGATCTTGAGACTGCAACTTTCAATAACAGATCCAACATAAATTTACAGAATGGGGTTAAATCCATCTGTGATCGCAGGGATCTAATCATTTGGCTTGCCGACAAGAGTGGTGGGATAGTCCTGCTGAATAAACAGGACTATATGGATGAACAGTCTCTTATCTGACAGAAACATATGAGGTACTAAAAAATAAAGCCTAAAGTTCATATATATATATATATATATAAAAAAAAAAAAAAAACACCTGGCAGACCTATTGTGAATGGGATTGACTCAATTTCCTCACTATTCTTTTTCCTTTTTGTTCGAATGTTATTGTTCTGAATAGGTCTATCACAATTACAATCAATGGCGGCATTTATCGGTTATGCCATCATAAAACATATGCCCTCCAGCCGCAACCCCTCCCCTTCTGGTCCTAGGGAGGGGACTTATTTCTGTGTTCTGTCTCGAGTTGGCTCGCTCCAGGATGGGACGTCTGGTTGTGGGAGGCCTAGTGGATTCCCCCTCCTTCACCAGAGGCCTGCGGGATAGAACGCTGGTCCTGTCCCTGTGGACAGGACGATTACTAATGGAATGTTTTAATATTCACATGACACTGCCTATGCCCTGGCCAAAATATGTGCAAGCCTTATGATGTTCTTCTTAGTAAGTAAAGTTCAACTTGTACCGATACAGTGTTTTGCCACATGATGGCGCTCACATCAGTTTTGTATACATTACACGTTTTTCTTTTACATTTCAAAAATAAGAAAAGTGTGGCGCTAGGATAAAACATGTGAGAACATGTGGGCAAGCATGAGGAAATCCAGACCACTATTGTGTTCAAAAAATTAGTATAAACAAAAATGGCAAGGACGTCAGTCCTTTGTGCACGCCATGAAAAACGTGTACCGTGCAAAACAAGTATCATCTAGTGCACATATGAAGAATGAACAGGGTCAACCGATCTTCAGGAAGGAGAAGGATGATGTTGTGGATAGATACTGTGCACTATTCATAGACCTACCAATGGCTAGTAGTGTCCACAGAAAGTGCGCCGTGAAATCAAGAAATAAAACAAACACTTTGAGCGAGCCGTGGAGGCAATCAAAATCACCTGAATATGGATGTCAGTGCTAACTCACAGGGCGGTGTGAAAGACCAAAACACAATAGCGCACTATATGAGTGAGCTATAGTGGCTCAAAATGTCTAGGATCCTATGAATAGAACTTATGGAAAAAAACTTATGGGTAAACATGGTGAAATAGCAAACTATAAATGAATTGTCTCTTCAGAGCTATTCAAACGCCATTAAAGCCATATAATAGTGTCCATAAAATAGGTGTATCAAGAAATTTGCTTGAAAACTGGGTCCTCTGGGTGTCGGATTCAGTTGTAAACAGGAAAATATGGAAAATAGATTTGGTACGCTTACCACATCAGGTGGACCCACTGACCGGTGGTGAGGGGTCAAACGAGCTTGAAATTTGTAAGGCCTAAGCCTATACAAAATGGATGTGTGCAGTTGAGTCTCCGCAGCGGTTGTCACTCACCGACCGTCCATAGATCGACAGGAACCAATCGAAGGGGTCTCACCAAAGCACATGGGTCATCACAACGGGTAAGAGTATGTGGATAAAGAAAACAGAGAGGGCCTCCTCATCGCGTAAAAAAGTCCAGGCAAGGACTCTATTGCTTTAAAAATTTGCGTTTAGCTTCCAAAATACATTTTTGGTAAAAAATATTAAAAGCAAAGCAGAAAATGTGAAAACGCACTGATATTAATTTATCTGCAAAGTTCTCCCGACGCGTTTCGTCTTACACAGACTTCAACTGGAGCTCAAACAAAAATGTTCAAAAAAAAATAAACTTTAGTCATTTTGTATCTTTATACTCTGCAAAAAAAAAAAAGTTTTGCTCAATGCCACAATAAAAAGCTACTGCATACATAGTACGCCCAAAGAGCTGAACTAGTTATGTCAGCAGCATATTAACAGAAAGGAGACTCATTCTGGAAAATAGATGAACAATGTCCATAGATAGATCCATCAATACAGCAGGGCACTGCAGTGAGTATAACCTCAAACCATTCTATGCAATGGATAGATTTTTTTTTTTTCACACATACATTCTATACATCTCTCCATCTGAAAATTGATCAATCCTGATGGCCTATCTCATTTTTTGAAGCCTGATAATGCCAGGACAGTACAAAATATCACCTAAATGACCCCCCTTAGACCAGGGATCCTCAAACTACGGCCCTCCAGCTGTTGCAGAACTACACATCCCATGAGGCATTGCAAAACTGACATTCACAGACATGACTAGGCATGATGGGAGTTGTAGTTCCTGAACAACTGGAGGGCCGTAGTTTGAAGACCCCTGCCTTAGAAAGTACAAAGGTATTTCGGAAGAGGCATGGTGAGTTTTTTGAAGTTGTCTTTTTTTTTGTCACAATTCTTTGGACAAAGAATAAAAAGATTTTTTCACATATTATCACCAGTGCAGTACAGAGACATCAGACGACTGGTGTGGTGGAGATCAGGGACACTGACTGGTGACAGTATGTAAACAATAAAAAAGGAAATTGAAGACAATTTCCACTTTTGTTTTAAACATACAGTGACTAGGAAATAGTTTTACCATAGTAAAACTGTACTACACTGGGGTGGTGATCAGTTTATTTTTTTATACACTGACTGCTTAGAACTGTGGATTTTACAGTTGGCAACCATTTTTAACTGAATGAAAACTACTCATTCAGGTGTTTACTATTGGGATTAGCTGTGATGGGTCACAGCTAATCATTTGGTACAGATGGGCTGACTGTGACCAATCACAGAGCTCATCACAATACTATACAAAGAAAGGCATGTAACAAAGCCTTTCCTTGTGCACAACGGTCATTGGATCTGCGGTGATTGGCCACAGCGGTCACATGGTACTAGCAGCAGTACAGTGATCTGTCATTGGCTGGTGGGCACGGCTAATGACAGATCACGGTACTAGCAGTAGTACAGTGATCGGTCATTGGCTGGTGGGCACAGCCAATGACAGATCACGCCGGAGTACGGCTCGTAGGGCACGATTCTGGGAGAACTTCATGCATCTGCAATGGGAAAAGCCCACTATTTTAACAAATGTATCCTTAAACATTGTTCTACAAAGTGTATGGGGGAGAAAAAAAAACATTCAGGTGTAGTACAGTCACTGTACAGAATAGGTTTAAAGTGGATGTAAACCCTTCCATACATCCAGTGAACAGCCTCAGATGATGCAGAGATTAAACAAATCTCCCTACATAAGTTTTACTTGTATTTCTGCTGTCTACAGCTTTCTACACTCTTTAGAAAAGGGCAGCTGGTGTTACAAATCTTGTTTCCTCTTCCAGCAGTGGGTGCGCAGTCTAATACTGTGTGTGAGCTGATTGGAAGAAAGGCACACCCCACGCCCTCCTCCACATAGGCAGAGGAACAAAAGAAACTTGCATAGCTGAAGTCTGAATTGATTAGCTCTTTGCTTGTCTATCTCTAAGCTCCCTCCCCGGCACAAAATTTCCAGCTGCTTTTCAGAAGTTATCATACTGATAAACAGAAAAATGGAGCAGCAGAAAGACACGGCACTTAGGGCTTTGGAGAGAGATAAGTAAACACTATAGATATATGTGCCTAGGTCAAATTTCATAAATGGGGTTTACAACCACTTTAAGTAGGGAGTGTACTGTAAAGGTTTTTATGGTCTGGACCATATTTCATGTTACACCTATATTTATGGTGTAACAAAACATGGTTTTACAGTACATTAAGAATGGATGTTAGTGTAATTTTGGTGAAATATACATTGTGCTGGGTGTATTGAGCTCAGGCACAGCGGTGCAGAATTTCAGAGAGCTGTGATGTCATCTACCATAGCTCCCAGGGTAGCCAAGGGTTACTGGCCAGGAGTTCCCAGCCACAGAGGAAGGTGAGCTGGAGCTTTGCGGTCACATGACCGCATCAAAAAACAGTATTTAAGAGCAAAATTTATCACAAAATATAAAAAAACACAAGATATAAATTAGTAAAGCCATAATCTCAGATAGTGTAATGCACTTGCATTCTGTAGAGGCTGACCTGTGTCCTGCAGGAGCTCATTTTTTATACAAGTTAAAAAAGTGGTGCAATATTTAAAATTCCACAATTTCTAAATGTATTCCTTTCAGCTACAGTTAAAACAATAGGAATCTCTAAATTTGGTCTTATGTTTGTTACAGAAGCAACACTGCTGTCGCTTACATTCCCAATTTTTATACCTAGAAACAGAAAACTACAGATCCCTCCCCTAAATACAGAAAAACACCACAATCAAACTATTTAAACATCGTATGTATTTAACAAAGTTTTAGAGCACAAAAAAACACAAGGTTTCACAGACATTTTTGTGAATGAGCATCATTACGAAACCTATACAACTAAATCGCCATATTTATAGAAAAAAAAAAAAAAGCTTTGAACATAGTCCATGAAAGAAGTTCTTCTTGCTGCTCATCTGTCAGCCAGCCAATGCCCAGGTTCATCTGCATTGAAAGGTCAGGCTATAAAAGGATCTGGTTAGAAGCAGCAGGTCTGAACCTTCAGAAGAGTCGAAGTCCAGCTTTGATTTGATTCAATTCATTCTGACTCCAGAACATATTTTCAGATGGCATATTCTGGGTGCTGCAAACAAATAATCAAACAATGTCATTCACATTACTCTTAACCGCGTTAAAAAAAAAAAACAACAATTTACATAAAATCGAACATAGTTAATCCCTTCGCACCACCTCTTGCAAGTGTCCTTTAATGCCGGGAGGCAGAACAGCTGCTCTATCTTGTGCCCCCTGGGACTGGCTTCCACAGCGGTCACACAATCGGGAGCCCATCCCACTGGCTCCTAAGAAGAACATGCGACAGGGAACGGTCATGAGCAGGGAACACACAGTGACAACCTCAGCCGTGGTTGCATATGTGTGTGGTGGCTGGGCTTTAAAGTGGTTGTTAAGCCACTATCACATCCCCTGTCAGATAAAACGCTGTACCCTAGTGCCTGTGCTTAATAAAAAAAAAAAAAAAAAAAAAACTGATTTCTCCCTGTTTTCACAGCATCTCCCAGCGATCACATGACGCCAGGCTCTCTGTTCTCCCTGTCCGATCGCTCCAGCGTGCGGGGCCGAGATTCCCTACTCACACTGTCATGCGATCGCTGGGAGATGCTGTTAAGAGGTAGAAATCTATTTATTTTTTTTTAAATAAAAGCACAGGCACTAGGATACAGCTTTTTATCTAACAGAGGTGACGTTCTATGGGTCAGATAGTTTTGAAGCAGCAGGGAGAGAAGAGCAGCGCTAGTGAGAGCTGACAGGCAGGGAGGGGAGGCAGGAGGACGGAGGGAGATAGAGCTGCAGACAGCAGCGGATGATGGAGGCACATACTCCGACCATGAGCACTGTGCTGTATAAGATGCTTTTAAGGAGCAGCATCAATGTTTTTTTTGGGGGGGGGGGGGGGGTTAACAAACACTAACTTTCCCTGCCGTCGCATACGTGTTACATGGACAGCAAGAGGTTAAAAGACTGCATGTTGCTGAACAAGAAAAACATCTATATACTAGCGATGGGCTAAGTATTTTAGTTGCCCCTTTTTCTGTGCACTTGTTGACCCGATTCAGAACAGCTTTTATTCTCAGTGGAAAACAGAATCCCATCCATATTTATAAACTCACTTACAAAGCACTTTAGGAGGTAATGATGTACTACATGCAGCACAGGGTAATGCCATCTGTCGCCATAAAGACACATAATGCAGTTTTATTTTACACATCAATTTTCTTTATTTTTAGGATCAACATGTACCCAAGGTGGAATTGGGAGAAGTGAAAAAAAAAAGGACAGGAGGAACAGCATATTACATACAGATGGACCAGGGATGTCCAGAGTACAAAAAAAGAAAAAAAATGTCAAGACTGCATATGTTTGCTCCTTACCACATGGTAATGCTCTGTCCATTCTTCCTGGCCTCGGACTCTTGTTGTTCCAGGACAGACATCATAGAGTAACTATCAATCAGAAGGCAGCTGGGGTCCTGCCTCTGCCCTGGCACCAGTCCTAGTGGGTACTCGCTCCACCTAACAAATTCTGCAAAGAAAAAAAAAGAAAAATAGCAATGCGCTCTGTCATATTTGTTTCCCATCCAGTGTCAAAGTGGTTTCACAATAAATCAAACCAAAATTCTCCAAAATAAATATATATGTGTGTATGTATATTTTATGGAACGCACCTGCAGAGACCTGGTTTTGCGTCCCTGTGTAACACTACTACTTTATAGTATCCCCCCCGAATGAATCTCTCAGTAACTCTCATAATTACCATTGTCAGTGGGACAGAAGGTGAAGCTATCAATACAATACTGTTGGCAGCAGGATAAGAGGGGGACTCCCAATAGAAACACTTGTACTGGTGACAACAGTCAAAATAAGGATTTTGTGCAACTTTCTGTTGTGCTTCCAGCAGTACCATGGACAGCAATAAAAAGCCCGGGCTGTATGAAAAAGGGAAAGTCAAAATCAGGCTCATTGTTGAAAGCCCAGATAGATTTATTAAATCAGAAATATCCAAAAATGAAAGCCAAAAGAATTTGAGTTCTAAAGTACCCCGTTTAGAAAAAGGCTTCACAAGAAAATGTGTATTTTACCTGAAGTGCCACCTAGAGGCCTCTTTAAGTTAAGGATTGTTATACTAGAAATAGGTGTGTATATGCCTGCATGTGTGACTCTATAGTCACATGGGCTGCACAGATAAGAAAAATTAGGGAAATTAAGATCTTAGAAGGGAACTGAAATTGAGCATGCTCTGTAGAGAACACCAGCTGGTCTACACAAGCCCAGGTTACAGTGGGGACACAATGAAGATGGGAGGGACAGCAGAAGGTAGGATAAACCAGGTATATTTCACTCTACACAAAACAAATGCTTTAGTGGCTTTGAGAGTATGCACACTCTGCAATATAGCATGTAATGGGTTTTTCATAGGCTGGGTTTAAAGACACTAGGTACACATAAAATTGCAAACAATTGTAAAGGCTTGGCATGTTGGATATCCATTTACTCAGTGCAACCCAGTTTAAAATTTTACCAAAATAGGAAATAACTTCTTGTTGCCTTAAGCCCTCAAAAAAGGGGTGTTTGTTGTGGATTCTGAAGATAAACCGTTTAATGCTCCCCCCAGGCTCTCTTCATTTTTCCTTCTTTTTTTATATCAACTGTAACAAATTGCAAATAACGGGTTTTCTACCACAGAGGCGAACCCTGGTCATGTTTGGCCCTCCTTATTATACATGTTATACCCATTCTCATGTACAATATATTGTTTCTGCATTTTGCTTTTCTATGAATCAATGCTGTGACCAATCACAGCTAATCACAATAGTGAAGACGGAATGAATGGATTTCGTTCAGAAAAAAAAAAATGGTTGCTTATAACAGGGAAATTTACCGTTAGAAGAAATCAGTGTGTTTAAAAAAAATAATCCTGATTACCTCCCCATAGTAGTACAGTTACTATTGCAATACTGTATTGCTCTGGCCACAGTATAAAAAAAATATATATTTAAAAAAAAAAAAAAGCGTAAAGATGTAAAAACAAAAAAAATAAAATATTCTATATATATTTTTTTTTTCATACTGTCGCCAGTTCCTGATCACCATCACACAAGTGATAGGATGATGCTGTACTGCACTGGCACAGTTTTTAAAAATGTGTTTATTTTCCAAAAAATGGTGACAAAAAAGTTTAAAAAAAAAAAAAAAACGTATTTGGACTATCTACTTTCCAAAAAGGGGCCATTTGGGGGAAATTTGTACTGTTCTGACATTTTCAGGCCTCAAGAAATAAGCATCAAAATTGATCGATTTTAAGCTCTACTCTATATACCAGTGATGGCGAACGCGTGGCACGCGTGCCGCTGCCGGCACGCCGAGCCTTCTCTGTGGGCACGCCGTGACTACAGTCATACACTGTAGTCACGGCGTCCGCTCCCGCGGACTACATCTCCCACAGTTCTCTGGGGAGAACCCTCCCCAGAGAACACTGAAGCCACGCCCCCCGCTCTCAATCATCTGATGCACCTGCGTGGGTATCACCTGACACACGGACACCACAGGAGCGACTGGAGTGAACGGAGCGCCTGGGGACTGACCCCACACCGACCCCACACTTATTCAAGTAAGCTTTATAACCTATTGCCGACCGGGCCATAGCCAAAAGATGGCTACAGCACGGTCGGCTTATTCTGGGAGGGCGTCCATGGACGTCCTCCCAGAGAATCTTGCTCCCGCGCGCCCTACAGTGCGAGGGGAGAGGGGAAGAGAGAGAGATGCAATGCTCTGCAGTGCTCTGCCCATACTATGCAATGCTGTGCAATACTCTGCCCATGCTGTGCAATACTCTGCCCATGCTGTGCAACACTCTGCCCATGCTGTGCAACACTCTGCCCATGCTGTGCAACACTCTGCCCATGCTGTGCAACACTCTGCCCATGCTGTGCAATACTCTGCCCATGCTGTGCAATACTCTGCCCATGCTGTGCAATACTCTGCCCAGGCTGTGCAACACTCTGCCCAGGCTGTGCAACACTCTGCCCAGGCTGTGCAACACTCTGCCCAGGCTGTGCAACACTCTGCCCAGGCTGTGCAATACTCTGCCCAGGCTGTGCAATACTCTGCCCAGGCTGTGCAATACTCTGCCCATGCTGTGCAATACTCTGCCCATGCTGTGCAATACTCTGCCCATGCTGTGCAATACTCTGCCCATGCTGTGCAATACTCTGCCCATGCTGTGCAATACTCTGCCCATGCTGTGCAATACTCTGCCCATGCTGTGCAATACTCTGCCCATGCTGTGCAATACTCTGCCCATGCTGTGCAATACTCTGCCCATGCTGTGCAATACTCTGCCCATGCTGTGCAATACTCTGCCCATGCTGTGCAATACTCTGCCCATGCTGTGCAATACTCTGCCCATGCTGTGCAATACTCTGCCCATGCTGTGCAATACTCTGCCCATGCTATGCAATACTCTGCCCATGCTATGCAATACTCTGCCCATGCTATGCAATACTCTGCCCATGCTATGCAATACTCTGCCCATGCTATGCAATACTCTGCCCATGCTATGCAATACTCTGCCCATGCTATGCAATACTCTGCCCATGCTATGCAATACTCTGCCCATGCTATGCAATACTCTGCCCATGCTATGCAATACTCTGCCCATGCTATGCAATACTCTGCCCATGCTATGCAATACTCTGCCCATGCTATGCAATACTCTGCCCATGCTATGCAATACTCTGCCCATGCTATGCAATACTCTGCCCATGCTATGCAATACTCTGCCCATGCTATGCAATACTCTGCCCATGCTATGCAATACTCTGCCCATGCTATGCAATACTCTGCCCATGCTATGCAATACTCTGCCCATGCTATGCAATACTCTGCCCATGCTATGCAATACTCTGCCCATGCTATGCAATACTCTGCCCATGCTATGCAATACTCTGCCCATGCTATGCAATACTCTGCCCATGCTATGCAATACTCTGCCCATGCTATGCAATACTCTGCCCATGCTATGCAATACTCTGCCCATGCTATGCAATACTCTGCCCATGCTATGCAATACTCTGCCCATGCTATGCAACACTCTGCCCATGCTGTGCAACACTCTGCCCATGCTGTGCAACACTCTGCCCATACTGTGCAATACTCTGCCCATACTGTGCAATACTCTGCCCAGGCTGTGCAATACTCTGCCCAGGCTGTGCAATACTCTGCCCAGGCTGTGCAATACTCTGCCCAGGCTGTGCAATACTCTGCCCAGGCTGTGCAATACTCTGCCCATGCTGTGCAATACTCTGCCCATGCTATGCAATACTCTGCCCATGCTATGCAATACTCTGCCCATGCTATGCAATACTCTGCCCATGCTATGCAATACTCTGCCCATGCTATGCAATACTCTGCCCATGCTATGCAATACTCTGCCCATGCTATGCAATACTCTGCCCATGCTGTGCAATACTCTGCCCATGCTGTGCAATACTCTGCCCATGCTGTGCAATACTCTGCCCATGCTGTGCAATACTCTGCCCATGCTATGCAATACTCTGCCCATGCTATGCAATACTCTGCCCATGCTATGCAATACTCTGCCCATACTATGCAATACTCTGCCCATACTATGCAATACTCTGCCCATACTATGCAATACTCTGCCCATACTATGCAATACTCTGCCCATACTATGCAATACTCTGCCCATACTATGCAATACTCTGCCCATACATGTTTAATGGAAAGCTCTGTTATTGTGTTTTTCTTTTTAAACAAAAGCTGTTAATTAGTTTGAAAAACTGTACGAATTGTTTTTTTCTAAACTATAACCTCGTTATTCAGGTTTAATTGCAGTGTTGGCACTTTGAAAAAAATAAGTCGTTTTGGTTTGCAGTTTGGGCACTCGGGCTCAAAAAGGTTCGCCATCACTGCTATATACCATAGTTTGTGGACTCCAACTTTCCTAGAGACTAAATAATATACACTTGGGTTGTTTTCAAAGAAATGTAGCAGAAAACATTTTGGCACAAATTTATGAAGATAGATTTGCAAAATGTTGTTACGAAGAAAAATGTGTTTTGTTTTAAAATTTGTTTTTTTTTTTGGAAAAAATACAGTGGTTATAAATACCACCAAAATAAAGCTCCATTTGTGTGAAAAAAAAAAGAAAGAAAAATTTCATATGGGTACAGTGTTGCATGACTGCGCAATTGGAGCTGAAAGCAGAAAATTGGCCTGGGCAGTAATAGGGTGCAAGAGCTCAGTATTGAAGTGGTCTCTCCTTCCTCTGCTATCTGCATCTGTCACTTTTGGCTGTCTTCCCCACACCAGGCAATCCCACCCTCTCCCCCCAAGCATACAGCAGGTAACCGCCAGCCTCAGATGTGCACGTTTCCCTATGAGACTGTGCAGAAGGGCTTGGGTCTATTCCCTCTACTTGCTGTCATATTACCCTCACCTTTGTGTTGTGCAATGTGTGACCTCAGAACCCCACCCCTGCCTTCTGAAAGCTAACAAATACCATCTGATCTGTGTACTTGGAAGGCGGTGGAGAAGAGGGGGCTGCTAATAAACAGGTAGCTCATGTGGGCTTATGTAAGGGCTATAATAACTTTAAAGGAATGAGAGCACCTCCAGGTAATCTTGCTCCCCAACTTCAATGTTGTATCGAAGTATGCCCTTAGGTTGCTAATCCCATATTTAACGTAATAATGCTTTACAAAGACAATACGACATGCAGTTTCCAAACGTTTAAGTATATGTGAACCCTCCACATTCATAATACAACCCATTCATTATAAAATAGAAATGATAGGCAAAACATGTGTGTACATATAAAAAAAAAAAAAAAACACACACATTATAAATACTTCACCCAGATTTTAAAAGTGATCACATTCCCTCTGTTCTCAGCTGAAAAGGCGCTCAGAGAGCTAGGAGAGGTGAAAGAGCAGCACACTGGTCTTCCCAATGAAGGACTGTGCAGGGAAAAGGGGGCTAAAAGCACAAGTCTGATTATTGGGGGAGAGCAGACTGAGTTCCCAGCACAGCCAGAAAACTGACCACACTATGCTCCTATGCCTAGTGTAGTCAGTTTTTAATAGGAAAGCAGAGGGACACCAGGTATTTCACATAAAGGAAGCAACAAAAAAGGGAACAGGATAAGTTTTCCTAAAAAAAATAAAATAAAAATAAAAACACACACACATGGTACAGCAGGCACATATCAGGAATATAAAAAGTTTAGATAGCATGTCTTAAGTATGCAGACCTTCACTCGCTCTATTGGCGCCATGCTGACGTGAGACGTCAACGTTGGGGGAGGAGTCCATCGAAGGCTGACTGCAGCTGCATGGAGCTCTGCCGGAGGACGCGACCCAGGGGAAACAGCGCGGAGGTGAGAGCCCGCGGGATGCACCCCTGACCCAGCAGAGTCCAGCGAGACCTGAAGGACCCCCTTGGCCCCCGCCCGTCTGCCCGCCCGCCTGCCCGCACCAAATCCATCCCCGCTCTGGCTTAGCTCCGCTCCAGCCCTCCGCCTCTATGCCGCGGAAACGACAAGGAGGGGAAGCGAGGAAGGATCGCTGAACGCCGCACGAGAGATCCAGCCATCCCCATTGCAGGATCAGCGCCCGCACTGAGCCGGTATAACCCGGGCCTACGGCACGAACCCCAGCACGGGTAATTGAACATAGACCGTAGGAAGGAGGCACGCTCTCTCCTGGAAGAGTCTGCACCTACAGATGAGCCCTTACAGGGGAATCAAGACCACCCACCCGCCCAGCGGAATCTCCATGGACTGAGAGAGGAACCCTGGATCCCTGGATTCTCCTCTCTCAGGTAAGACGCTGTTAACCCAGCCATTGCTTAAAGTATATGAAACTTGAATCTTGAACTTTGTTTGAAAGCTAATGTAAATGATCATTGAGAGAAAAGCAAAGGATGCTGTGGACTTTAGGACTAAAAACCTTTTAATAGAAGATGTGTCTCTTTACATACTCATAAAGTTTGTTTCTAACCCAGCGTAAAGATTAACTAACACCCGGGGGGGAGGAAGGGAAAAAGGAAAAAAAAGAGAAAAAAAACTAAGAGGAGGCTAAACCACTTCGGTGAAACTATACCCCACCTGGAGGAAGGGAAGGGAAAAGGAAAGAGGAGATAAAGAGGAGATAAAGGGAGAACTTCTTCTGGGGCTGTTGCAGTCTTTAAAAACATTATAATGCTGGCAAGAAAAATACTGTGGTAATTCCTGGGGGTAACGACCCAAGCAACTCACTGAACTGACGAATACGCAGGGACGGTCTGACCTTAAATGAAGTGTGTGGTCAGGTGCTTTTTTCTCCCCAGCATATGTAGACCTCAGCTCAATCTCAGTTTAAATCGAGCGGGTACTGGAGGGTCTGTGCGGACCCGTGAAATGTTCCAAGGGCCTTGAAAGATTTCTTTCATAACAAAGGGGGTAATGTAAGATGGACACCACGAGAGTATCCGACATTATGTACCAGTAGCGGAAATAAAACTAATACCCCCAGAAGCAGAAAAGGACGGTTGAGAGAAAAGTGCTTCCAAATTCCCATATCAACTCCCACTGGAGAAACAATACTTGAAGGCGCTGCCTGACTGTGCATAAGTCTGCGCCTGGTTTTTCTTTTTGACGTTTCTCCTCTTTTATTCCCTCCTTAGCCCGTTCACCTTTATATAACACGCCAGAGCCTGATTGGAGTTGACTGGGCAGAAAGTAATTATAGAAGACGGCTTTATCGACAGAGAAGAACCACTGAGGTGAAAGGGGCGAGTAGGGAGGAGCTTCCCCCCCCCCCTCCTAGCTTAGGGCGAATACAATTGCAGCCTATGCGATTTTTTCCCCTTTTTTATTGACGTGACTCTTTCAAGGCTAAAAGCCCGTTCAGTACCTCAGCACAAGGGATAAAAATGACTAAAAGTGAAACGAGGTGTTAAGTAATGATGAAGGGGAGGACACAAAGAGGTGCTGAGCCCAAAACATCTAAAGACAACTTAAATACCAGTACCAGTTCCATACAAAAATACTTAAAGGACACTAGTCTGAAAAGCCCTGAGTTGGGAAAAAAACAACAACAGGGGACGAAGGAAAAGAAGAGAGAGATGGAGAGGCAGAGGGCTGAGCAGGCAGAGACACTCAGGGCGGAAGCTGGGCCGGAGAGGGAAGGCGATACAAGTGCAATTTTACAACTAAGCGACATATCGCAAATTCCCACTAAAACTGAGATGATAGAAATGTTCTCCAACCTGGAAAGTGCTATTAAAACTGAGATCTTGAACATTAAAATTGATATTGGCTTTCTGGTAAAAAAGAGTGGAGAAAATGGAAGAATTTGTAACCGAACAGGTGAAAGAAAACAAGGCGGTCAGTAAACAGATGGAAAAAATACATGCAGTGGAGAGAGAAATGAGGTATAAAATAGAAAGCATGGAAGATCAAAATAGAAGACAAAATCTGAGGATAAGAGCACTTCCTGAACAGAGGGGAGAAGATCTGATATCAAAAATGAAAAATTTCTTTAAACCGATCTTAGGTATTGCAGAGGAAATGGACTTGAAAATAGAACGAGCCCATCGCATTAGAAAACCTCCTGGAGTAAGAGAAGATGCCCCTAGAGATGTTCTCGTAAGATTTCACTCGTATCAGGAAAAATTTCAAATTTATAAGAATCTTAGAGGGAAAACCCCATTGATGTATGAAACGACCGAAATTCAGGTTTTTGCGGATCTGTCAGCTGGGACACTTGCACGGAGAAGAGAAATGAAACCGTTATTAGAAAATCTACGAGCCCTGAACATATGATACCCGGCGGCTCTGATTGTCATCAAAAACGGGAAGACATTACGTATGAAATACATGGAGGAACTGCAAAATTTTTGTGAGGAATTGGGGATACCTGTCCCCAAAATTCCTCAAAACCGGAACTAAAATAGTAAATCCCGGTGGGGATATAGAATGAAGGGGGTTTGAGAGGGGAGCGAGGTGAGCGGGAGGTGGTGGGGGGGGGGGATTGGGTTTTTTGTTTTTTTTTTCCCCTCTCTCTCCCCCTCTCTCTCTCACTCCTCCCCCTACCTTAGTGGGGGGGGGGGGGGTATAGAGGGGGGGAGAGGGCGGAGCAGAAATGGCGGGGGAATTTGGGGTCCTAGTGCAGCCAACGGGCCCCCCCCTTCTATGTGAGAGATTTGGGGGGGAGGGAGAACCCGCGGCAGACAGCCAGGTATGGCGCTTCACCCTTAGAGGCGCAGTGGACAGGAGGTTTCTTTAAGGGACACCTCGTTGTTCACATATGGCCGAAATTCGACCAGGGGAGCTGGAGGGGGTGGGGGGAGAGGGGGGGGGGGAGGGGGGGGGGGAAGGGGGGGGGGGAAAGGGGGGGGGGGAGGGGGGGAGGGAGGGGGGGGAGGGGGGGGGGGGGGGGGAGGGGGGGGGGGGGGGAAGGGGGGGGGAGGTCACCCGCCTTACAGATACAAAAAGCAAGGTATGAATCAAGAAGGTCCGATATGCGCAGAAAACCCCCCCTGAAAAATGGAGGAGGTTAATCTGAAATTTTTGTCGTATAACGTCAGAGGCTTAAACTCACAGACGAAGCGATATAAGATATTGAAGGAGATACAAACCTATAAGGGGGAGGTCATCTTCCTACAAGAGACACATTTGGCGTTAGATAGTGGGATAAGACTAGCCTCACAGGATTACCCACTTTGGTTTCAGGGGGATACCCCAACAAGAGGTGCTAAAGGGGTGGCCATAGGGTTTGCCAAAAACGTAAAATTTGTTATTAGTGACAGGCTCCTGGACCCGGAGGGAAGGTACCTAGCCATAAAAGGAAAAATAGGGGAAAATATGTTAACATTACTAAATATTTACTGCCCAAATAAAAATCCAACTCGATTCCTAGCTCAGGTTCTGGGACGCCTGTCAGCTTTTTATACGGGGGAGGTTATCATAGCGGGGGACCTGAATTTTGGCTGGGATCCCTGTATGGACACCACTGCAAGAACAGGAAGCCAGAGCCCACGACAATTAAAGAATATCAAGCTAAAACTCAGGCAGAGTCAACTTGTTGACGTATGGAGAGTGCAACACCCCGGCGTAAAAGATTTTACTTTTTTCTCCCCAGTTCATGGAACCCATTCCCGCCTAGACTATTTTTTAGTAGAACACAGACTGCTAGATTATGTGACTGAATCTGGGATTGAAATCACGACTCTATCGGACCACGCGCCCATTACAATGACAGTTAGACTGCCAGGAACACAGAGGAGCCCAAGCGCTTGGCGCTTGAACGATAGCTTACTGGCCGATCCCGATACGGAAGAGAGCATACGCAAGGAAATTTTATCCTTTTTTGAGATTAACGACACAGGGGAAACATCACAAACCGCACTTTGGGAGGCGCATAAAGCGTATATCAGGGGTATTCTGATTTCTATTGGGGCAGGTAAAAAACGAGAAAAAAGGGAGCGACGGGCACGTTTGACGAGAGAGATACGGGAACTGGAACAGGAACATATGGACGAAACCACAAGAAAGGGGGATATCTACCACAGATTACTGAATAAAAGAGAGGAATTAAAAATAGACATGGAACAGGAGGCGAGGAAGTGGTTCCATAAACTGGATAGAGAAAGACACA
Source organism: Lithobates sylvaticus (assembly GCA_028564925.1). Lineage (NCBI taxonomy): Eukaryota > Metazoa > Chordata > Amphibia > Anura > Ranidae > Lithobates > Lithobates sylvaticus. The sequence continues at coordinate 64,803,003 of CM053033.1, read as the reverse complement.
TATGGGGAAATAAAAGTAGCAGGCACCTAGCTAGAATACTCAAAAAAAAAAGAGAAGTAAACTATATCGATAAAATTCAAAATAAAAGCGGTTCAATGTTAAATCTGACTAAAGATATAGCCAAAGAATTCAGTGCTTATTATGAAACACTGTATAATATTAAAACTAAGGAATCGATATCACAAATGGAAGGGGAAGAGTGTAGGAATTTTTTGAGGAATAGCAAGATCCCCTCACTATCTATAGAAGACAGCGGTTTTATGGAGGAACCAATCATAGAGTCGGAAATTCATGAGGCCCTGAGGAGTTCCTCCACTGGCAAAAGCCCGGGCCCCGATGGATTTTCGGTGGCCTATTTTAAAAGGTACCGGGACATCTTGGTGCCCAGGCTGTGCCGGTATTGGAACTCCCTGGGTAGAGAGAAAGGTATGGATAGAGAAGCCTTAATGGCATCAATAACGTTGATCTTGAAGGACGGAAAGGACAGGACGCTCTGCTCGAGCTACCGCCCAATAGCCCTCCTGAATACAGACACGAAGCTGTTTGCCAAGGTACTGGCCAATAGGTTAAAAAAGAAACTGCCCGACTTGATATTCCCAGATCAGGTGGGGTTCGTCCCGGGGCGGGAGGGGAGGGACAATGGGATTAAAGCGTTGCTCCTGATGCGGGCATGTAAGAAGGGGAAGGTCCCCAGTCTATTCCTGTCAATAGACGCCGAGAAGGCATTCGACAAGATAGACTGGGGACATATGTTCGCAACACTGGAAGCAATGGGCATAGGACCGAGAATGCTAAGCTGGATTAGAATATTATATGATCAACCACAGGCGAGGGTGAGGGTTAATGGATTTCTCTCCCAACCATTCTCTATGAAAAACGGAACCCGTCAGGGCTGCCCTCTGTCCCCCCTTTTGTTTGTGGTAGCGCTGGAGCCATTGTTATCAACCATACGTAACTCACCAGACATAAAGGGGATTGTGGTGGGAGATGAGACATACAAATACGCGGCTTTTGCGGACGACGTCCTGTTTTTCCTGTCCAGCCCCCGGATAACCCTACCAAACTTGCTGAAAATACTAAGAATATACGGCTTAGTGTCTAACTTTAAAGTTAATCCAACTAAATCTGAAATTCTTAATATAAATTTGGACAAAATAGAAGTGGTTCAACTAGCTAAAGAGTTCCAGTTCCCTTGGAAGGAAAATATAAAATATCTAGGAATAAAACTCGCAGGGTCGCTAAAAAAGATCTACCAGATAAATTATTTACCATTACTTGATGAGGTTAAAAAGGAAATAAAAAATATGAGTTATAGCCCGTTGTCATGGATGGGTAAGATAAATGCCGTTAAAATGATAATAGCCCCAAAAATAAACTATAAACTTCAAATGCTTCCAATAGCTGTCCCCAAAGCATTTTTTAGGATTCTCAGGGAGATTATCTCTAGATTTATCTGGGCCAATAAAAAAGCTCGAATCTCAGCAGGAATCTTGTCCAAAACGAAAAAACAGGGGGGCCTTGCCTTGCCAGATTTTGAAGTTTACTTCAATGCAATTTCACTATCAAGAATCACGGAATGGGTAAAAGAGGGAGAAAAAAAAAAAAGATGGGTGAATATAGAAAATGTTTTAGGAAATAGAGATTGGGGACACGTAATATGGAATCCACCAAAATTTAGGCCAATAGAAGAGGATACACATGAAATCACACGGGTCACTTTAAAAATATGGGATAGAGTACACAGGGAAAATAAATGGGAATTTAATTCCCCTATGATAAAGTTAAAAAATAATGTTTTCTTTGAACCGGGTAGAAGTAAACTATGGGGAAATTGGATCAAAAAAGGGGGAGCACGCTTAGGGGATATAATTAAAAGGGGTAAATTAATCACTTTTCACGAATTAAATAAAGAGGTAGAGCTAATGTCTGTTGATGTCTGGAGGTATACCCAGCTGAAAAATTTTGTTGAGGGCCTACCGCAACCCATCCGGGACCTAGATAACCTCTCTACAATAGAGCAAATATTCACAAGCCTCCCGGTTAGAAACATTATTTCACGTTTATATGGCTTACTAATACAGGACAAGCGGCTGGGTGTCCCTCCAGGGGTCAAAAAATGGGAAGAAGAATTGGGGATCCCCTGTACTGAGAACAGATGCGAAAAGATCTTAAAATTAATACATGGACCGAAAGTTGACAGTCGAACAATAGAAGTCAATTATAAGTGTCTCATGGGGTGGTATATAACGCCTGTAAAAATGAGTAAAATACAAAGAGGTAGATCACCCACATGCTGGAGAGGATGCGGAAGTATAGGGACGATGGCTCACATTTGGTGGGATTGTCCCACCATTAAAACATATTGGAGACAGATACTAGCATTAATAAAAAGCATCACAAAAAAAGATATCCCCGAGGATCCGTGGGCAGTCCTGTTTCACGGGACAGACAGCACAATTAAGCAATATAGAAATTCTATAATCCCCATCCTTTTAAATGAGGCGAAAAACGTGATCCCCAAAAAGTGGATGGAAACTGGGAGCCCGCAAATCGGGGAATGGATTAGAGGGGTAAATAGACAGCGAAAACTAGAGAAAGTAGAATGGGGGCAAGAAGGCGATTGGGAATCGGACCAAGAGGAAGATAAATGGTCCCCCTGGATCGAGTTTAGAAGCTCATGGAAATATTATGAAGAGATAACTAGATAAGTAGGAAGAGTTATACGACAAAATAACTTGAACGATATCTAGAGCATAGCATAGAAGACCCTGGAAAGACTCTGGTAGGCGGGGGGGATGGGGGGAGGGGATGGGGGGGTGGGAGTTTGGGGTGTGAGGTGGTAAAAGGGAAATATACTGTGTATATACTGTGTTTGTATTGAAAATTTGAAATAAATAAAGAATTAAAAAAAAAATAAAAAAGTATGCAGACCTTCATTTTCAATTAAATGCAAGGAACTGATTTTCATTGGGTCTTGGTTAGCTGATGGGGCCAATGTTGGGGAATTTTGTATTGTGCAAGCCTTTGTAAGTGTATGACTGGGGGAACGGTTTCTCTCCAAACAACCACTAACTGTCCCCCTTTCCTGTAGCGTGTGCCTTATACATCCAAGACATGGATTGGTTGCTAGGAGGCAAAAACATGCAGGGTAGTGGGGAAAAAAAAAAAAAAAAAACTATCCACATTTGGGTCAGGTTTTAGTAAAGGAACTAAATGAGTGAATACCTGAGCTGACACCCCACGCTGAACCCTCCAATGCAGCTCTTCTCTCAGATGCAGTTTTGAGATTGATCATCTCTACATATTCTTCCTCATATGATTCTGTGATCATATCCTCATCCTCCATGGGCTCACTCATATCTTCGTCATCATCCTCAGGCGATGATCTATCCCAATGGTTGGAAACTTTGACCTTTGACTCCTGCTTTATCCTCCACTGCAGGCTCTCTACTGTGTATATAGGCTGGTTGCTGTAGTCTACAGAGACATCTGTGTCTTCGTTCTGGGTGTATATGGAGCAGAGGCACAGGAGCTTCTCTTGGGTGGTTGCAGGCAAGCGAGGCTTCATATACAAAAAGATTCTGTTAGAGAGGGATAAAAAAACACACATGTAAAATTCTAAACAAACATGTTTTCCCCTTTTTTGCGTAGAACATGTCCCCACTGCTAGACTTTTTACCCAGCTCTTATATTTTGAAGTGCCCTTCTCATCTGCTCAATGCAGACAAAGATATAGGGCTTTTTCCATTACCTGCATCAAAGGAACCAATTCAAGCAACACAGCAATCAGGCTGGTAAACAAAACTGCCTTTTCTTAGACGCCTTTCACACTGCCAGCGTTTTTCAGGTGCTACAGCGCTAAAAATAGCACCTGTATTGCGCCTGAAAAAAGCTGCTCCATGCACCCCAGTGTGAAAGCCCGAGGTGCGCTGGAAGGGCGTCACAAAAAGTCCTGCCAGCAGCTTCTTTGGATCGGTGAACTCACTGCTGCTCCCCATTGAAATCAATGGGGCAGCGCTGTGATACCGCTGGCAAAACGCCGCTCCAGCTGCGTTTTGCGGGCGGATTTAACCCCTTTTTGGCCGCTAGCGGGGGGTTAAAACTAGCAGCCGAATAATGCCGCTAAAATAGCGCCGATTTACCGCCGACGCAGCTTGGTGTGAAAGCAGTCCTAGAATGGCATTGCTGCTGTAAACTCCATTGTTAGCTAAACAGGAAGATCCTGGTTCAGGGAGGCTGCTTACTATTAGGTCTCACAGCAAGCAATTCAAATGCATTTAGTTCTACTGTGGATATTAGAGGTTTCGGAAGGAAAAAAAAAAAAAAACACACAACACACAACCAGAAGTGCAATGATATGAAGCAATAGACTGTACTAGTTTCACATTTCTACTACTACTGTACATAACCAGCTGACTTACAGCCTCAGCAGCTGTGGGGTTGTCTGGCATGGAAACTCCAGGCACTTCTGCATCAGCTGTTTCCACTGTAAAAACACTCTGTGATTAAAGAGCTTCCATTTGCTTTTCACGGTTGCCTGGGTGCGGGAAGGGACTGTGGTTTTTCCGTCTAAAGAAAAAAGGAAAAAAATAAAGTTATTTGTAGGAATTCCATGTTCACAAAGGTTTCCAAATAGCAAAAACAAATGTTTAGGTTTTTATACATTACATGGAAAGAGGTGTGTGAAAATGTAGCTTTTGAAATGTGCAGCTAAGCATTTTTAAAATTAAAAATAAAGTTTAGAAAAGAGAATTTTTGACTTGCCTGTAAATTCCATATCTTAGAGTACAGAACACAGTATTCAGGGCAGGCATAGTATCCACAGACCGTGTTATAGGCTCATACCTTTAGGCGATCGGACACTGGCAAAGATATTGAAGACACTTTTTTTTTTTGCGTACAGTGTTGCATGACCGCGCAATTACCAGTTAGAGTAGCCAAAAATGCCCTGGTCATGAAAGGGGTAAAACCTTGCAGTGGTCAAGTGGTTAAGCCAGTTTTCTATCCATTTACAAACTGATTTTCTTTTTTAAAGTTTGTAAACTTTACCTTACAAATTAGCTGCATGTGGAAATCAGTGGCAAACACTTTTATAAAATCCAAAGTATACACTATATCCACAGACACTCCTTTGTCCAAGTTTCTGCTTACCGCCTCATAACAAGAAAGTAAATTTGACAACTGTCTTTCATTAATTCATGCTGTCAATATTTTTTTGGTGTGTGTTCTTTTACCAAACTCCCCCAGTATTTTCCCCAACTATAGAAGTTAAAGCGGAGCTCCACCCTAAAGTGGAACTTCCGCTTATCGGATTCCGCCCCCCCTCCAGTGCCATAATTGGCACCCTTCAGGGGGGAGGGGGGTGCAGATACCTGTATAATACAGGTATCTGCACCCACTTCTGGGACTAGCTAGCCGCAGCTGTCCCGCCCCTATCCGCAGCTGCGTGCCATCCCCCCCACCCCGTTGTGTATTGGGAAACACACAGTTCCCAGGACACAACGAGGACCAGTAAAGACGCGCAGCGCAACTCGCGCAGTAGGGAACCGGGCAGTGAAGCCATTGCGGCTTCACTTCCTGATTCCCTGACAGAGGATGGCGGCGGGGCAGCCTAGAGAAGAGCGCTCGCTCGACATCTTCTGCCGACGCCACTGGAACCTGGAACAGGTAAGTGTCCATTTATTAAAAGTCAGCAGCTGCAGTATTTGTAGCTGCTGACTTAATATTTTTTTGCGGGTGGACCACCTCTTTAAACTAACAGGTCTGTACTTGGTAAAGACTTTGATCCCTTTTTTTAATATAGACACCACATTGGCTTTATGCCAATCCAGTGGTACTATGCCAGTCATTAACCACTTAAGCCCTGGACCAATTTGCAGCCAAAGGACCAGGCCCCTTTTTGCGATTCGGCACTGCGTCGCTTTAACTGACAATAGCGCGTCGTGCGACGTGGCTCCAAAACAAAATTGGCATCCTTTTTTTCCCACAAATAGAGCTTTCTTTTGGTGGTATTTGATCGCCCCTGCGGTTTTTATTTTTTTGCGCTATAAACAAAAATAGAGCGACAATTAAAAAAAAAAAAAAAAAAAGCAATATTTTTTACTTTTTGCTATAATAAATATCCCCAAAAAAATTAATAAAAACTAATTTTTTTCCTCAGTTTAGGCTGATATGTATTCTTCTACATATTTTTGGTAAATTAGCGATTGATTGGTTTGCGCAAAAGTTATAGCGTTTACAAAATTGGGGATAGTTTTATAGCATTTTTTTTATTTTTTTTTTTTTTTTTTTTTTACTAGTAATGGCGGCGATCATCGATTTTTATTGTGACTGCGACATTATGGCGGACACATCGGACATTTTTGGGACCATTGTCATTTAAACAGAAATCAGTGCTATTTAAATGCACTGATTCCTATATGGCAGTGAAGGAGTTAACCACTAGGGGGCGGGGAGGGGCTAAGTGTGACATGTGTGTGTTTTTTTTTTTTTTTTTTTTTTTTTTTTACAGTAGGGGGGCGTGGCTTTACGTCTGACGTCACTGATCGGCTTTCCTGATGACAGGGAACAGCCGATCAGTGACAGCGTCACTAGGAATCATGGGGAGAGGTTTGTTTACACAGACCTCTCCACGTTCTTCAGCTCTGTGACCCGATCGCTGGACACCAGCAGCGATAGGGTCCGCTGGTCCCGCGGCCGCAGTCACGGAGCTCAGGACCGGGTCGCGAGCGCGACCTACGGTTGGGCTCTTAAAGGGCCACGTACAGGTACGTGCTTGTGCCCAGCTGTGCCATTCTGCCGACGTATATCGGCATGAGGCGGTCCTTAAGTGGTTAAAGTCCCTGAAAATTTTTATTTTGTTATTGGGATGAGGACGGGACAGTTGTTTAAATTGGTCTCATGGAAAGTAAGAATGAATGATCGTTTAAGGCTACTTTCTGACTGACGAGGTGCAGACTGACTGCACTACAGGTGCTGCGCAGCTTACCTGTGTGTGTTTGTTACGCTTTCCCACAGTTATATTGTGTCCCGCGGTTTTGGGAAAGCGCAACTAACCCGCTCCAAACATGCTGCGCTGCATCCTTGGTGTAGTGAAACTGCACTGCATCAGTCTCAAACACACTAAAGAGACAATGGGGGCTATTTACTAAAGACAAATCCAGTTTGCACTACAAGTGCACTTGAAAGTGCAGTCGCTGTAGATCTGAAGGGGACATGCAAGAAAAGGAAAACAAACAAAAAAAACAAACAGCATTTTAGCTTGAACATGATCGGATGATAAAATCAGCAGCGCTTGCCCTTATTTCAGATCTTCCCTTTAGATCTACAGCGACTGCACTTCTAAGTGCACTTGCAGTGCAAAGTGGATTTGCCTTTAGTAAATCAACCCAACTATGCGTTTAATTATGTATCCAATTTTTCACCCTCCTTGATCTGCTGGCAAAAAAAAAAAAAAAAAAATACATGCTACCATGGATACCTCCTACTTCCTTCAAAGGAGGTTTATTCAAACCTCTTACTATTCAGTATAGTCCAGCTACTCCTAGAGGGCCTCTATTCTGGTTTACCAGGACTCTGTTTACCTTCGAGTGGGTCTTGGTAGATGAGCATGCAAAGTATCTTTTATGCACTGTATAGTATCTGAATTAGAGTGCATTATCACTTTACTCATCCAAAGTGCTTCGGTTACTGGCTAACATTTTTTTCTCTTAACAGATCTGCTCCCTATTCATATTTTGGTTGTGGGTGACTTTAATAATGTCCTTGATTATGCAAGATAGATTATCTCCTCTACAATTTTTCTCTTGTGGACCCACTGGCTCCACTTGATAAGCTTTGTCGAGAACTGTCTCTAGGGATATTTGGAGATAATTACAACCGGATGACTCAATATACTGGTTATTCTAAAAACACAATTCTTTGTCTCTAATAGACATGGCATTGGGTACCTTTGAGACCCTCCCTTAGGTCAGTGTCCTTATGCTTGTACCCAGGACTGATTTGGATGACTTTCCCTTGGTTCATACTATGGATCACGGGTGCTGTGGTCCCCGCATCCCATGGCGTTTAAAGCGGAAGTAAACCCATCGATTTAACAGTTTAAAAAAAAAAAAAAGGCATGCCGGGAATGCTAACTGCACATTGGCTGTGCTCTCAGCCAAACAGTCAAACCATCCAATGGCTGGTGTCATAACGGATCACATGTGCAGCACTGTGGCAGTTGAAGATTAAACAGACGCAAAGATGGCAGCTTCCTTGGCTGAAAACGATAGGGGGGGGTTTACTTCCACTTTAAATCCATTCTAGTTATCCCTTTTTCAATCACCAAACACTGTGGGGGATTCTCTGGAAACCTGTTTTAATGCAGAGTCTGCTACACAGTGTGTGATTTGGGATACTCTCAAAGCCTATCTCTGAGGTATCCTCTTTAAACAAATTAGCTCTATTAAAAGCTGTACAAGAAAGGAGATGGAGGAGATGGAGGAGATGACTAGAGCCGTTAGAAACTGAAGCCATACTATGTTCATGACCCTACTCCAGATAAAACCGATCTGATGGTTAGAGCTGCAATCTCACTTGCACCGTCTTCTTAATAACAACAGACACAAACATTGTTTTCCAAAAAGGTCTTACATGGGCCGAGTGCAAGAAGGCAGGCAGTTCCAAAACAGTTGTATGTCAGTGATCTTAGGGACAGCAATAGGCTCTTAATCTATTCAAGGACTGTTATCACAATTAATACTCCTTTAACATTTATTACCCCAATAATGTATTGGTTATCCCTTTAGAAGATATGACTTGCTGCACATTTATCTGCTGATCGAACCTTCCTAAACTCTCCAAACTGCAGGAACTGGAAGTGGTGACGTGCAGCTTCCCTAGTTGCATGTATTTATAGCATGTCTTATACAAGACATTTTGTTTAACCGCTTCCCGACCGCCTCACGCAGATATACTGCGGCAGAATGGCACGGGCAGGCAAAATCACGTATATAAACGTGGCCCTTTAATTGCCTGCCCGGTTGGGAGCTCCGTGACCCCGGCCGCAGAACCAGCAGACCCGATCGCCGCTGGTGTCCCGCGATCTGGTCACAGAGCTGAAGAACGGGGAGAGGTCTGTATAAAAAAAAAAAACTCCCCCTGCGATTCCTACTCTGCCTGTCATTGATCGGCTGTTTCCGGTCATCGGGAAAGCCGATCAATGACTTCAGCCCCGCCCCTTAATGTAAAAAACACACACGTCACAGCCCATAACCCCTCCCCTCCCCCTAGTGGTTAACTCTTTCACTGCCAGTGTCATTTATACAGGAATCAATGCATTTAAATAGCATTGATTGCTGTATAAATGACAATGGTCCCAAAAATGTGTCAAAAATGTCCGATGTGTCCGCCATAATGTCGCAGTCACAATAAAAATCGCTGATTGCCACCATTACTAAAAAAAAAAAAAAATTAATAAAAATGCTATAAAACTATCCTTTATTTTGTAAACGCTATAACTTTTGCGCAAACAAATCAATAAATCGCTAATTGCGATTTTTTTTTACCAAATCTATGTAGTAGAATACATATCGGCCTAAACTGAGGAAAAATATTTTTTTTTATATATATTTTTTGGGGATATTTATTATAGCAAAAAATGTTGCCTTGTTTTCAAAATAGTCGCTCTATTTTTGTTTATAGCGCAAAAAATAAAAACCGCAGGGGCAATCAAATACCACCAAAAGAAAGCTCCATTTGTGGGAAGAAAAAAGGACGCCAATTTTGTTTGGAAGCCACGTCGCATGACCGCTCAATTGTCAGTTAAAGCGACGCAGTGCCGAATCGCAAAAAGGGGCCTGGTCCGTTGGCTGCCAATTGGTCCGGGGCTGAAGTGGTTAAAAAAAAAAAAAAAAAACACACACACACACACACACACACACACACACACACACACACACACACACCTATCTACATACAGTGGATATAAGTCCCCTGTTAAAATGTCAGGTTTCAGTGATGTAAAAAAAAAAAAAAATGAGACAAAAGATAAATCATTTCAGAACTGGTTCCACCTATAAACTGTACAACTCAATTGAAAAAACATAACTGAAATATTTTAGGGGGGGGGGGGGGGTTCAAAGTAAAAATAAAAAACTGAAATAATGTGGTCGCACAAGTGTGCACACCCTCTTCTAACTGGGGATGTAGCTGTGTTCAGAATTAAGCAATCACATTCAAACTCATTGTAACTAGGAGTCAGTACACACCTACCATCATTTAAAGTCCCTCTGATACCCCAAATAAAGTTCAGCTGTTCTAGTAGGTCTTGCCTGACATTTTCTTAGTCGCATCCTACAGCAAAAGCCATGGTCCGCAGAGAGTTTCCAAACATCATAAGGATCTCATTGTTAAAAGGCATCAGTCAGAAGGGTACAAAAGAATTTCCAAGGCATTAGATATACCATGGAACACAGTGAAGACAGTCATCATCAAAATGGAGAAAATATGGTACATTACCAAGAACTGGACGTTCCAAAATTGATGAAAAGATAAGAAAACTGGTCAGGGAGGCTGCCAAGAGGTCTACAGCAACATTAAAGGAGCTGCAGGAATATCCGTCAAGTACTGGCTGTGTGGTACATGTGACAACAATCTCCCGTATTCTTCATATGTCTGGGCTATGAGGTAGTGGCAAGACGGAAGCCTTTTCTTAAGAAAAACATCTATGCCTGGCTAAATATTGTGCACAAACACATCTGAAGTCTCCCAAAAGCATGTGTGAAAATGTGTTATGGTCTGATGAAACCAAGGTTGACCCTTTTGGCAATAATTGTAAAAGATGTTTGGCACAAAAAACACTGCACATCACCAAAAGAACACCATACCCACAGTGAAGCATGGTGGTGGCAGCATCATGCTATGGGGCTGTTTTTCTTTAGCTGGAACAGGGGCCTTAGTCAAGGTAGAGGGAATTATGAACAGTTCCAAACACCAGTCACTATTGGCACAAAACCTTCAGGCTTCTGCTAGAAAGCTAAACTTCATTTGACAATGACCCAAAGCATACAGTATCTCACAAAAGTGAGTACACCCCTCACATTTTATTATATCTTTTCATGTGACAACACTGAAGAAATTATATTTTGCTACAAAATGTAAAGTAGGGAGTATACAGCTTTTATAACAGTGTAAATTAGCTGTGCCCTCAAAATAACACAGCCATTAATGTCTAAACCGCTGGCAACAAAAGTGAGTACACCCCTAAGTGAAAACTTCCAAATTGGCCCAAAGTGTCAATATTTTGTGTGGCCACCATTAATTTCTAGCACTGCTTTAACACCCTTGGACATGGAGTTCACAGGTTGCCACTGGAGTACTCTTCCACTTCTCCATGATGACTAGGGATGAGCTAGGAGTTCGAGTCAAACTCATGTTCGACTCGAACATTGCCTGTTCAGCGAACAATTTGGGGTGTTTGTGGCAAATTCGAAAAGCCGCGAGCACCCTGTAAAAGTCTATGGGAGAAATCTCAAGTGCTAATTTTAAAAGCCTATATGCAAGTTATTGTCATAAAAAGTGTTTGGGGACCTGGGTCCTGCCCCAGGGGACATGTATCAATGCAAAAAAAAGTTTTAAAAAAACGGACGTTTTTTCAGGAGCAGTGATTTTAATAATGCTTAAAGTGAAACAATAAAAGTGCAATATTCCTTTAAAATTTCGTACCTGGGGGGTGTGTATAGTATGCATGGAAAGGGGCGCATGTTTCCCGTGCTTAGAACTGTCCCTGCACAAAGTGTCATTTTTGCGGAAAAAAAAGCTATTTAAAATCACTCGCGGCTATAATGAATTGTCGGCTCCCGTAATACAGAGAACAGTCATTCATTGAAAGTCATTGATAAAAAATTAAATAAATAAAAAAAAAAAAAAGCGTGGGGGTTCCCCCAAATTCTATTACCAGGCCCTTCAGGTCTGCTATGGATATTAAGGGGAACCCTGCGTCAAATAAAAAAAAAAAGACGTGGGGTTCCCCCTAAATATCCATACCAGACCCTTCAAGTCTGGATTGGATTTTAAGGGGAACCCCGCACCAAAAAAAAAAAAAAAAAAAAAAAAAAAAAAAAAAAAAAAAAAAAAAAAAAAAAGGCGTGGGGTTTCCCCTCAAAATCCATACCAGACCCTTATCCGAGCACGCAACTTGGAAGGCAGCAGGAAAAGACGGGGGGACGAGAGCGGCCCCCCTCCCTCCTGAACCGTACCAGGCCACATGCCCTCAACATTGGAAGGGTGCTTTGGGGGTCTCTGACCCCTCAAAGCACCATGTCCCCATGTTGATGGGGACAAGGGCCTCGTCCCCACAACCCTGGCCGTTGGTTGTGGGGGTCTGCGGGCGGGGCTTATCGGAATCTGGAAGCCCCCCTTAACAAGGGGACCCCCAGATCCCAGCCTCCCCCGTGTGAAATGGTAAGGGGGTACAAAAGTACCCCTACCATTTCACCAAAAAAGTGACAAATGTTAAAAATGACAGGAGACGTTTTGACAATTCCTTTATTAAATTCTTCTTTCATCTGGTCTTCTTCCTTTCTTCAGCCTTCGGTTTCTTCATCTTCCATCTTCTTCCTCTGATCCGCTTCTTGCTCTGGTCTGTCACAGGGACGTCATGGGGACTTCCCTATGGCGTCAGAAGGGGCGGGGCTGTCCCCGGCCCCCTCTGATGTCACGGGGAAAGCCATAAGGAAGTCCCCATGATGTCCCCGTGCGTCAGAGGGGGCGGGGTCATCAGGTGGCCACGCCCTCCGTTATAAAAGAACTGTCAGACGGAGCGAAGCCTCACACAGCGGGAGCCTCCCATTGAGCGGAGCGGGCCGACACAGGAGGAGAGACGCCGACGCCGTGGAAGAAGATGCCGGACAAGAAGACCAGAGCAAGAAGAAGATAAAGAAAAGGATGAAGAAACCGAAGGATGAAGAAAAGGAAGAAGACCAGGTGAAAGAAGAATTTAATAAAGGAATTGTCAAAGACCGTCTCCTGTAATTTTTAACATTTTTGTCATTTTTTTGGTGAAATGGTAGGGGTACCCTTACCATTTCACACAGGGGGGGCGGAATCTGGGGGTCCCCTTGTTAAAGGTGGCTTCCAGATTCCGATAAGCCCCCCCGCCCGCAGATCCCCACAACCAACGGCCAGGGTTGTGGGTCGAGGCCCTTGTCCCCATCAACATGGGGACATGGTGCTTTGAGGGGGTCACAGACCCCCAAAGCACCCTCCAATGTTGAGGGCATGTGGCCTGGTACGGTTCAGGAGGGAGGGGGGGCGGTCTCGCCCCCCCTCTTTTCCTGCAGCCTGCCAGGTTGCGTGCTCGGATAAGGGTCTGGTATTGATTTTGAGGGGGACCCCACGCCATTTTTTAAGTTCTTACGTTTTTAAGTTCCCCTTAAAATCCACCCCAGACCTGAAGGGCCTGGTAATTGAATTTGGGGGAACCCCCACGCTTTTTTTTTTTTTTATCAATGACTTTCAATGAATGACTGTTCTCTGTATTACGGGAGCCGGCAATTCATATAGAGTGATTTTAAATAGTTTTCCTGCAAAAATGACACTTTGTGCAGGGACAGTTCTAAGCACGGGAAACATGCGCCCCTTTACATGCATACTATACACACCCCACCAGGTACAAAATTTAAAAGGAATATTACACTTTTATTGTTTCACTTTAAGCATTATTAAAATCACTGCTCCTGAAAAAACGGCCGTTTTTTAAAACTTTTTTTTGCATTGATAATGTCCCCTGGGGCAGGACCCAGGTCCCCAAACACTTTTTAGGACAATAACTTGCATATTAGCCTTTAAAATTAGCACTTTTGATTTTGAACGTTCGAGTCCCATAGACTTTAATAGGGTTCTAAAGTTCACACAAGCTTTAGGTCTGTTCGCAGGTTCTGGTGCAAACCAAACAGGGGGGTGTTCGGCTCATCCCTTATGACATCACAGAGCTGGTGGATGTTAGTGACCTTGCGCTCCTCCACCTTGCATTTGAGGATGCACCACATATGCTCAATAGGGTTTAGATCTGGAGACATGCTTGGCCAGTCCATCACCTATACCCTCAGCTTCTTTAGCAAGGCAGTGGTAGTCTTGGAGGTGTGTTTGGGGTCGTTATGTTGGAATACTGCCCTGCGGCTCAGGCTCCGCAGAGAGAGGGGGGGGGGTCATGTTCTGCTTCAGTATGTCACAGTACATGTTGGCATTCATGGTTCCCTCAATGAACTGTAGCTCCCCAGTGCCGGCAGCACTCAAGCAGCCCCAGACCATGACACACCCACCAACATGCTTGACTATAGGCAAGACTTGTCTTTGTACTCCTCACCTGTTTGACACCATCTAAACCAAATAAGTTTATCTTGGTCTCTTCAGACAATAGGACATGGTTCCAGTAATCCATGTCCTTAGTCTGCATATCTTCAGCAAACTGTCTGCAGGCTTTCTTGTGCATCATCTTTAGAAGAGGCTTCGTTTTGGGACTACAGCCATGCAGACCAATTTGATGCAGTGTGCAGCGTATGGTCTGAGCACTGACAGCCTGACCCCCCACCCCTTCACACCCTGCAGCAATGCTGGCAGCACTCATAGGTCTATTTTCCAAAGACAACCTCTGGATTTGGCGCTGAGCACGTGCACTCAACTTCTTTGGTCGACCATGGCGAGGCCTGTTCTGAGTGAAACCTGTCCTGTTAAATTGCTGTATGGTCTTGGCCACCGCGCTGCAGCTCAGTTTCAAGGTCTTGGCAATCTTCGTATAGCCTAGGCCATCTTTATGTAGAGCAACAATTCTTTTTTTCAGGTCCTCAGAGAGTTCTTTGACATGAGGTTCCATGTTGAACTTCCAGTGACCAGTAAGAATGTGAGAGTGATAACACCAAATTTAACACACCTGCTCCCCATTCACACCTGAGACCTTGTAACACTAACGAGTCACAACACCGGCAAGGAAAAAAATTGCTAATTGGGCCCAATTTGGACATTTTCACTTAGGGGTGTACTCACTTTTGTTGCCAGCGGTTTAGACATTAATGGCTGTGTGTTGAATTATTTTGAGGGGACAGCAAATTGACACTGTTATACAAGCTGTACACTCACTACTTTACATTGTAGCAAAGTGTCACATGAACAGATGTAATAAATTATTTACAAAAATGTGAGGGGGTGTACTCACTTTTGTGAGATTCTGTACATCCAAATCAACAAAAAGGAATGGCTTCACCAGAAGAGGATTACATTTTTGGAATGGCCCAGCCAGAGCCCAGACCTGAATCCAATTGAAAATCTGTGGGGTGATCTGAAGAGGGCTGTGCACATGAGATGCCCTTGCAATCTGACAGGTGTGGAGTGTTTTTGCAAAGAATGTCAAGATGTGTCATGCCAAAATAAAATCAAAAGGTGCTTGAACAAAGTACTCGTTTAAGGGTGTGCACACTTATGCAACCATATAAAATTAAATTTTATTTTTACTTCCCTTCACCTAAAAGATTTCAGTTTGTTATTTAGCTGAGTTATACCGTTATTAGGTAATATTAAAAATTGTGAAATTTAGCTTTGTCTCATATTTTTTCACAAAAACCTGACATTTTAACAGGGGTGTGTAGAATTTTTATATCCACTGTATGTAGATATGAAAATAGGCCAGCCAAAAAGGAGTGAATAGAACCCAGTCTTTGATGTACATGTTGTATACCAATCAGCATCACCAGAAAAGTCCCAATTTCCTCTTTTATAGTTAGCAGGGATGTGGTGCAGTACAAATTTGTCTATGGAAATACAGAAACCAAAGAAAAAAAATAAACACACAAACTGTTCACTTACCTGTCCCTGCTCTGTGGTTGGCAGTCAGAATTTCAGAGATCCAGCAGCTTAGGTAGTGGACCTTGGCCTGTGCATTATTCTCCTTGCATCGGCTTAACTCAGAAAACATTTTTTCTAACATCACCTGAGTGAAAAGGTGGCTGTGCAAGACCTTCAGAAGTGGCTGCCAGAAACGAAGAAGTGTGCGAGGCAGGTATAGGTTGTCATCTGGGTCTAAGTAGCAATATATAATAAAGTAGTGATATGTAAATACAGATAAGTCTTAAATATGTAGTAACAAGCAGATAATTAAAATAAAGAAATAAAAAAAGTAAAAGAAAGGAACTACTGAATTTGCCTTTACGTCAGCCTCCCATCATTCTTGGCATAGCAGCTTGCATACATGTGCCTACAATGTTACTGCACTATTTTGCTTATGTGTTATGCAGTTTTTTTTGGTGGTGGGGGGGCTATAGAATGAAATGACTCCATTGTACAATTCACAAAGCATATGTATAGTTACATTTTTGAAAGGAAAAGGGTTTAGAAACCCATTACAGGTTATTAAATCCCTAAGGCCCCTTTCACACCGGGGCGTTTTTCATGCGGTGCAGCGCTAAAAAAACCCAATATTTTTTTATGTAGTGTTTGCATTTAAAGTCACCGCTCCTATACCTCTCCTTCCCATTGATTAGTAAAACCGCGGCAATACCGCCACAAAGTGCCGCTACGGCGGCGCTCTGTGCATTTTTTTTTTTTTTTTTTTTTTTTTTTTTTTTTTTTTTTTTTTTTTTTTTTTCTCCGAGTTCATTGACAGACAGCGCTCCATTATTAAGAACCATAGGGTTATATTTCCCCCTACAGGAGTAGGACACCAGGCAGAAAAAAAAAAAAAAAAAAGGACTTGGCTAAGCCTATGGGCAGTCCTAGGTGATATACACTCCCCACCCCCCACTCTGCTCTAGGCCTTTAGTTTAGTAACAAGCAGCGTCAGAAGCATCAAAACTCCTTAGGAGAGGTGGGTGCTCTGTGTCAATGAACTCAGAGAAATTGATTTTACAGTAAGTCAAAAAAAATCCCATTTTCTTTCGTTCATTGACAGTGTGTGCGCCATTATTCATAACCATAGGGGCCCAAAGCATTGCCTAACATGAGGGGTGGGACAACAAAAAATCCCAAGGCCAACACAAGAGCCAACCAGGTAACAGGAGCTCAACACAGAAAGAAAATGGAGCCCAACCTGAACAATACCCCTTCAAGAGGAAATAGACCTTCTAAACAGC
Source organism: Lithobates sylvaticus (assembly GCA_028564925.1). Classification (NCBI taxonomy): domain Eukaryota; kingdom Metazoa; phylum Chordata; class Amphibia; order Anura; family Ranidae; genus Lithobates; species Lithobates sylvaticus. The sequence continues at coordinate 64,785,901 of CM053033.1, read as the reverse complement.
CGCCTGCAACACCTTGCGGCCAAAAGAAGCATCCTCAGATGCCATCATATCCACGTTGTAGAATTTTGTGAAAGTGTACATCGACAACCAAGTGGCCGTCTTGCAAACCAGCGCAGCTGATGCCCGATGATGGAAGGCCCAAGAAGCCACAAGCAGCCAAGTAGAATGCGCCGTAACGGGGAAAGGAAGAACCCAACCCCTGATAGAATAGACAACAATTAAGGGGCCAATATGGTGCACTCAGGATATAGATTAATACTTGTAATAAAAAAGCACATAAGAGAAAGGAGAAGGGTGGCTGGGGAGGTAGGAAAAAATGAAGGGTATATATTAGCGTATTAAATCCAGTTCAAACAGTAGTCCATGTGCTGGTACCGAGGTGCTTAGCATATAAAAGGCGGCCAGTCCATAAAAGCAAGAAGAAGCTCTGGAACAAGATAAGAGAAAAAGACGGCGCCCTCTAAGTGCAGCATATATTAAAACATTTATTGCAAGAAGATTAAAAACACTCACAAATGAGCTGTAAAATAGCTAGGTTCATCCGTTTTGCTCCAGAGTGCTGTGGGTCTCATGAGCTGATGGAGGGGGTCCTGTGTCCTTTTCTCTCTGGTGGCGCTGTGGGTGCCCAGCGCTTCCAGGGTGGCTGGAGTGCAGACAATGGACGCTCTGATGCTCCGCTGTAACGTGCTGTGAACACTAACGGGAATGGGGTCAGGTGGGCCTAGCTATTTTACACATGCCTGATTTTACAGCTCATTTGTGAGCGTTTTTAATCCTCTTGCAATAAATGTTTTAATATATGCTGCACTTAGAGGGCGTAGTCTTTTTCTCTTTTTACCTGATAGAATAGACCAGAGTCATCGTCTGTCTGATCCATCTAAAAGGGTTGCAGAAGAAGCAGACAGCCTCTTTTTTGAGAAAAGAGAGAGAGCAGCGCCGCTCTAAGAGTAGTGGATCTGATTACAGTGGGAACTGTATGTGAAAATAAAAAGAAAGTATGTACTCACACTTTGTTTAAAAATATCAGGCACATAGCGGTATCTTTATTTTGTCTGAAGTCCTCGGCCGTCCTCCGGTGTCATGGCTATGGTGGGGAAACGCACGGTCCCTTGCATCTCGTGGTTCCGAGGTGAGTGCGTCCCAGGATAGGCACGTCAGCAGGATTGATGACATTGGTAGGCGTGGTTGGAAGCGCTCGCGTTCGGAGCATGCGTGCTCCTTCATCAGGCGGTGTAAACAGTTGCAGCTTGTAGACACATATTTATAGTGGTTGAAGGGGGAGTGTGGGAGGAAGAAAAAATAAAATAAAAATGTGGGCGGTATCTATCTTTATACTTTAAAAACTTTAAAATTGGCCAACGCTGATCATGTATTAGAGGTGTTGTGAGAAGTTTAAAAGGATCATTCGTGTTTGGTAACATAATTTGTGCTGAGATGTTTTGACTGTTAAAAATGTGTGTAGCAAGAGCAGGGGGGGGGGGGGGAGGGGAAGGTGATGATGTGGAAGCAATCATGATGAGGGGAAGGGAATGTGAGTGTGGGCGGGACTGGGAGAGAGAGGGCTGATGGGGATTGTAGTTTGGTGGGTCAATATGTTATAGAATGACAGTAGTGTGGATGAGGTGAGGAATAAAAAATAAAAAAGGAAGGATGGCGAAAGGGGTGAAAGATGATGGGTGGAAAATGGAGGATATATTATTTATATATAGGGGAGAGTTTGTAGTATGCATGAAATAATGTGGGCAATTGGAGTGTGCTGCAGAATGGAGATATAGATGTGATCAGAATGAGAAAGAATAGGAAGGGATTAAAATTCTGTATTAAAAAATCTATATAAAATCTGTGCAAGTAAAATTTATATGAAAGTTATATATAAAAAAAAAAAAAAAAATGATGTTTTTAGATTAGGAGAAATTCCATGAAAGTGTACATATATTATATATATATATATACATACACACACACACATATGTAAAAAGACATATATATATATATATATATATATATATATATATATATATATATATATATATATATATATATATATATATATATATATATATATGTGTGTGTGTGTGTGTGTGTGTGTGTGTGTGTGTGTGTGTGTGTGTGTGTGTGTGTGTGTGTGTGTGTACACACACACACACACACACACACACACACACACACACACATATATATATATACATACACACACATATACACACTTTTCAAGGGCTGGTCCTTTGGAGTGGGGGAGGGGTGTTTCGAAAAAGGTGGTAGGGGATTTTTGTGCGGGGGGGGGGATTTTTTTTTTTTTTTTGGGGGGGGGGGAATAAAAAGGGAGATGGGGGACCAAACTACAATCCCCATCAGCCCTCTCTCTCCCAGTCCCGCCCACACTCACATTCCCTTCCCCTCATCATGATTGCTTCCACATCATCACCTTTCCCTCCCCCCCCCCTGCTCTTGCTACACACATTTTTAACAGTCAAAACATCTCAGCACAAATTATGTTACCAAACATGAATGATCCTTTTAAACTTCTCACAACACCTCTAATACATGATCAGCGTTGGCCAATTTTAAAGTTTTTAAAGTTTTTTAAAGTATAAAGATAGATACCGCCCACATTTTTTTTCTTCCTCCCACACTCCCCCTTCCCCCTTCAACCACTATAAATATGTGTCTACAAGCTGCAGCTGTTTACACCGCCTGATGAAGGAACACGCATGCTCCGAACGCGAGCGCTTCCAACCACGCCTACCAACGTCATCAATCCTGCTGACGTGCCTATCCTGGGACGCACTCACCTCGGAACCACAAGACGCAAGGGACCGTGCGTTTCCCCACCATAGCCATGACACCGGAGGACGGCCGAGGACTTCAGACAAAATAAAGATACCGCTACGTGCCTGATATTTTTAAACAAAGTGTGAGTACATACTTTTTTTATTTTCACATACAGTTCCCACTGTAATCAGATCCACTACTCTTAGAGCGGCGCTGCTCTCTCTCTCTTTTCTCCTCTACACCAGAGTCTCTTCTGCTCTATGGAGCCGGCTGCCGCATCTTACAAGCACACACTGTTACTCCTGGACTGAGAAAAAAACTGTCCAAAAAACACATCAGTGTTTCTCCCCTTCAGCCCCCACTCTCTCTCGCCCACCCTCAGTGTCACTCCATCTGTGACCCCCCCCATACTCGCTCATCACTAGCTGTCGTCGGCGCTCCATCCTCCCCCTCTCCACAGCCTCTTTTTTGACCAGTCCGTGATCAAACAGCGAGTCTGATCTCCGAAAAGGCCCTGTGACTGCCAAATACACCGAACCTCCAGAACATATCCAGGGCATGCAAGGTAAATCCCTTAGGACATTTTAACCTGGGACACCGGTAAGGCAATACAACATCCTTAGTCAAAAGGAATCAGAGGAGGGAACCACAGACAAAGGGCAAAGAACCAGTTCATCTTTGTGGATCACCAGGTAAGAAGTACGACATGGTAACACCTACAGTTCCGACACTCTGCGAGCAGAGGCGATAGCAACCAAAAAAAGCCACCTTCCGAGACAGAGCAAGCAGAGGAACCTCCCGAATATTTCCATCAGGAGGCTCCTGTAGAACCGAACGCACTAAGAGTAGATCCCATGGCGATAGAAGCGACCGCACCGATGGAGGCAGACGTCGAACCCCTTGATTAAGAGCATGCACCAGGGAGTGCGAGACCAGGTGATACCGAAGAAAACCGCCAAGGCCAACACCTGGCCCTTGATGGTGCTCAAGGCCAAGTAGTGCTCAACCCTCACCCATGAAGGAAGGTCGAAATCTGAGCCACGAGAAATAACGAGGGTAAGTGGCAAATGCCTCACACCAGGATATGTATGCTATCCATGTCCGGTGGTAAATCTTCCAAAAAAGGCAGGCTTCCTAGCCTTCAGAAGTGTAAACAACTTCCACACCTGGCTCATAACAGCAAGGCCTTCAAAACCAGCGACTGAAGGAGTATGGAAGATCAGCCCTTGGGACAGTAGAACCTCCCTGAGAGGCAGTCGCCAAGGGACATCAGCGACCACACGCACCAGGTCAGCGTACCAAGACCATCGAGGCCCGCTAGAATGACCGGAATCCCTACGGCCTCCATCACGCGCAAAAGCAAATGGCAGAATCTTGAGGAGGAGAGGACCCCAGGAAATCGATCTGCAGTCCGGATTCCTCCAGCGTCAAACGACCCTGAGCAGAACCCAGTCCCAAGACGCCTTGCGCAACCTAGAGATAGGGGGATCTACTACTGGTGGAAAAATCCACTTTAACCACTTGCCGCCCGCCATATAGTAGAATGACGGTGGCAAAGTGGTTTCAAAATCCTGACCGGGTGTCATTTGACGTCCTTTAGGATATTGAGCCACTGCGCGCCCACAGGGGTGCGCATCGCGGCGATCGTTGTTGCGGGGTGTCAGTCTGACACCCCGCAACTACGATCTCGGTAAAGTCTCCGACGGAGGTCGTATGCGACCTCGCAAGACGCTTAACTTGCAGGGCCAGCCCCCGTCCAGTGGGGCTATGTTGTGGCCGACCTAGCGCGTAGCTGCGGTCTGCATGCACTCGCTGGCCAGACTGGGGAGAACACTGGATCTTAGTGTCCAGCCCCGCGCCCAGTCTGGCAGTTGATTGTAGCTCTCACAGGAAAAAATCCAAGAAAAAAAAAAAGTAGTTTAAAAAGCGAAAACAAAAAATTGCTAGGACCAGGGATTCCAGCAGGGAACTAGATCCTTAGTCGTCAATAGGCAGAAAAAAAAAACAAAAAAAAAACTGAAAGCCTATAGCAGAGAGGGGGTGTATATCACCTAGGACTGCCCATAGGCGTAGCCAAGTCTTTTTTCTGCCTAGTGTCCTACTCCTGGAGGGGGAGATATAACCCTACGGTTCTGAATAAAGGAGCGCTGTGTCTGTCAATGAACGAAAGAGAAAATAGTCCACGCCTAGCTAAGCTCTGGCTTAAACCTTATTCACCCTGGCAATGTCAGCTATGGCAGCAAATTAAAACACAGGTGGTTCTGACAGCTGCGGCCATCCAGTCTGTACAATGCAATGACAGACTAACAGGGGATGCAGCTGTCTGCCACTCTTCGAATTAATCTACAGATCCAGCAGTCTTAGACAAAATCTGTCTGTATCCAGGGTCAACTGGCCTTAGCGGCAGGCAACAGCTAAATGTAGAGATCGGCAGACCACTGCAGCTCCTGTCAGGCTGTCATTTCTTTACACAACCTGAGAAGCTACAGCTGTAAGGAACCACCTGCAATTTTATCAAGAATCTGCAGATTGCTGCTGCAGGAATCCTATGCAAGACCTAATATCACTTAAAGTCATACTACCTTTAAGTCCCACTACCTACCTTCTTGTTCAATCCTCAGCGTTATCAGCTGCTTTGCAGTAGGTATCATTAAGCCATCATCCACAAGAATATCAACAGCTGTATGACAGCTAAAACAGATAAGAACATGTTTAAGCAGAAATAAAATCAATCACACTGTCTTTTAGAAGATTTAACCATTAAGGCAAACTGCATTGGTTCAGAGTTACCCTAATATTCATGCAATACTGTCTGTCACACCATATTTGCACAACGGTCTTACAAGCGCAGTTTTTTTTTTAAAAATACACTATTTTTGAATAAAAAATAAATAAAAATAAGACAACAGTAAAGTTAGCCCAAATTTTTGTATATTGTTAAAGATAAATGTTACGCTGAATAAATTGATACCAAACATGTCACGCTTCAAAATTGCGCCCGCTCGTGGACTAGCGACAAACTTCTACCCTTAAAAATATCCATAGGCGAGGTTTAAAAATGTCTACAGGTTACCAGTTTTGAGTTACAGGAGGAGGTCTAGAGCTAGAATTATTTCTCTCACTACAACAATCGCAGCAAAACCTCACACGTGTGGTTTGAACACCGTTTTCATATGCGGGCGCAACTCACATATGCGTTCGCTTCTGCGTGCGAGCTCGTCAGGAAAGGGCGCTTAAATATGAGATCTGGGGTCAAAAAGATCTCAGATCTCATATTTACACTAAAATGCAATTAAAAAAAAAAAAAAAAAAAAAAAAAATGTAAAAAAGTGACATTTGACGCCACTTCTGCCCTCCAATGCCATGGAGCAGAGGCCATCTTCCCCTCAGTCGGCAGCCAGGCATCCACAGGAGAAGACGCAATACTTTCTAACTCTACGCAATACTCGCCGGCGGGTCAGGTAAGCTACGGAGATAACCGGAGCACGGCGGGAGGGGGGGGGGCACCTCTCCCGCCACCGATAAAAGTGATATTGCAGTGAATCCGCCGCGGAGACCACTTTTACCTTAAAGAGAAACGCACTGTGTTCACGAAAATATCAGGGTTATGGCAGCTAGCTGCTGCCATAACCCCGGTATTTAGCGTCAAAGTACAGACTTACGGGCACGTCATTTTGCGTGAAGTAGTTAAAGAAAACATGAACACAAAAAAAAAAAAAAAAAGGGATGGCTGTTCTCCAAATCAACCATTAAGGAGTGTAGCCTTCTTTCTAACCAGTTTTAGAAAAATAAAACAAAACAAAAAAATTGAATAAAGTTTTGGTTGCTAGAGCAGCCTTTTTCCAACCATGGTGCCTTGGGCAAAGTGCCTAAAAAATTATCAAAAATTGAATACAGGCCAGCAGGTGGATCTAGCCTTTTAGTTACACAAAGCCTTTCTAGACACTGGTATAAAAACAACCAATGACATCAGTTTATAACAGGTCTATGTCATCTCTGCAGAAACTGAGCAGACACGGACCTCTCATCTGCCCATTCTGCTCTATGGGCAGTTGGATGTAAATGGACACCGTCTGTTCACACTTGACCACCACCCGATGAGACCTGCATGGACAGTAGGCTGAATCCCCTTCCTTTTTTTGTTTTTGGTGGACCGGATCTGAAGTAGGCAGGTGTAAAAACGGACACAAGTCCACCTGAAAAACTGACAGGCGGACCTAATTTGAACAGTCATTGGCAAAAGGGCCTAAAACAATATTTATCAGTATAACAAGCATGAGAAAGAGAATTGTAAATATGGGGGGGGGGTGAATATTTTGTTACCTTAAATCCCTTTCTCCAAGTTCATAGACAGACACAGCGTCTTCTCAACTAGAGTTATAATGCCACCTACAGGAGTAGGACTTGGCAGAAAAAAAATAAACTTGGAACCGCCTATAGGCAGTCCTGGCTGATATAAACCTCCCCTCTGAAAAAGAAGAAAAGAAAGAGAAAAAAAATAAAAAAATAAAAAAGCCAAAAAACAAGAAAACCAGGCCAACAAGAGTTTATCAGGAACACAACCAGGATAGACAACCGCCAGAGCAAACAGAAACCTCAAAACAGCTGCATGCAGAACTTTGCAGCCAAAACACGTGTCCAAAGCCGCCAGGACATGCACCTTGTAAAATTTTGTAACCGTGTGCACAGACCATCAGGTAGCTGCCTTGCCGATTTGAGGCAGACACCTGGTGGCGGAAGGCACAGAAAGCACAAAGCGCCTGAGTAGAGTGCTTCATTATGGGAAAGGGAGGAACCTGACCCTTAATGGTATAGGCTTGAATTACTGTCAGTCTCATCCATCTAGAAATGGTGGCAGGAAACGCCGTCAACCCCTTCCTCGGCTAGTCCGTGATCACAAAAAAGGAGTCTGACCTTCGAAAGGACTCGGTAGCTAGCTAGCTAGCGAGATAGAGATATCTCCATCTATCTAACCAAATCGTCTGAATCTAGGGAGTGCAGAGCGATTTCCTTATGATGCGACAGATGGAGGACATAGGGAAGATGGAATAATGTCATTCAAATGAAAAGCTGAGACCATCTTTGGGAGAAAGGAAGGGCATGGACGAAGAACCAGCTTATCCTTGTGTACAACCAAATAAGGAGACCTACAGGACAGGGCCCCCAAAGTCTGACACTCTGCGAGTCGAAGGGATAGCTACTAAAAAGATCACCTTCTGAGACAGCGTAAGCAAGGGAACATTGATTGCCAACTGGGACTCCTTCAGTGTCCAGTGACCATGGGCTTAGCTCGCCCCCGGAACTTCTCCCCAACCCGACAGGCTGTCGTCTGTCGCAATCACCATCCAATGCAATGGAAGGAAAGATTTCTCCTCCTGAAAGACAGGATGCCAAAGCCACCAAAAGTAGCGACGTCCTGGTCTTCTGACCCAGGGGAATCAGGATGCCCAAGGAATCGGAGGACGTGTCCCACTAGGACAGGATATCCTTCTGAAGGCCCCTCGTATGGAACGGAGCATACAGAACCGCCTCAAAAAAGGCAGAAACCATCAGTCCCAGAACATTCATGCAACAGTGAAGGGAGGATCTCCTGCGGGACAGCAGTAGCTAAACTGCTGACTGCAGCTTCCAGACTTTGTCCATTGTAAGGAGTACCTTGGTCAATGCCACGTCGAAAGTCAGGCCCAGATAGTCCAGCTTCCTGGTCGGGATCATAGCGCATTTCTGAAAATTTAGGATCCAAGCATGGCAATCCCCCCGTTATCTCAGCAAGGCCACAACCGGAGCAAGCACCTTGGTGAAAACCCAAGGATAAGTGGCGAGACCAAAGAAAAAGCACCCCAAACTGATAATGCTTCTCTCCCACCATGAAGCGGAGGAAATGCTGGTGCCCAGTACAGATGTGCATGCTTGAGGTCTATCGAAGCCAAGAAATGCCCTTGATGAAGGCGAGGCCAACACGAACTGAATGCACTCCATCCTGAACTTCTGAACGCTCAGAGCTTTGAGATCCAGGATCGGACGAAACTGTCCTTCCCTTTTCGGAACTGTAAACGGTTTGGAGTAGAACCTCCGCGTGCATTCCGCGGCCGAAACTGGGACAACCACCACCTGACAGAGCAAGTACTGCAGAACTGTGTACAATGCCAGCAGGCAAGCTGGGGAGAAACAGGTTGAAAGGAAAATATCTACGCGGACAGAATTGAAATTCTGTTTTGTATCCGGACAGCATCAACTTGTTGGAAATCAGGAAGGTCCACGAGGCCACCAACATGGGTGGGGGGTGCACCTTCATGCTGAAGAGGACTTGTCTGCGGACTTGGCCCATCTTGGAAACCCAGGGGCATATGGTACCTCACAGGGGCTTTGAAGGGCTTGGCAAAAGCTTCTTGTGTGTGGAAAAGGAAACCATCGCAAGAAAAAAAAACCCAGGAAAGAAAATGCTGTGGGACCAGAGAACCAGGTCACTACTCCAGACACTAGGCAGAAAGAACTGGCATGCTTATGCAGAGAAAGGGTTTATATATCAGCCAGGACTGACCATAGACAGTGCCGAGTTCATTTTATCTTCCTCCTAGTGTCCTACTCCTGTGGGTGGTGATATAACCCTATGGTCGAGATTGGAAGACGCTGTGTCAGTCAATGAATGAAAGAGAAAATATGTCCATATAAAATCAATAGGTGCTAAATGGCATCTCTTAGAAGGGAAATAAAAATGATTTGGGTTCATATTAGATAAAACACAACACTTGTTTAACAAATGCTCATTTAACCACATGCCGACCGGGCCATTGCCGAAAGACGGCTACAGCGCGGTCGGCTTATTCTGGGTGGACGTCCGTGGGACGTCCTCCCAGAAACTTGCTTCCTGGGGCGCGCACTCGGGAACATCGTGACCGCCGGGTCCCGAGGACCCAGCGCATCACGGTAAACAGCCGCTGATATCGGCCGTTTACCGCGTGATCGCTCCGTCAAATGACGGAGCGATCATATGTGCACAAACCAGCGTCATGTCATGACGCCGGTTCCTCCCTCCCCTCTCTGTACCGATCGGTACAGTGAGAGGGGAGAAGCGGAAAGGGGGAGAGAGGGGACCAGCGCTGTGGGCTGGATGTGTAGTGCCCACAGCGCTGGTCAGTGCCTGCAATGTGCAATACTCTGCCACCACTGTGCAATACTCGCCAATAATTTTTAATAGAAACAACAATTTTTTTTTACAGAATTTTCTGTATTTTTTGATTTATAGCGCAAAAAATAAAAAACCCAGCGGTGATTAAATACCACCAAAAGAAAGCTTTGTGTGAAAAAAATGACACAAAATTAATTTGGGTACAGTGTTGCAGGACTGAGTAATTGTCATTCAAAGTGCGAGAGCACCGAAAGCTGAAAATTGGTCTGGTTAGGAAGGGGGTTTAAGTGCCCAGGGGGTAAGTGGTTAATATATGACAAAATATTCCCATGGCATTATTGATTTTCTTCACAGACAGCTCAGTGCAAGTGTACACACACACACACACACACACATACACAACCATAACTAAGAAAACAAGTCTAATCTATCATGATTGAATAGGTTGTTCCCATTTTTCATTTGTAGAACTGAAAAATAAAATAAACATACCTGTCAAATTAAATACCTTGGGCATACAGTACAGGACACCTTGTCATAGACCATAGATTATATGATGCCATCTTTAGGTGACTGGACACAGGCAAAACCTTTTCTGAGAAAACTCCCAAGACTCCAGTTTTGTACCAAAGCAATAAGTACTTATAGTGTGCTGGTGTGCCTTCACTTTTTTTTTTTTTTTTTTTTTAAAGTCCAATGAAGTACATTACCTTTCCTGGGCTTATCTCTTTATTTAGATCTATAAATCATATTTCCAGAAGCTGATCCTTCTGGTCTCAGCATCGTCAACGGTAAAGTCACTGCAGCCGCAATGCCTGCCTCTCACCTCCTGCTCAATCACAGAAGCCTAGGTATTATGTGAATCCATTCACAAAATACAAAAAGACTTCTGTGAATATGCAGCAAAGGGGAGGGGCAGGCATCACAGCTGCAGCAACTTTACTGTTGAAGATCCTGGAGCGTCTCTTATCAGAGCAATAAACCTGTCAGATGTAAATAGAGAGGTCATGCATATTGGACTAAACTCATAGTGTGGCTTCACTTTTTACAAAGTCGCCTGAGGCAGTCGCACTGCAAGTCTGCTGCCTCAGTGTGAACCGATCCTTAAGGAGATATTTTCCTAAAAACGGCACCGATGTCATCTACGGAGTGCATGCACCATAGACGCAGGCGCACTGAGCGTGCCGTTAGTGAGGGCGATAATGTTGTCACTGACGGCTCCCGCGCGCATGTGCTGAAGTGAAGTCATCGCTGCTCTGGCCAGTCACAGCGCTGGAGCAGCTATACCCGGAAGTCACTCTGGGTATCATGGCGGCTTCGATCTCAGGTAAGCAATTCATAATGAGCTAGTATGCTATGCATACTAGCTCATTATACCCTTGTCCTGCAGGGTTTTTCTTTTTTCCATTAGAGAGGGTTTACTTCCTCTAACAAATGTGTTTTCTCGTGTGGCCATTGTATGAATTTCATGCTGTAACTTCACAGCTTCACTTGTTTAATAGCAAATACTGTACAGTATATAAAAATGCAGGTCTTACACTGTTGTCTTACCACATGGTAGAAGCTGAAATTCTCCTTTATTAATCGTAAAGCAGACCAATAGTATGTCAGTGCAATTCAGGTATAAAACACAACTGCAAGATTTCTCCAACCACCATATGAAAGAGCTAAACTTAAGGAAAGTACCTGTTTTGTTGGACCAACTCTTTAATTTGTGCTATGATCCACTCCAAGTTAGAAGTTGCATGCCAAGACTTCTTTGCTTTATGATCATTTTGGAGTTCTTGAAAAATCTAATGAAGAAACAAAGAAATAAAATTTGTTTTTGCTTAGTAATTTTACATCTTTATGTAAATGTGACTACTGACATCCCAAATAGGTCACATCAAACACTGCAGATATGGCACTACACACATTGGGGTTGATTTACTAAAACTGGGGAGTGCAAAATCTGGTGCAGATGTGCATGGTAGCCAATCAGCTTCTAACTTCAGCTTGTTCAATTAAGCTTTGGCCAAAAAAACTGAAAGCTGATGGGTTTCTATGCAGAGCTGGACCAGGATTTTGCACTGTCCAATTTTAGTAAATTAACCCCATTTTGACAGGTACCCGGTCGGACCACCTAGGCGATAGGAGTGGAAGTTCACCTCCCTACAGTCTTCTGGGACACGTGACAGCTCCCAGAAAACTGCATCCACCATTGACTATGTGCAGCGGGTATCCAGCTCGGAAGCCCCAAGCTGTCACAGCCGGGTGCCCATAGAGAAGATGGCGACACCAAGGAAAAAAGACAGCGGGTGAAACTAACTGGGGTGAGCACACCGATGGATCGTGGGACAGGCGAGTGGCTTTTTGTAACTGCTTTTTTGTTTTGCAACTGCCGATTTTTTTTTTTTTCACAGGAGACTGGAACCTCATTAAATAGACACTAGTTCTCCATCAGGTCTGCCCACTCCTTGTGACAGACAGCAGGCAGTGGGTGGATTCTATAGCAAATGGCGAGCTTTCGTGTTAGCTATGGATCTGCCCACTGCCTGCTGTCTATCTAAAGTGAAGAAGGGAGATTTGTGTCTCTCAATCCACATCAGGCCCTGCCCATCCTGCAGTTTATATGTTTTTTGTTTATTTTCACATTTTTGTGTGTGAGTTCTACCTCTATCTTCCCCACCTACTTGTATACATGTAGCTCTCTCTCTCCCTCTTTTTTGTCTTCTGCTCCTTCCAACTTTCTTTGTGGGCACCGTCACAATTTTCTCTATCAATCCAATACTTCTATTTAAAGGATAAGTTCACCATTGGGAAACAGCCACATGTAACATGTTCCCAGTGCTGCAGCCATCGCCCACTCCTCCTTGTAGCAGCAGTACAGGGAGACGTTTCCCGTACCAACTGCCACAGTTTGGAAAAAAAAAAAAAAAAAAAGGGCCCCCGTGCGGAGCTCCGCCCATACTGGTACGTCATTCAGACACACAGCTCTTTGGCATCTGTCAGCTTGTGGTTCTCGAACTACCACGGCACTGTGGGGCGCTATGGTAGTTCATTGAGTGTTCCTGTCAGGGAGTATTGGCTTACCCGTATGGGATGTACGGGTAAGCCCATACACTGATAGTGTGCAGGAGACCTGCACAGCAATCTAGTGATCGCTGGTGCAATGCTTTTCAGGCCCCTGCAACAGAAAAAGTTATAAAAATGCACATTTTATGCCTGCAAAAAAAAAAAAAAAAAAAAAAATTTATATATATATATATATATATATATATATATATATATATATATAAACTTATCCTTTGACCACACCAACGGTGTAGGAAGTCTGAGACCCTCAGGTATTGCTCCCTCACCAATCTGACAGCCATAGCCTTTTGTTCTCCTTCACCCAATAGATTGATAAATAAAATTTACATGCGCGCTCTGCACCAAGGGCAAATATAAAGCTCTTTAGACAAGATAACAGGGTGACTGACCTCCATTATATGTACTTCTCTCTGCAAATCACAGGAGCTCCCCAAGTTGGGAGAAAGTACAGGATCTACCCATCATATGTTATTTTTCTTTGTGTGGATTCTTCCCCAGTAGGAGAAGGTCTTACCAATATGTTGGCCTCTACCTCTCTATTCCACCAACCACCAAATGACAATATGTTGTTGATACTAAATATTAAAAATTAGTTATAGATCACTTTTTATTTTTTATTTTATTGTGCTAACTCAATAGTGTTATAGATCATCTTAAACCAGGCTTTGGCTCTTATTTTGTCACAGTGGACCTCCCGGTCTTGGAGTGTGCCCCAATAGGAATAGATCTGGGATGTCCAGTGAACATGAGGCCAAGCTCCCAAAAGATTGTAGATCTCCTCGCCCCACTGTCCATGTGGGAGGTTAATGGGATCTCATGCTCTAGTTTCCATTCTTAATTTGTCTTCTTTCAATCCTCTTCTTTCTGTACCTTCTTAGGGTACTTGCACATGGTACTGATGTTTCAACATCAGTATTCCTGGCCAAATTTCAGTTTATTTTCCACATTTGTGCGTTCATGCATACGAGTGAAATTATATCCTCTTCAAATTGAAAATTTTAAGCACACATGCACGTACAACTAAACTACTGACTAGCAACTCAGATTTCAATTTTTTTTTTTTTTTACTCATCTATATGCAGCGCATGTTTACTACATGTGCGCATCTTCACTGGTTATTATCTTGTCAATGATTCGATTTGCCAATGCATCACGATTACTGCCCGTGTATTTTTATATTTTTAGAGCAGATAGAAATGTAAAAAAATAAATAAATTAAAAAAAAAACACGGAAGACGCTCCCTGCATGTAGCAAAGTCTGAACACAACAGACATCAACAGTATTTAATTTAGAACAGTAATTACCAAAAATGGCACAGCCCCCCTGCACATGACACAGCCCCTTTCATTATACACCCCACCCTATTTACATTACACAGCCCCCCAGCACTAAATATTAGGAGAGTCCTGCATCCATTTTGTTCTACTGCCAATGATTCCTATAGTCATACTGACTATTTTCTGACTTCCTTTCACCTATTAGTCTAGGTTCACATCTATACGGGCTGCGCTTGATACATTTTTAGGCGCACTTTCAAACCCTAGTTTTTGATGTGTTTTTGCATGCAGTATTTACACATTTTGCGATTTATGTATTTTTTTTTTTCACTTTAACCAGTTGCCGAATGACAGCTATAGCGCGGTCGGCTAACTCTGGAAGGCCATCATAGGCATGCACCCAGGAATGTCTAACTGTCGGGTCTTCAAGACCCAGCGCGTCACAGATCGGGGTAAAGGGCCAATGACATCGGCCCTTTACCACGGGATCACAACGCCAAATGACCGCGTGATCACTTGTAAACAAACTGAAACATGTCCGGTTCGGCTCAGTGCTGATTTGTACCACATCAGTGCTCATCCGACTCTGGCTGCCTCCGTTGTGTTGGCTCCACTGACTGACATTTCTTATATAGCCATGGGGCGTGGCCATCCAGTGACGTCACCTGGAGAACTTGCCCCTTGTGATGACACATGACCCCCCCTTCCCCCCCCTATGTTAAGTGCATGTGACCTGGTATGGTTCAGGAGGGGAGTGCCGTTTGCTCGTCCCCTCCCATTCTGGACCTGCATGCTCAGATAAGGGTCTGGACTGGAACCCTGCTGATGACTCATCAGTTAAGGATGCAGTGGCTGGCTTCCTGGCCTGCTCCTTAGCAACCAGCTATAGTGTTTTTAAAGGGAAATAAAAATGCATCACAAACTCAACACTTGAGTTTCTGGTGTGACTCCACTGAAGTCTATTACACGCAAAACATGAAGGAGAAGGGAGAAGAAAAAAATAAAAAAAAAAGTCTGACCCTTACGAAAAAAACACACCGGTTGCAAAACGCATAGACGTGAACGTGTACCATAAATAACCATGTTAAATAAATACACTGTAGGTGCATATCTGCAAACCACACAAAAAATAAAAAAAAATAAAAAAAAACTTGTAGGTGTAAACGTAGGGTTAAAGAGGAAGTAAACTTGATAAAAAAAAATAAAATAAAAAAAAAAAAAAAAAAAATAAAATAAAAAGAGCTAGTATGCATAGTACTAACGATCGGACTTTTGCTGACGAAAAGTTTGTCTGTTTGCAGAGCGAGCGTTGGCCCGATGAAACCTGAAAAAGTTTGTCTGACACACGGTCGGATGTTGCCTTAAAACAGCGAATTTGCATGTTTGTTGTCAAAAAGTCCGATCGTGTGTATGGGCCTTTAGTCATGTGGTGTGGTTTCATCATCTAGTTTTTAACATTTGATATACAATTAAAGAAAATACTTTTTAAAATTATGTGTTTTGTGCGACTCCTTCCTGAGGGCCCATTCACACCTGTGAGTGTTTTCAGCTCGTAAAACGCTCATCTCAAAATTTCCAAAATGCCCAACAAGCAAAATCCTATTCCTTTAAATGTTTTTTCTGCTTTTTACATTGGTGACCTTTTGACCTGTACAAAAATGCCTAAAAACAATACGCTATGTACGACTGTACTGAAAAAAGTTTTTTTTAAAAGCCAACAGCTACAAATACTGCAGCTGCTGACTTTTAAAAAATGGACACTTACCTGTTCCAGGGTCCAGCGGTGGCGGCAGCAGAGGCCGATCGATCGCTCGGCTCTCTGCTGTAGCCGGCGCCATTCTCGGTGAGGGAATCAGGAAGCGGCTTCACTTCCCGATTCCCTACTGCGCATGCGCGAGTCGCGCAGCACAATGAGAATGTTCAGCGCTGTCTGCCGGGACACGTGTGTGTCCCGGCAGACAGCGCGCCGGGACAGGAAATGACGTAAACTCCCGTGGGAGTTTATGCCCGGAAGTGGGTGCAGATACCTGTCTTAGACAGGTATCTGCACCCCCCTCCCCCCTGAAAGGTGCCAAATGTGACACCGGAGGGGGGGGGAGGGTTTCCGAAAAGCGGGAGTTCCACTTTAGGGTGGAATCCCCCTTTAAGTCAGGGTTTCTTCTTTTTCTTTTTGTAGATTTAGATTTCGATATAGTGCATACATTATACCCTCTATTACTAATAGTTTTACACTCCCACAATTACCGGTACAATAAGCTCACCCACCTTCAATGTCGAGAGCATAGGTGTCAAAGACAAGGTCCACAAGCCGAATCCGGCACACCGGGCCTTGAGTGGCACGCAGCGCCCCCCAGCCGTCACCTACGGCTCTCATCCGCCCTTCCGGCCGTCACTTGTAAACACAGGAACTTCTGCGTTTAGAAGTTCCTGGTTGTCTCAAATGACAGCTTTTCTACAGGAGCTCTATACAAAATTTTGATAAAGATGTACATCTTATTGAATCATTGTGTATCGAAACACTATTACTCTTCAAGATACATTCAACCCAAGTCAAATTTAATTCTGATAAAAGGGTGATAAGAATGGCAAGCTTTGGCTTTAATAGCTGATCCTAAAACTCACAGTCATCCGCTGTATTTATGCCCCTAATGGTACACTCCTGACCTTTATTGAGGAGATGCTCTATACATTTGTTTTGTTTTACAGTAAATTCTACTCTCCTATAGCCCAACTTGCTGAGAGCCACCTTCATACCCTTTTAGACAGCCTTCCTAAACACACTTTGCCTGATGGCGCTAGGAGGAGTCTTTTGCATGCCCGTTTACGGATTTCAGTTGCAAAAGGCTTTTCAAATTTCAAAAACACCTGGTCCCGATGGGCTGTCTGACGGTTGGTATATGCATTAAACTAAAGAATCCTCACATTTGTTGCATCTCTTTTCAAAGTGTTAGAAGACCAGAAATTGCCCACATCTTACAGGCCAATTGCTCTCCTTACCATGGATCCTAAGATCCTTACAAAAATGTTGGCTACCAGACTTACCACCGTTCTCAATTTATTATATCCTCCGATCAAAACAGGTTTTATGCCCAAAAAAGTCACAGGCATTAATATTAGGAGAGTTTTTAAAGCACACAGAGCTAGAAACTACTGGACCCAACAAGGGGTTCTTCGTCTTTTTCGTTTCCCCGATTGGCTCAGGGCATCCAGGTAGGCAGTCTTGAAGGAAGGAAGGAAGGAAGGAAGGAAGGAAGGAAGGAAGGAAGGGAAAAAAAAAAAAAAAAAAAAAAACACCCTTTATGCTGATGACCTGGTGTTTCTTGATTCCGAGTCTTCCCCATCTGCTGACTTGTCTATTGGATTTGTGTGTTAATTTGAACAAAACAAGATTCTACCACATGGGGATACTGGCCCCCAGAATGACCCCTTCCAATGCCCATCTCCAGTGGGTGACACAAATAAAGTATCTTGGCATCACCATAACAAAACTCAGTCTCTGACTATCCCTTTGAATCATTCTCCTTACGTAAACATAAATGTCTGGAGAAACCTTCCACTCTCCCTTATTGGGAACATTACATTTAATCAAGATTAAAATCCTCTTTATGTTCTCCACAATTCCCTTTTTTCTTTGGCAAGGTGGCACGCCCAGGATCAAACTTGCAGTTCTGCTGCAACCCCGGAAGAAAGGGGGCCGGTAATACCAAAATGTCTACAAATATTTCTTGACTGGTCAACTGGATTTTGTGCATCAACGGCTAACCACCAATCTTAAAGATGCCGCAGTAGCTAGTTCATACGAAGCACTAGCCCGTCTAGTATACAGGGGACTGAGGTGTCCACATACTCAGGGCAGCTACATGAGGTCAGTTATTAGAGCCTGGAGAGTGGCTCAGTGGCACAGTTTGGTGGTCCTTACCCCCACACCACCCCACCCCCTCCACACTATGGAGGTCTAAACTTCCCCATTTCTAGAATTACCCAGATCCAAACTTATGGACCAGATATAGTATCAGGATTCAACTTTAGTATGTTTGGTAAAATGGGACCTTGATGTCCTTTGAGAATAGTTGAAATCTTTGTATTAGATCACCAACTCTGACTTCTTTCGTTTCCTACAATTTAGACATGCCTTTTAGGTACAATTTGGGTTTTGCCAAGACCCCTTCCAGCCAACCAACCTTGAATGCTGCAGAACGATGGCTATACTAAGCCTTGGTCTACCATTTATAAATACCTATTCCCGAAAAGGGTAAATTACTACAAGTATGCTTGCTGACTGATGTCAGACTTAGATGACGATTGGGATAAAGTATGGGAGGCCCTCTTTTCGAGATGGTATCTGCTACAGATTAATTGATCCACTTTAAAAATGTTTGCATATGATCTAACCAACTCTTCCCCCCCATCCCTAAAATCGCCAAAGTTTAGCAGAATCAATCCTCCTTCCATTGGCATTGCTTCCATGATCTTGCCAATTTCATGCACATTTCTGGGATTGCCCAGCCATTCAAAAGGGTACTGGGTAGAAATATTGGCCTATATTTAGTAAAATCACTATTATTCCTCACACCCCCCCCTATTAGATTATATCTTAATTTTGGTAGACATTATAGCATCTATTTGTGCCAGCTGCACTCTGCTCACACCGTTGTCTTACTATGATAGGAAATGTATTATCCTATCTTGGAAAAGGGCTTTGGCGCTCACCTTAGCAGGAAAGCATTGGTTAATAGAGCTCTGCCCTTCTACAAATCCACATATTCAAACAGGGGAGTACCCCCCTATGTTTGCAGCGAATTCGGCTCCAACTGCCTCCAACGTGTGTGTGTGTGTATGTGTATATATATATATATGTATGTATGTGTATATATATATATATATATATATATATATATATATATATATATATATATATATATATATATATATATATATATATATATATATATATATATATATATATATATATATATATATATATATATATATATATATATATATATATATATATATATATATACATACATATATATACATACATATATACACACACACACATACATACATACATATACATATATACACACACACACACACACACACACACACACACACAGTACTCGGTCCTTATATTTGACCAGATTGTCTGTATATGCTATGGTGTACTGGATGCGTTCTCCTGTAGATTTTCCTTGCTTTTTACTCTTTGGAGAGGACACATGGACTTTGTTTAGAAATATTTCTGATCTCAATTCGCATCTGGTATTTGTTTTATGAACCTACACTTACAATGGAGGATTATGCTGTACTAGTCGCAGGTAAAATTTATTTTTGTATTGTTTAGTTCATAGTCTAGGGCTATGTCGATGCAAATTTAAAATCTTTTGAATAAAAAGATTTTTCCCAAAAAAAAAATAAAAAATTGGTAAAAGCTCAAACGTCTAGAACTGTGTATATGATTACTAAAACAAAAAACATAATCCAACTTAATACTTTTGTTTGGCACTCACTACAATACAGCTGAGGCAAGCTCCGTAACAGATACAGAGGATTCAAATGTCTGAAACCAAGACATGAAGTCCTTGCATTGAAATAAACTGTAGAATCACAAATTTAAAAAC
This sequence comes from Lithobates sylvaticus, assembly GCA_028564925.1. NCBI lineage: Eukaryota > Metazoa > Chordata > Amphibia > Anura > Ranidae > Lithobates > Lithobates sylvaticus. Next base: position 64,766,023 of record CM053033.1, on the reverse strand, counting down.
AGACAATTTTAAATATGAGCTATGACTGGCTTGTTCAAAAGTTTTATTCTTAATTTTTATATTACGGAATACTGTAAAATGAGAAAGACCAAAAGTGAGTTGACTATTGCAAACTACTTTATATCCTCCCACCCCCAACCTTTCTGGAAGACTGCAACAAGAACAATTACAAAAGGAAAGACACAAATACTCCCCCAGACTGACTCACACAGCATTGGGGCACACTACAAATACAAAGCAATTTAAAACAAATTTTCCCAATAGGGGTAAATGGCAGCATATTGCTGATCTGACTTACAATACAATCTGAACTATAACCCCAGCAATGACCCTTCATGGAAAAAACACAAATCATTAAGTTGCCAGGTTACAGTTTAGGTTTACAAGGGACTAAATGCAGTGATGACAAAAAATAAAAAATCCCCTGCTCTGAAAAGCAGATGTGATAGGGGATTAGTTGGTTCCCTGGGAAGTTTGCCGTAGTCGTGTTTCCGATGTGTAGATTGATTTTGCGTTTACCACTTCCCCAATCTACACCCTACACCAGCTGAAAGTGTGTGAGCTAGACAATACCTTCCAAGTTTCATGCAGGTTGCAAATCATGAATTATACCATGTCAGAAATGAGAAGTACTGATCAGGCTGCACTGAGGGCACAGGCTGCACTGGGGGACGGGGCGAGGCACAGGCTGCACTGGGGGACGGGGCGAGGCACAGGCTGCACTGGGGGACGGGGGGGGGGCACTGGGGGACGGGGCGAGGCACAGGCTGCACTGGGGGACACAGCATGCACTGGGGGGGGGGGGACGGGGCGAGGCACAGGCTGCACTGGGGGGACGGGGGGGGGCGGCACAGGCTGCACTGGGGGGACGGGGGACGGGGGACGGGGCGAGGCACAGGCTGCACTGGGGGGACGGGGGACGGGGCGAGGCACAGGCTGCACTGGGGGACGGGGCGAGGCACAGGCTGCACTGGGGGGGGGGGGTGGACGGGGCGAGGCACAGGCTGCACTGGGGGGGGGTGGACGGGGCGAGGCACAGGCTGCACTGGGGGGACGGGGCGAGGCACAGGCTGCACTGGGGGGGGGGGGACGGGGCGAGGCACAGGCTGCACTGGGGGGGGGGGGTGGACGGGGCGAGGCACAGGCTGCACTGGGGGGGGGGGGGTGGACGGGGCGAGGCACAGGCTGCACTGGGGGGGGGGGGGTGGACGGGGCGAGGCACAGGCTGCACTGGGGGACGGGGCGAGGCACAGGCTGCACTGGGGGGGGGGGGACGGGGCGAGGCACAGGCTGCACTGGGGGGGGGTGGACGGGGCGAGGCACAGGCTGCACTGGGGGGGGGTGGACGGGGCGAGGCACAGGCTGCACTGGGGGGGGGGGTGGACGGGGCGAGGCACAGGCTGCACTGGGGGGGGGGGTGGACGGGGCGAGGCACAGGCTGCACTGGGGGGGGGGGGGTGGACGGGGCGAGGCACAGGCTGCACTGGGGGGGGGGGGGTGGACGGGGCGAGGCACAGGCTGCACTGGGGGGGGGGGGAGGACGGGGCGAGGCACAGGCTGCACTGGGGGGGGGGGGGGGGAGGACGGGGCGAGGCACAGGCTGCACGGGGGGGGGGGGGAGGACGGGGCGAGGCACAGGCTGCACTGGGGGGGGGGGGGGGAGGACGGGGCGAGGCACAGGCTGCACTGGGGGACGGGGCGAGGCACAGGCTGCACTGGGGGACGGGGCGAGGACGGGGCGAGGCACAGGCTGGACGGGGCGAGGACGGGGCGAGGCACAGGCTGGACGGGGCGAGGACGGGGCGAGGCACAGGCTGGACGGGGCGAGGACGGGGCGAGGCACAGGCTGGACGGGGGCGGGGGAGGACGGGGCGAGGCACAGGCTGCACGGGGGGGGGGGGGGCACAGGCTGCACTGGGGGGGGGGGGGAGGACGGGGCGAGGCACAGGCTGCACTGGGGGGGGGGGGGGGGAGGACGGGGCGAGGCACAGGCTGCACTGGGGGGGGGGGGGGGAGGACGGGGCGAGGCACAGGCTGCACTGGGGGACGGGGCGAGGCACAGGCTGCACTGGGGGACGGGGCGAGGACGGGGCGAGGCACAGGCTGGACGGGGCGAGGCACAGGCTGGACGGGGCGAGGACGGGGCGAGGCACAGGCTGGACGGGGCGAGGACGGGGCGAGGCACAGGCTGGACGGGGCGAGGACGGGGCGAGGCACAGGCTGGACGGGGCGAGGACGGGGCGAGGCACAGGCTGGACGGGGCGAGGCACAGGCTGGACGGGGCGAGGACGGGGCGAGGCACAGGCTGGACGGGGCGAGGACGGGGCGAGGCACAGGCTGGACGGGGCGAGGACGGGGCGAGGCACAGGCTGGACGGGGCGAGGACGGGGCGAGGCACAGGCTGGACGGGGCGAGGACGCGGCGAGGCACAGGCTGCACTGGGGGAGGGGGCGGCGAGGCACAGGCTGCACTGGGGGACGGGGCGGCGAGGCACAGGCTGCACTGGGGGACGGGGCGGCGAGGCACAGGCTGCACTGGGGGACGGGGCGGCGAGGCACAGGCTGCACTGGGGGACGGGGCGGCGAGGCACAGGCTGCACTGGGGGACGGGGCGGCGAGGCACAGGCTGCACTGGGGGACGGGGCGGCGAGGCACAGGCTGCACTGGGGGACGGGGCGGCGAGGCACAGGCTGCACTGGGGGACGGGGCGGCGAGGCACAGGCTGCACTGGGGGACGGTGGACGGGGCGAGGCACAGGCTGCACTGGGGGACGGTGGACGGGGCGAGGCACAGGCTGCACTGGGGGGGGGTGGACGGGGCGAGGCACAGGCTGCACTGGGGGGGGGTGGACGGGGCGAGGCACAGGCTGCACTGGGGGGGGGTGGACGGGGCGAGGCACAGGCTGCACTGGGGGGGGGGTGGACGGGGCGAGGCACAGGCTGCACTGGGGGGGGGGGTGGACGGGGCGAGGCACAGGCTGCACTGGGGGGGGGGGGTGGACGGGGCGAGGCACAGGCTGCACTGGGGGGGGGGGTGGACGGGGCGAGGCACAGGCTGCACTGGGGGGGGGGGGGAGGACGGGGCGAGGCACAGGCTGCACGGGGGGGGGGGGGGAGGACGGGGCGAGGCACAGGCTGCACTGGGGGGGGGGGGGGGAGGACGGGGCGAGGCACAGGCTGCACTGGGGGGGGGGGGGGGAGGACGGGGCGAGGCACAGGCTGCACTGGGGGGGGGGGGGAGGACGGGGCGAGGCACAGGCTGCACTGGGGGACGGGGCGAGGCACAGGCTGCACTGGGGGACGGGGCGAGGACGGGGCGAGGCACAGGCTGGACGGGGCGAGGACGGGGCGAGGCACAGGCTGGACGGGGCGAGGACGGGGCGAGGCACAGGCTGGACGGGGCGAGGCACAGGCTGGACGGGGCGAGGCACAGGCTGGACGGGGCGAGGCACAGGCTGGACGGGGCGAGGCACAGGCTGGACGGGGCGAGGACGGGGCGAGGCACAGGCTGGACGGGGCGAGGACGGGGCGAGGCACAGGCTGGACGGGGCGAGGACGGGGCGAGGCACAGGCTGCACTGGGGGACGGGGCGGCGAGGCACAGGCTGCACTGGGGGACGGGGCGGCGAGGCACAGGCTGCACTGGGGGACGGGGCGGCGAGGCACAGGCTGCACTGGGGGACGGGGCGGCGAGGCACAGGCTGCACTGGGGGGGGACGGGGCGACGGGCACAGGCTGCACTGGGGGGGGACGGGGCGACGGGCACAGGCTGCACTGGGGGGGGACGGGGCGACGGGCACAGGCTGCACTGGGGGGGGACGGGGCGACGGGCACAGGCTGCACTGGGGGGGGACGGGGCGACGGGCACAGGCTGCACTGGGGGGGGACGGGGCGACGGGCACAGGCTGCACTGGGGGGGGACGGGGCGACGGGCACAGGCTGCACTGGGGGGGGACGGGGCGACGGGCACAGGCTGCACTGGGGGGGGACGGGGCGACGGGCACAGGCTGCACTGGGGGGGGACGGGGCGACGGGCACAGGCTGCACTGGGGGGGGACGGGGCGACGGGCACAGGCTGCACTGGGGGGGGACGGGGCGACGGGCACAGGCTGCACTGGGGGGGGACGGGGCGACGGGCACAGGCTGCACTGGGGGGGGACGGGGCGACGGGCACAGGCTGCACTGGGGGGGGACGGGGCGACGGGCACAGGCTGCACTGGGGGGGGACGGGGCGACGGGCACAGGCTGCACTGGGGGGGGACGGGGCGACGGGCACAGGCTGCACTGGGGGGGGACGGGGCGACGGGCACAGGCTGCACTGGGGGGGGACGGGGCGACGGGCACAGGCTGCACTGGGGGGGGACGGGGCGACGGGCACAGGCTGCACTGGGGGGGGACGGGGCGACGGGCACAGGCTGCACTGGGGGGGGACGGGGCGACGGGCACAGGCTGCACTGGGGGGGGACGGGGCGACGGGCACAGGCTGCACTGGGGGGGGACGGGGCGACGGGCACAGGCTGCACTGGGGGGGGACGGGGCGACGGGCACAGGCTGCACTGGGGGGGGACGGGGCGACGGGCACAGGCTGCACTGGGGGGGGACGGGGCGACGGGCACAGGCTGCACTGGGGGGGGACGGGGCGACGGGCACAGGCTGCACTGGGGGGGGACGGGGCGACGGGCACAGGCTGCACTGGGGGGGGACGGGGCGACGGGCACAGGCTGCACTGGGGGGGGGGCGACGGGCACAGGCTGCACTGGGGGGGGGGCGACGGGCACAGGCTGCACTGGGGGGGGGGGGGGGGCGGGCACAGGCACAGGCTGCACTGGGGGGGGGGGGGGCGACGGGCACAGGCTGCACTGGGGGGGGGGGGGGCGACGGGCACAGGCTGCACTGGGGGGGCGACGGGCACAGGCTGCACTGGGGGGGGGGCGACGGCACAGGCTGCACTGGGGGGGGGGGGGGGGCGACAGGCACAGGCTGCACTGGGGGGGGGGGGCGACGGGCACAGGCTGCACTGGGGGGGCGGGGGGCGCACTGGGGGGGCGGGGCACAGGCTGCACTGGGGGGGGGCACAGGCTGCACCGGGGGGGCACAGGCTGCACTGGGGGGCGACGGGCACAGGCTGCACTGGGGGGGGCACCGGGGGGGCACAGGCTGCACCTGGGGGGGGCACAGGCTGCACAGGCTGCACCGGGGGGGGGGGGCACAGGCTGCACCTGGGGGGGCACAGGCTGCACCTGGGGGGCACAGGCTGCACCGGGGGGGGGGCACAGGCTGCACCGGGGGGGGGGGGGGGGGGGCACAGGCTGCACGGGGGGGGGGGCACAGGCTGCACGGGGGGTGGGGGGGGGGCACAGGCTGCACGGGGGGGGGGGGCACAGGCTGCACGGGGGGGGGGGCACAGGCTGCACCGGGGGGGGGCACAGGCTGCAGGGGGGGGGGCACCGGGGGGGGGGCACAGGCTGCACGGGGGGGGGGGCACAGGCTGCACCGGGGGGCACAGGCTGCACGGGGGGGGGGCACAGGCTGCACTGGGGGGGGGGGGGCACAGGCTGCACTGGGGGGGGGGGGGCACAGGCTGCACGGGGGGGGGGCAGGCTGGGGGGGGGCCACAGGCTGCACTGGGGGGGGGCACAGGCTGCACTGGGGGGGGGGCACAGGCTGCACTGGGGGGGGGCACAGGCTGCACGGGGGGGGGGGCACAGGCTGCACTGGGGGGGGGGGGGGGCAAAGTTGGACAAAGTTGTTGTTATTTATTTTTACAACTTCATTCTGCATAAAACATTTTAAGTGTCATTTTATGAGGGCGTGTTTAGGGGCGGGGCAACTGGTGGCGAGTAACCCTTGAGGCCTGGCTGGTAGCTCAGGACTTTTGAGCCCTGGGATAAAATATTTACAAAAATGTGAGGGGTGTACTCACTTTTGTGAGATACTGTATATAATTTCTAGTTATACTCCAATCTACAGGAGGCTATGACACAAGAACAGTTAAACATTTATTTTATTAATAATAATAATTAGACTCCCCCCTGAATCATTGTTGAGTTGTATTGCCATCTACTGTAGGTTAATACAGAGGCAAAAAAAAATAAAAAAAAAAATAAAAAAATAAAAAAGGAGAAGAAGAATAAGAGGGTTTGAAAGCCAGTCCCTGTATAATCCCCTCCTCTAACCAGCAATCCTCAGTTTTGTGCACAAACAGTACATAAGGTGAACAGCACAGAGGTGTATAATCCACTGAGGGTCACAGGAATTCTATTACAGGGGGTCCCCGTGTTACGAACCCCTTTAAGGACTTTCCTCCTGTTTGCAAATCGGAAATGTTCGTAAGTCGGCCGCGCATGCGCAGAACGACTATTACGAACATTTCCCTGTTCCGTTGAATGCCGCTCTGCGCATGCGCGGCAAGTTACGGACATTCAGTGTGCCCCCCCTCAAAGTCTGAAGGACAGTTCACTGGCCCTTCATTTAGAAAGTTTGGAGGCAAAAAAATACTGTATTACACGCACCGGCATATAACATGCACCCCAATTTAAGAGGCAAGTTTCAGGAATAAACACTTTTTTTTAAATAAACCACTTTTAAGCAAAATAAGGTCAGTGAGCTTCAGCGCAGCCTGATCTGTGCCCACCTGCAGCTTCAGCGCAGCCTGATCTGTGCCCACCTGCAGCTTCAGCGCAGCCTGATCTGTGCCCACCTGCAGCTTCAGCGCAGCCTGATCTGTGCCCACCTGCAGCTTTCCATTTACTTCTCCCAATTTATTTGCTGGTGATGTTATCTTAACTGACCCCAATGTGTTGCAAGCATTTAGGTGCGACTTGCCTTCTTAGCAGCTACGCAATCCAAGGAAGCCGCCAGCTCCCGCTGCCTTGTGTACACATGTCATCCTGGTGCCGAGCTCCGTGCCGAGCTCCGAGCCGAGCGCCAAATGATTTCCGGCGGCACTCGTCCCCCTCCTCCTCCTCCGAGATACGCTGTCGGCGTATAACACACACACACCCGATAAATAAAATAAATAACTTTTTTTTGTTGGTTTTGGGAGCCTGTAAAAGCATTGCAACAGCAATAAGCAGATCGCTGATACCATGCAGGTTTCCTGCAGATGTCAGTGTATCGGCTTGCTCGTATCTCGTACGAGCAAGCCGATACATTCTGACAAGAAGACTCAAACTACCACAGCGCTGTGGTAGTTCAATGAAAAACTACAAGTCGACAGCCACCGACAGCCGTTGGCATGGAACATTTAAGACATTTGTACTACAAAGTTACAGAAAACTGTTAAACTATTATAAATGTATCATAGTGATTTCTAAGTAAGGTTGCACTGATACCAATTTAAGACCAAATACAAGTACCAATACATTATACCCACAAATATATTTGTAGAACAAGCAAAAAAAAAAATGTATATCTCTTTTCACACCTTCCTTGTTTTTCTGTATGACACACCAAAAGGCATGAGACAATTGCCTTTAAATTTCCTCACCTTTCAGGAAGAATGAAGCATTGTTTTATTGAGCTGCAAGGGTACCAACAAATTTATCCATGGCTGTATAAAAAGCAGTCATGATTTAGGACTACTAATCACTCCATGACTTTTAAACATTAGTTGGTGCTTAGAGAAGAAAACGTGTGGCAATACCTTGAACTGTTCACTTGAATAGGAGCGAAAAGCCTCTCGGAGTTTCCCTGTGAGGAAATAAAATATTATACATGACAATGTTATCTAGAAGAGAATGGGCATGTAGAATTGATTATTATAACCAGCTGCTTCCTGATAATGCAATGCACACTTTGCAGAGTAAACAGCACAGAATTAGAGCAATAATAAGCAGGGAAATTCCCCTAGAAAATCAATATTCAACACCATACAATACATACTGAAACCTTGGTCATTGAGGGCTAGTCTTAACAGGTACAATCCATGTGTGCAAAGTACACTAGAAAAACATTAAAATAGAATGGTACTTTTACACTGCTTTGAAAAGGAGTCTGCAAAAAGGATTTTTAAAAGGATTAATCATGGAAACTACTCAAAAAATAAATAAAATCTAACAAAAACACCCAGGATTTTCCTGGTGAATGCCAATCCATTTCCCTTTTTAAATCGTGTATAATTTGTGTTTGCCAAACGTCACACTTGCTACACAGTCCATTTAAAGTGGAACTCGGGACACAAACTTGAATTTAGATAAAATTCTGATAATTTAGATAAATCTACTTTGTGTGCACCAAGATATTACCTAGTAAAAGTAGCAGTGACATTATTTATTGTGCTGTACACAGCCTGTGCAGAGAGCAGGCTCCATCCAATACAGGCTGCTTAGAGAAAACTACAGGAGGGGGCAGAGACAGGCCAGTCACCCGGCAGAAGTGATGGAGCAAAATGAACGAATGGTAATATTATGCTAGTATTAGTGCCACATCCAGTATTATTAGGAAGAGAGCGGTTTCCCCTAGGTGGACTTTAAAAGCACATACTAGTATATATTAGGAGAGTATACAACACACACACACATATATATATATATACATATATATATATATATATATATATATATATATATATATATATATATAATAAAAATTTTTTTTATTAATTAAAAAAAATAAAAAAAAAAAAAAAAAAAAAAAAAAAAAAAAAAAAAAAAAAATAATAGAAATGAAAACAATGGATTGTCTAAGCAATATCAGATAATACCACCATTTTAGAAAACGCATAGGATATTTTCTTTGCACCCCAATGCGTTTCGGAGTACAATTTTCTCCCTCGGGGGTGTATGAAGAGGAAAATGTATTTATGACAAAGAATAATGAATTTCAAGCAATAAAATATTATAGTCATATTACATATTTATCTCAAATATTTAACTTGTACACTTACATAGTGTTTGATGGCAAGACGAATCTCAACATTCCATTAAACATTTAACAGAAGAAGAGGTATATAGCACTAATAGCTGTGTCTGTAAGATTGCCATTTCAAGGCATATAGGCATCAAAAGAAAACAAACAGTCTCAGAAGGACTTAGTGCTGTAAATGCAATCCCTGAGAGTTACATAGTTAGCTAGGCCGAAAAAAAAAAAAGACACAAGTCCATCCAGTTCAACCATAAAAAAAAAAAAAATATATACCTAATTATATACCCACAGTTGATCCAGAGGAATGCCAAAAAAATAAAAAAAAAATTAATAAAAAACCCCAGCAGAGCATGCGCCAATCTGCTACAGCAGGGGAAATAAAAAATGCCTTCCTGATCCCCCCTAGAGGCAAATCGGATTTTTCCTGGATCAACGTTACCTATAAACGTTAGTTCCCAGTTATATTATGTACATTTAGAAGAGTATCCAGGCCTTTCCGTAAGCAATCTACTGAGTTAGCCAGAAATACCTCTGGAGGGAGTCTAATTCCACATTTTCACAGCTCTTACTGTGAAGAAACCTTTCCGTATTTGGAGATGAAATCTCTTTTCCTCCAGACGTAAAGAGTGCCCCCTTGTCCTCTGTGTTGTCCATAAAGTGAATAACTCAACACCAAGTTCACTATATGGACCCCTTATATATTTGTACATGTTGATCATATCCCCCCTTTATTATCCTCTTCTCAAGAGTGAATAAATTCAGTTCTTCTAAACTTTCCTCATAGCTGAGCTCCTCCATGCCTTTTATCAGTTTGGTTGCCCTTCTCTGCACTTTCTCCAGTTCCCCAATATCCTTTGAGAACTGGTGCCCAAAACTGAACTGCATATTCCAGATGAGGTCTTACTAATGATTTGAACAGGGGCAAAATTATATATATATATCTCTCTCTCTGGAGTCCATACCTCTCTTAATAAAAGAAAGGACTTTGCTTGCTTTGGAAACCGCAGTTTGGCATTGCATGCTATTATTGAGTTTATGATCTACCAAAACCCCCAGATCCTTCACTACGTATTCCCCCAGTTGTACTCCCCCTAGCATGTATGATGCATGCATATACTTAGCCCCAAGTGAATAACTCTACATTTATCAACATTAAACCTCATCTGCCACATAGTCGCCCAATTAGAAAAACTTCTCACATTCCATGGCAGGGGAGTGTCCAAAAAGGATGTACTGGGGCCCAAAAAAGGAAAACCCTGAAATGAAGAATAGTACTGGACAGGCTTCTCCTACCAGCAATGTTTTGTGTGCACTGTCAGTGTATGAGGAGATCCCAGCGTTATGCTGTATGAAACTGATCATTTCATATGTGATCTATCCTGCGGGGAAGCGTAAGTGAGGTTCGCCCTAACTAAATAGGGATCACTTTGTTATACTATCTGCGCAATGGTCTTGTTTGTTACTTGTTTTTCATGTTATGGAAGCCTGCGGAAAGTTGGAAATTCATCCATGGGAATCAGCAGTGCAATCTCTGAATGAACCATCTGTTACTCAGAAGACTCATTAAGGCTTGATTATCTAGTCCCACTTATGTGAATTTATAGGCAGAGACTTTGGTTTGTACACAGTGGAATGTGATATTCTTTTACTTGTGGCAAAAGTTTGCACTACTGTTACCATTACACAGAAGGAATTTTATATTTGATATATTTCTTATATTTTGTATGGTTCACTATATGTTCATAATTATTTGGTGGTACACTGTGCAAAATTAGTAGGTTAATATTAGTGCAATTATTCATTTAAAACATTTTATTTTTGTGCATCAGTTCACATAATTGCAGCTATATTATTTAGTTATCTTAATATTTATTTCTCACATATTTTAATATTTATTCACATCAGCGCCTTAGTATATTTTTACACAAAGTTAATACAGTATTGCTGGCACAGAAAAGGTGCTGAAGGACAAGTCAAAAATGTTTTGCAGAAAAAACGCCCCACTTATCCCTGAGATCAAGCTATAGGGCCAAAATTTCCTGACCTCCCAGATCTAAAGTTACCACAATCTTAGTAGTACCATGAAGAGTGATCACCTGATGAAAAGGCAGAGCAAGGGGAAGGTACAGTATGTGAAGAACCTTCCTCAGGAAGCTGTGGATCTGCCAAAGGAAGAGGAACCATCTCCAGGTGGACAGGAATCACTTTGCAGCAGACCCACAAGAAATATTTATTTATATCGGTCCTGCGTTATCACATACTGTATTTAATCGGCGTATAACACGCACCCCAAGTTTAAGGGAAAAAAAAAAAACTTGCATTTAAGTGTCCAGTGCAGCCTTTGCCCTCAGTGTCCATCGCCACTTAAAATTGGCACCGACAGGACACCGGAGCGGAGCGAACGCCGCCGAGATAGCAGGGACTGGGCGGAGCCGAAATACACATGTACTCGGCTCTTGTCGGCTCCGCTCACGTGACTGTCAGCGGAGCAGAGAAGAGCCGAGTACACTCGCTATGTGTAGCTCGGCGGCGATCGATCCGCTCACAGCTAGCGGAGATCAGCGGGGGATCGGTGGGGATCAGCGTATAACACGCACCCACGATTTCCCCCTGATTTTAAGGGGTAAAAGGTGCGTGTTATACGCCGATAAATATGGTACTTATCCAAGTAGGAAACAGCAAGTGCTAGTTTTGGACAGACCAAGTAGATCAGTGGGTCCCTCTAAAGAGGCGGTATACTTAAGGATGCCATGTACCATTAAAACGAAAGAAAATAGAAACAAGTGCGCGGTCAGAAAAAAAAAAGTTCCTCTGGCTGGCCGATACTGGTAGTTCATTGAGAATGTTGTCAGGACTCGGGCAGCCATCGAGTTTGCGGTCCCCCCCCTCTCTTGTTTTTTTTCCATGTACCATTAAAGGCTTTCCATGTCCCAAGGACAGCAAAGCACTAATTCTGTTGGTCGGGGGTTACCACAGAGAAATCTTAGTGCTGAGGAACTGCACATTTGCATTTTTTTAATTATGTGCATGGCTAAAGCTTAGGAACTCATCACCTGGTACAACTATTGTTGCTTATGGATACAAATGAAACTTTTTGCATTTTGATTCTGCACTGCGTTTAACCTTTTTGCTGCTAGAGCCGATTTTTGCACACATTTAAAAAAACATTTTAGCCCTGAAGATGATGTAAAACCGAACCGCCAAACTATCGATTTTCTGAAAGCAAAACACCCTAAAGAACAATTGTGGTAGTTGCAATTTTTTTTTTTTTTATGTCATGCGATGTTACCGCAAAGGTCTAGGAAAACGCTGAATTTTTGTTAAAAAAGAAAAAAGAAAGAAAGAACAAAAAACTAGCTCTAAAGCGAAGCTTAGCTGCATAGTGAAGATAATAGGTGCAGGTTTACCTTACATCTCCTAGGACAGTGATGGCAAACCTTGGCACTCTAGATGTTTTGAAACTACATTTCCCATGATGCTCATCTACATTGCAAAGTGCATGAGCATCATGGGAAATGTAGTTCCAAAACATCTGGGGTGCCAAGGTTTGCCATCACTGTCCTAGGACATCAGCAATACATGCCGATGGGGTTATTCTTGGGCTGACCTACAATTTTTATTTTATTTTTTCAACGCTGCCACACAGCACGATGTTTAGGGATGCACCGAAATGTCGGTGGCCGCAACATATCGGCCGAAAAAAAAAAGAAGTTTTTTTGCCAAAAGAAAAAGTGTGCCAATAATAGCGCATGTGCAGTAGCAGTGGCTGCGCCGCCCATTGAGGGGTGTCAACCTGGTGTCTCAAAGTCCTGTCCTCCCCTCCCCTCTCTCCTTGCAGAGCTCTCCCTGTATGTCAGGGAGCTAAATTGCCTGGGCGGCCGTAGTAACAATGTCCCGCCTCCTGTGATAGATGGCACACTGATCCAATGCCGGGACACTGAATCACTGACGTGATCACAAGAGGCGGGACATTGTTATTGCGGCCCCGGCACTTCAAATCTAGCTCCGTGACACATCGGGAGATCACCGCTCTGATCCGGGCACTAGCAAGGCTGCATCCCACAGGCACTGGTAGGCTTCATTGAGCTCTTTGTATCATGTCTGCATCTCCGACCATCTCCTGTATCATGTCTGCTAGAGGTGCTCTAAATGGAAATTTTTCTAATACTATTTACAGTGTGTTTAAGTAAGAAATTGCAGACATGATACAAGAGATGGTTAGAGACTGTGGACATGATACAAGAGATGGAGACTGCAGACTGCATTTTTCTTGAACTAAAAAAAAAGGTGCCAACAATATATTCAATATAAAATTGATGATATTAAAGTGTCAAAAATATAAAAAAAAATTTAAACTTCACTTCAGCCCGGAAGGTTTTACCTCCTAATGAGCAGGCCATTTTTTGCGAAACGGCATTGCTGTACTTTGACAATTGCGCAGTCTTGTGAAGCTGTACCCAAATAAAATCGATGTCCTTTTTTTCCCCCACAAATAGCTTTCTTTTGGTGGTCATTTTTGCACTATAAACCAAAAAATTAAATAAAAAAATAAAAATAAAAAAAAGTGACAAATTTTGAAAAAAATTCAATTATATTAATATATATATTATAGTGACAGTACGAGATGCTGTCATGGTAAAATTGGTAGTTTGGGGGGGACACAGGGTATGCACATTTGCTTGGTGCAAGGCTACAGAGCATAAATGTGGACTGGATTAAACTGCTTTCGCAGCTTTCTCCTGGTTTTGGTATTTGGTCATGGGACTCTGTAGTTTGGAGATTCCATAGTGTCTTGGGTGGGAGAGGATCTCCAAACCTGTGTCCAGACTTTGTAGATTACCATGGGAAGACCTCATGGCTCCCAGTTGGAGACTGCTCCACACCCAGGAGAGACAGGAGGTCTCCAGGAGTCAGAGGGGCTCCTGAAAAATTGATAAAAGAAATCCTGTTTCATTTAAAAAAATAAATTGGATATTATAACAAAGTTAAAAAAAATTTTTTCCCCGCAATTGTCTTTTTTTGTTTATAGCGTAAAAAAAACCCAGCAGATGTGATCAAATACCACCAAAAGCTAGCTTTTTTTTTTAGCACATCAATTTTGTTTCGGTACAGCGTCTCTCGGACCGAAACAACTAAAATCGACAATAGATTATGAAAATAATCATCAACTATTTTCATAATCTATTAATTGGCCACCCAATTAGTTGGCCTGCATTATTTGTTTACATATCAGGAAATACAGTGCAGCACATATACAGTTCAGTACACCATCCATACATGTCAGTAAGTGCCCGAGAACTTGTGAATGTGTGAGGAGCAATGCCTCATGGGACATGTAGTCCTGGGCAGGAAGTGTGTGGTTCTTTACCCTGCTATAGGGGCACTCTATACTTGACAGCTTGCTTTTTTGGGCACTCTGAAGGCAGGAGGAGCCAGAAGCATCGGTGGGTGGCCCCAGAAGAGGAGAATCAGGGCTGCTCTGTGCAAAACTATTACACAGAGCAGGTAAGTATAACATGTTTGTTGTTTAAAAAAAAAAAAAAAATGTATTACTTTAACCACTCCCCGACCGCCTAACGCCGATATACGTCGGCAAAATGGCACGGGCAGGCAAAATCACGTACCTGTACGTGATCGTGCATGTCGGGAGCTCCGTGACCCCGGCCGCGGGACCAGAGGACCCGATCGCCGCTGGTGTCCCGCGATCGGGTTACGGAGCTGAAGAACGGGGAGAGGTATGTGTAAACAAACCTCTCCCCGCGCTTCCTACTCTGCCTGTCATTGATCGGCTGTTTCCTGTCATCGGGAAAGCCGATCAATGACGTCAGACGTACAGCCACGCCCCACTACTGTAAAAAAAACACAACACGTCACACTGACTCCTCCCCGCCCCCTAGTGATTAACTCCTTCACTGCCATTTACATAGGAATCAGTGCTATTTAAATAGCACTGATTTCTGTATAAATGACAAATGTCCCAAAAATGCCATAATGTCCCGGTCACAAAAAAAAAAAAAAAAGAAAAAAAAAAATCGCTGATCGCCGCCATTACTAGTAAAAATAAAAAAATATTAATAAAAATGCTATAAAACTATCCCCTATTTTGTAAACGCTATAACTTTTGCGCAAACCAATCAATAATCGCTAATTGCGATTTTTTTACCAAAAATATGTCGAAGAATACGTATCGGCCTAAACTGAGAAAGAAAAAATGTTATATATTTTTTGGGGATATTTCTTATAGCAAAAAGTAAAAAATATTGCATTTTTTTCAAAATTGTCGCTCTATTTTTGTTTATAGCGCAAAAAATAAAAACCGCAGGGGCGATCAAATACCACCAAAAGAAAGCTCTATTTGTGGGAAAAAAAGGACGCCAATTTTGTTTTGGAGCCACGTCGCACGACCGCGCAATTGTCAGTTAAATCGACGCAGTGCCGAATCGCAAAAAGGGGCCTGGTCCTTTGGCTGCAAATTGGTCCAGGGCTGAAGTGGTTAAAGACTCTGTGCAGGAAAGATCGGCATCTGAACCCAGAGAAGATGGAAGCCGACAGACTGGAGTTAATATAAGGCATTACATTTTAAGTAAACATTTACCAGTATTGTGCATTATATTTATAAATGATCATATCCATAAAAAAGAAAAGAAAAAAGAAAGACTCCCAGTTAAAATGCCCATATATCCTTCTTCTGGGTGCATTTATTTTATATAAAAATATATTACTTCTTTCACCATTTCACAGTATAAATGGACCCCTTATAGTAGCGATTATCTGCTCTTTTTGTTCTATAAAAAGGCTAATTTTAGTTTTTTTAAACCCCACGATGACAGGGAAAAAAAAAAAAAAAAAAAAAAAAAGTTTGCTGTTTTTAAACATTGCCGAGTTCGTTTTTTTACTACATGTAGTCTGATCTTATTGCTTGTAGCATAAATAAAACCCCTGGTATTATCGTATTACACAATGTGGAGCATTTTTTTCTTTTTTGGTGATACGCTGAGGACATCTGCTGTGAACCATTGATTAGTTCCTGCTAATAGGAGACCAATAAGATATTCCTGAAACATTTGGAAGACCCTTGGGAGATCAGCACCTGGACATCCTTGGATGCATCTGACCTGATTGTGACCCACTTTGGCATTATTAGACCTAAAAAGGGGGTCACTGGGGATTCGGTAAGCCTCCACTTTTTATTGGTGTATAGAGGTGATGGGATCTGCGTGGTCAACCCGATAGTGATACTCCATCAAGGTGCATCACAGTTTTTTTTTTTTCTTTCTACACACGCTAGCACATCCATTGTTTTTTTTTTTGATATAACTACGTTTTTGATCACGTTTATGAATATATATATATATATATATATATATATATATATATATATATATATATTATATATATATATATATATATATATATATATATATATATATATATATATATATATATATATATATATATATATATATATATATATATATATATATAATTTATGGACACTATATACTTTCATTGATTGCGTTTGTATATTATTTGTGTTAGTTAATTGTTCACTGAGCACTCAATTTCACCCACTTTTCATGGTATAATCTTAAGGATGATGATATACATTTTATTTATTTGATTGCACATTTAATTGAGCAATTATCAGATTTTTTTTTAGTATCTAAGGTTTGAGCGCTGCACTTTCTTTCCTTCCTTACACTAAGGTTATTATACGAGTAATCAAAACAAAAATCGGTTAACTAATCAATTATGAAAATAATCGTCTATTGCAGCCCTAAGCGTTGCACGACCGCGCAATTGTCAGTTAAAGCGACGCAGTGCGGTATCGCAAAAAATGGCCTGGTCATTAAGGGGGCAAATCCTTCCAGTTAATTGTCTAAAAAAAAAAATAAATGATCTAAAAGTTACATGAAAAGCAAAACATACACTTGGACGGAAAAGGCAATTGATGATAGTATTAGGAATACATGAACAAAAAAATAAATAAAATAGTCTATCCGTCTATTCTTTTTTTTTTTTTTTTTGTAATTGTTTTTTATTCATGCATTCCTAATACTAAAAACAAAAAAAAAAAAAATAGATGGATAGACAGCGCACCGCAGCGGGAGGGCTCCCTCTGGCATTTGTCAGATGGTCCCTACCTCTCTGGCACTTGCGGTTTAGACATATAGCTTTTCCATTCCATCCCCTTGAGTGATATATGGACACCTTTAGGGGCCGTACCTGTTGCTGCCATCTGAATGTATGACGGGCTAGACACTAATTAATCTGTCTCTTCCACCATTATTTATCATACATATGGTTTACACTTTAAAAGTCAGTTAAGTTTACGATTTTGTGTATGAAACATTATATAAAGAATCTAAAGTATACAATGGAAATTTAACTATATTTCTCCTTAAACTCTCAAATGACCTACTAACGGCTAAAACCAGCGGACACCATTCTACATAGAATGCATTAAGGTGAAACCCATGAGACTTTACAATCCCTTTAAAAATTGTGGGGGGGGGGGGGGATACCCAAAAATCCATACCAGACCCTTATCTAAGCATACAGCCTGACAAGGGAGTGCCCCCCCCCCCCCCCCTTCTGAAACCCTTCATGGACAGCAGGAGCATTTTTTTCTTTTTCGGGTCGGCGGGCTTAATGATGAATTTACATTAGGAATTGTCACAGACCTGTCTCATGTTATTACTTTTTGACACTTTTTTGATGAATGGTGTACCCCATACTCATTCACATGGGGGGCAGGATCTAAGGGCCCCCTTGTGAAAGAGGATTCCAGATTCCGATAAGCCACCTGCCCGCTGATCACGACAACCCCCATGCTTTTGGGAGGGGGCAGAGCCCCCATCGCAAAAGAACCCACACCCCCGTTTGTTTCAGGAACCTGAGGGCTGCATGCTAGGATAAAGGTTCTGGTATGGAAATTACTGTAAAGTGCCTCAATGTGAAAGTGGCCAAAACAATGTGGTAATTACAGCTAAATCGAAAACCGCATTCAGTATTTAACCCAAAATTCTAAGTGAATTGAACTTTCACAACCAATTTACCGCATGCATGATTTAACGCTTAGTGAATTGACCCCAAAGAAGGAAAAGGATTCTGCAACAAGGGACTTCATCTGAGGAAGACACTAATTCGACAACTATAACCCAAGCAAAATAACTTAAAATGATCATTAGCTAGGAAGGAAAAAATAGTTTGTGCATGGGTATGTTTTATGCATATTTGTAATACTCTGTATGTTGTAGATTGTTTTCCTACAATTAGATTCCATGTACAACATTCGTGTTTGGTAAAAGCACATTAACATAAGAGGTTTTTGCTTGATTTACCTAAAAGATACAAAGCAAAAAAGCAACTGACCTCTGTAGTCATTACTGTACAATCATACATTTTCCATTCCCCACTATTAAACATATATGAGAGGCTGTTGACAGGTAGAAGAACCACTCACCGGCCATACACAAGAGCAAATTTACCAGACAACTACCTTTTGAATATCTAGTTTTTGCCCTTCTATTTGCACATGGCAAACAATAATATAAACAAAAAACAACAAATCCCAGGAACTTACTAACCATTAATGGTTTTGTTTTGTTCTTTTACTAAAGGCGGGGGAAGCACTTCATCCATGTCTTCCGAATCTTCATCTTCCGATACCCACTGAGAGTTTGAAGAGTTACCCAACTGGCGAGACCAATACTCACGCCTTAGCCATTCCATAACAAAGTCCCAACCTGAGTCAAAACAGAACATGCGTTTAGTGAAACAAAAAGTGGACTATAATACATAAAAAAAAAAATACAATTTTTTTTTTTTACTTGTTTCTACTGTGTACCGATACAGTATATATTACTTTAGGTATGTACAATTTGTGATATGTATGGAATGGTTTCTACAATAAACGTTTTTTCTGATAAAAAAAAAAAAAAAAAAATATTAAACTGGAATAGTTTATTCAATGGTTCAAATTTAAATCCCTGTGGATATTTGTGGTATACTGTCACAGTGTGTACAGCAGTTTTGGGTGCCATTTAAATATAGAATAGAAATATATATCTTGCGAGCATAACTTATCACTCAACTGGAAGTCTTTTTTGCGCTTCTAATTTTAATGCTCTTACCCGCGTTTAGCACAAACCATACCCTACATAAACTTGTAATATAGATTGACTGTCCCAAAGAACTAGTGTCAACATTTGTTAACTATACAAGTACATGGAGCCATTGCTTGGACATTATATTTGGGTGTTGTAATCCCTTGTTTTAGTTTTTTTTTTTTTTTAACAATAAAAAAGGTCTATACTAAGCTGCTCTGTGCAATCCTTTAGCACAGAGCAGCCCTGGACCTCTTTTGGGGTGCGCTGCTGGTGCTCCAGGCTCCTCCACTTCATTAGGTGCCCCCATGGAAAAGCAATGGCTCCTGCTACTATCAATCTGTCCAATGAGCAGAGAGACAGTGGCTGGAGAAGCTGCGCTCGTGTACATCGCTAGATCAGGTTTAGGTAAAAAAAAAAAAGAAGGGGGGGGGGGGGGCGGGGGTCTGCAGCAAAGAAGGTTTTTCACCTTAATGCATTAATGTAAAAAACCTTGAGGCTTTACAACCACTTCGAGGGGGATAATGTAGAAGTAGCAATTAAGCAGACCCTTGCATTTAAGTCTGCAAAAGCAGAATATTCACATGGTTCTATCCATGCCTAAGAAGTTATACAGAGTATTACTTAGGCCTCATTCACATGGCCGTGTGAAAATTATGTTTTATATGCTATAGGAAACCTCTAACGAGAATTTTTTTTTCTTTTTACAGTCCGTGTGCATAGCTGCCCATAGCAAACCAGCAACCTAAACAAAGAAAATCCTCACCTTTCCGACACATGCTTAATTTGGGCATCTTTCCATGAGTAGCACTGTGCCGAAGGTTTACCACCCACTCTGGAATATTCAGCTGAAAGAAAGATACACATTGTCAGGCACAATAGAACCAGTGATGCACAGCATAAAAAGCTCATAAGTCAACATTTTCATTTTATAATTCAGAAGGAAGGAAGGAGAATTAGAAAGACAGATGGAAGAAGAAAGATCTAAGCTATATATATATATATATATATATATATATATATATATATATATATATATATATATATATATATATATATATATATATATATATATATATATATATATATATACACACAGACACACACACACACACACACACCAAAAGTTGTAAAAAAAAAAAAATCCTTTGAAGTCAGCAAGCCAATGTCTCTAAATATACAAAAATGGCCACCTCAATGCATAACAGCTTTTCAAGGAGTAACATGAAGAGTATTATACAGTACAAAAAACAAACAAAAAAGGATTTCCCAGCACACTTACCTGCTGGCCCGCAAAAAAAAAAAAAAAAAAAAAAAACACACCCCACTGTATATTTGCATGGGAACACATTGAATGCCTTCACCTGCCACTGTGCTCCTGCTGGGCTTCTGAGTTCCTGGACCTTTAAGGAGTAATGGGCTCCATCTAAGCAAACCTGCCCTCAATGTATCCACGGCTATATGCTCCAAATTGGAGACTCTCAAATATAGGGAGATAGGACTGCACTTTACAGAGGAGCTTTGACAAGGCAGGGCAGACGCCACATATTTGAATATGTGTGAAAAATAAAACCGTTTTTACACAAATTGTTAATGTTGTTTTAAATAGCGGAGAGGATGTTGGGTGTGAGGGGCTCCAAGTGCCTTTTTCAGGGAGGAAAGAAAAATGGTTGCAGCCCCCCATGCAATGCATCCCCAGTTTGTTTCCATGTGGATCTGACTCCCTACTCCCAAACTACCTACGGGGCACCTTTTTCCTAGTCCTTGTGACAAAGGACTGGTTTGGTCTGGAGACCGCACTGGATTTATTTAATCAGTCTCTAGTAGTTAACAGGTGGTTAATTTATTGAACGTATAAATACATACAGATCAAGCTAAAGCATTGGGGGGGGGGGGGGGGTTGAGTAGAGAATAGACTCCCACTTCTACAGGGCTCACGTACAAATGTATACAATCATTGTTTGCGGTGGGTTGCTTAGTATGTGTACTTGTAATCAAGAGTTGCGACATTGTGCTATTGCTGCGTTTGAGCAGCCGCTACCCATAATACCTGTCGATTTGGACTACCTTGGTCACAAAGTCAGAAAGCTTTCCATTTTCCTCCACCGCTCCCAATCCTTACTACAGAGAAGGAACCAGTGACGGATGAGATGGGAAGCCTATTCCAGTAGAAGAGAATGCAAAAGTATCCTCAGGAGGAATATATTCTTGAAGAACCCTAGGGTCTGAATTATCTCAGACCTGAAAAATACCTGTGTGTATGTTCTTGTGAAAGTAGTCTGTACTTAAACACTTTCTGCTTTCCGGGTCCTTTACTTATAAGGTTACAGTATTGGGATCACGGCGCACGCCAGTAACCAATTATTCCCCTCACATCCTCATTTAAAAGCATTGTTCTTCATCTCCTCATTTTCTTCATCCAAAAAGTGACTGAGTGAAAGTATTTAGTTACCCCTTAAAATGATGGCTAGGCCCACTGGTTCATTAACCTGCAGCTCCTACTTTGAAAAAGCATTCCCTTTTGACAATTTCAGGCCTTGGGCTCAAAGCCTGAACCCCAGTTGCAGTTCTTTAAGAAACCACAGACTCCAAAAGTCCACTGAGCCTGGGAACAAGTTTGCTTCACAATGAAAGGGTGCTCCCACTCACTCAGGTAAAAGGGGAGGTTTGCAGGCTTTTTCAGAAGGTTTGGGATACTGTGGACACACAGGTCTACAATGGTAGCTTACAACTACTAGCTGGAATTGCAGATCTTCCATCTCCCTCCACGTTTCATGCATTATGCAAGTATTATTTGAAACCACAGAGGATTTGCATTCTTGCAAATTCTCAGTCATCTTTCAAATCAAGAATTGATTACACTCCCAGAGAACAAAATATTTTACAGTTTCTACTCAAGCCTTTTAAAGGTTCTGAAACCAAAAGGGCAGTGTTCATACCTTCTTGGATCTCTAGAGACTCAAGCTTTCTGACAGTGCAGAAGTTCTTCTGACATTGGTGGATTTCAAACATGCCTTCCTGCATGTTCTGACATTTCCACCTTCCCCATAAGTTTTGAGTTTGCAGGAAAGAATTGCCTCTTCATTTTATGACCTGGATGTTCAAACTATCCTCTGCGCTCAGAGCCATTCATCAGGGTTTTGACCCTGGTTCTGGGGTTACTGATAAGTATAAAGTTTTGCCGTTAGGACTCTGGTGGTCCAGCTCAAGGTTCTAAAAATTCCCCCAATTACATTAGCATGAGAGTTCTGGGAAAGTTGGTAGCGTCTTTCGAGACCCTGGCCTGGCTGTAGTTGGGATCCCTCACCATCGTTAAATCCCAGCACCTGTCTGTCTTTGGACTGGTGGTTTTCCATGCGTATGCTGGAGATGGTAAAATACTTATTTTATTTATCTTAAAGGGTTTTAACAACAATCTCTAGTTAAGGAAATCTTCCTGTTTGGGTAGATCTCGAAAACGACCACACAGTTTGCCATCCACATAAGATGGCCTTCTGGTGTTTCAGTTCTTTGCAACGTTGGACAGGTTTGTTTCCAGCACCAGGAATCCTCAGGAGTTGTAGTGGATGCTCTGGTGAAACCATAGACCAGTCAGCCATAATTTAGGTCTTCAGGTAAAATAACCTCTACCTTTTCTGCTTTGCAGGTTAGGGTGGAAATAATTCTTGTGTTGCTATCCCAGGTCTAACCCAGGAGAAATGGGCACTCTTACATTGTCAACAAGTTGGAGGACAACTCTTGGATCTCTGGATTGGCTCAACCTTCTGTCCTAAAGGCCAATATTCCTTCCATTTTAATGTTCCTGGCTTAACAGCATGGCCGTTACTGCCAGAGGCTTTAGAAACTGAAGTTTCTAATCCAGCCATTCCTACCCTTCTAAAGGCTTGGAAGCTGAATTCAAGGAAGATTTGCCACGGATAAAGAAATCAAAAAACAGATCGTAAAATACTTATTTTCAGGACAGAACGATGGCAGTAGCAGTACATTGAGCAGACTTGTCCAGACAAGTGCGACCACATCATTGAAAAAAAATTTTTGATTTGAAAAAATGATTTATGATACTAACAACTTACGCACACTGCAGCAAAACAAAGAAAGGGAAAGGGATAGGACATTTGACATTTATTTCTCTGCCTTTAGAGATAATGCTCACTGCCGCTCAAACAAGCTGCTCCTACAGGTGTTTGAGATTTTTTCTCTGCCTGGTACCGCCCCTCCATGTTAGCCAATGCACACTATAGGCAGTATAAAGAATATGAGCTTACAGGCAGAAAACCCCAAAGGGATCTTTTTTTTTTTTTTTTTTCTGCCTGCAAGCTCAAATGCCTGTAGGAGCAGTTTTTTGAGCTCCAGTGTGCATGAGCCCCAAGGCTGTTTTTAAGTTATTTATTTTGCTGGGTTTCTTAAGCTCTTTGCCCTGTTGGGATTGTTCTTCTATGGTGGCTAACAACTTTGTTGAGAATAGTATTACTAGGTTCCACAAAGATAAAAACAAAAACAAACAACAAATGCAGCACAGTGTGTGTGTGTATACACACAAAAATGTGAGGCAAAGCTAAAAACAATAAAATGAAACAATCAAAAAAAAAGAAAAACAACATGCATTCACATCAGGGGTAGGCAACCTTTGAGAGGTGAATATCAACCTGAGCAAAACATGGAAGAGATCGAAGAAATTACCTAGCAAGGTCCCAATCAAAAAGATGGCATGAAGAAAACTTCTAAAAATAGAAAATAAACAGACTTCACGGGGAAAAAAAAAAATTATATATATATATATATATATATATATATATATATATATATTTATTTTTTTTCCCCGTGAAGTCTGTTTATTTTCTATTTTTAGAAGTTTTCTTCATATATACATACATACACACTTCTTTTCAGCCTGCTCTGGTCCAGGTCATGTGGTTTTCCCTGTGTCAGTCAGCGGCGGCTGCAGAGGAGAAGCCACTTGACAACGCCTGGTAAAACCTGGAGCAGTGATGTCACCCATAGGCTCCCTTATACCAGCCGTTGTTGGCACTCCCTCCTCTCCCCTACATACGCTTATGGCTCACACAGGTGAGATAATGTGACCAGACTGGAGCAGAGTGAAAATAGTCAGCATAGGTGTTAGGAGGGTGGAGGGGCATTTTTGAGGCTGGGTTCACACTTTTTCGAATCGGATGCACCGAGCCCCTGCTGCTGGGCAGTGGCATTTAATTAAGCATTTTGTGCAGCATTAGTGGCCAGTGGCAGTGTTCAATAACCCCTTCATGCTGCAGCATAAAATGGGATTAACACTGACACTGGTGTCACTAATGCAGCACAAAGGTCAATTAACTTCCACTGGTCACTAATGCATCAGTGACCAGTGGCAGCACATTAACCCCGTCATGCTGCACATAAATAATGACAATATAACCCCCATCCCCCACCCTCCACTCCCTGTTACTGTGACAAACATTACACTTCTTACTTAAATTCACGCTCCCTCTCAGCCGGTGATGTTCGATGTTCTCTTCCAGTCCCACCTTCCGGCCTCTGAATGACAGCAAGTCAGAGGTCGTGGTTAGAGATCTGTCGGGTGGAGATCACTCCTGACAGAATGCATTCCTTTCGCACTCTGCTGCAGCTCTGTGTGCATGCTGTGTGATCTGGGCATAGTCTCAGCTCAGCTGTTATTTTAGATTGCCGCTCTGATCGGACAGGCACAATCAGGAGCTAGCGGCATGTCGGGTCACAATCTACCTGTCGAATGTCCGCAATCAACTGGTAGATCGCGAATGACAGGTTGCCAACCCCACTCGAAACTTAATCTCTTCTCCCACGAAACTTCCTTTGAAAAGCACTCAATACCAGTGCACCGCCACCCAAAATTGAAAATACACTCACCCTTTCCTTTGCCTGTCAAGATGGGCATTGTCACTTTGAGAATTTATGGATGGCTCCAAAGTAATGACCAATTACCTTTCCCTATTCCTCCAGCTTCATAGCATCCCCACATATTGCCTCACTGCTGCAGCCATCCTTCGTGTATAGACCTTCCAAGCCATCTCTTCTCCAGGTTGTTATCCTCCACACTAATGTTTCGTCAGAGTGACTTTGCTCCTCGAAGGCCCAGCTTTCATGTCTTCATTTTCTTGTTGTGGTCGTAGGCCTGAGAGACAGGCCGACGGATTCAAGGCATGTTATTCTGCTTTGGCAATGGCTCTTGTCAGCAGTGTGAGCACTTCCTAGGCTATAAGCAGGGGTTGAATGGCAACTTTTGGTCAAGGGGGAAAAGTACAACCCAGAGGCCCATAGTGCAGAAACTCAGCCCCCTCCCAACCACCATCCCAGGCTGAAACTCTGGTCCAAGTACTCTCTGCTCACAGGGCAGGTCGGACTGGACAGTGCCTGCTGCACCGACTCTGGTTCCCCAACTGGCCTGCAGGGGGAGAGCTGGGGCAGCTCAGTCAGGTATGGCCTGGGGAGAAGAGCCTCTGGCTGGGCGTGTACACCATCCACGCCAGACAGGGCCCCTCTGTCCTCATCTTGCACTTACGACACCAGCAATTACTTTTTACTCATCACCAGGAAGCCTTTAGGCATATCTGTGGCTGAAGCAGTGTACCGTAAAAACAATCGCACTAAAAACTCTGTGAAAAAAAAAATCTTTCGAGGGAGAGGGGGAGAGGGGGGGGGGGGGGGAGAGAGAGAGAGAGAGAGAGAGAGAGAGAGAGAGAGAGAGAGAGAGAGAGAGAGAGAGAGAGAGAGAGAGAGAGAGAGAGAGAGAGAGAGAGAGAGAGAGAGAGAGAGAGAGAGAGAGAGAGAGAGAGAGAGAGAGAGAGAGAGAGAGAGAGAGAGATACACAGAGAGATACACACACACACACACACACACACACACAAAAGTCCCTGGTTCCACCAAAGTCTTAACTGCACAATTGGTCCTACAACTCCAGGTGTGATATGCAGGCTGAAAAATGGCAGTACACATACCCATCGCTGTGTCCTGGGCAAAGGGACATAGATGAGCCAAGGGAAAAAGGAAACACTGATCGCTGTGAAGCTTATAAAGCAGCAGCGGCAGGAAATCCATCAAAGAAATGGGCATCCTATGTGTGTACAGGATGCTGAAAGTGATGTCGGCGGCCGAGCTGTGAGCCAGAAGTGATGCAAGCAATGGTCTCCGCAACAAGGGCGGAGGCCAGGAACCTTCGCTCACTAAGGATAACGTGTTTCAAAGCAAAGCGCTTCTTTCAAAAGAGGAAGTATTGGCGGAAGCAGTGCAGCATCAAAGCAGCCCTGGGGGCAATTGCCTCCTTGCCCAGTCCGCCCCTGGCTATTAGACATTGGGCTTAGTTAGCTTGTATATTCCTGCTGCAAATTATATCATGTAAATCCCAATGTAAAACATTTTTAACCTCAACATAATAATATTTTACAAACATATGATCAATATTTTAAATGGAATGTAAGAATAACCTCACCTCATTAGCTAGTCGTCTTAAAGGAATAATTATTGTCTTCTGTTTATTTTCTGTGATAATATTAACAAACCTGAAAAACAGAACAAAAAACCCAAATCACAAATTGCACAAACCCACACGCAGTGCCTTTAAATAAATAAAAAAAATAATAATAAAGTATTCATACCCTTTGAAGTGTTCCACATTTTTTAATGTTACAACCAAAAATGTAAATGTATTTCATTTGGATTTTATGTGATAGAACACAAAGTGGCACATAAAATTGTGAAGTGGAAGGAAAAGAAAAGTTTTTCAGACTTTACAAATAAAGATCTGAAAAGTGTGGCATGTGATAGACTCCCCCAGGACAAAGGCTTTTGGAAGGGACTGAATGCTGGGCTCTTGCCTGCTGATTAAGGGCCCTGGATTTTAAGGGAACAATACTTTGTGAGGTGTATGCCTGGGGACCCTTGAAGTAATGTTACGCTGGATTCAAGTTCATGTCTCCAAAATAAAAAACACAGACTATGGGATCCCCATATAGGGTCAAAGTGCCATATTAAAAATAATGACTGCTTCATACTGTTGGGACTCATAGCAGATGCTGGTGTCATCAGCAAGTCACCTGTCTGGGGTTGTCTGCTATTATGTGTTTATTGTAAGTATGTCTAGTGAACCTACAAAGGGTCTTCCACCCATTGTTTATTGTGCTAATTAACTCAGCTATTGTCTACTAGCAAACAACCCTTGTGGTCTGTGTTTATACTTATGATAAAGTGGATTGTGTCTTCTGAGCTAGGAGACAAGTCCAACCTGAAAAAGGCCAAACCTCTGAGTCACCTAGGCTGGTTAAATGATTAGTTAATTAGCTCAGGTTAATTTAGGTTTCTGGTTACAGTTGTATTATTAGGGTAATATGATTGTCGTCTTTTTCAAGTGTATATAAGCCTGTATTCTTGTTCTCAAAAAAAAAAAACCCCAGTTCTATTTCTGGTGTACCCCCCACCCGAGTCAATAATTTGTAGAACCACCTTTCGCTGCAATTACAGCTAAAAGTCTTTTTGGGGATGTCTCTACCAGCTTTGCACATCTAGAGAGTGACATGGTTGGCAATTCTTCTCTGCAAAATAGCTTAAGCTCTGTCAGATTGGATGGATAGTGTCGGGAACAGCAATGTTCAAGTCTTGCCACAGATTCTCAATTGGATTTAGGTCTGGACACTGATTGGGCCATGCCAACACATAAATATGCTTTGATCTAACACATTACATTACAAAGCAACATAACCGGTCGTCCCCACAGTGTGGGTTTTGGTCATTGCTCCCAAGGTTCTACTGAGTTTGGACTCATCCTGGTGCACGGCTTCTGTGGTTGTATTAGAAGACAGTGAATTCTTGATTGAAGAGTCCCAAGTTAAAATAACAAACTAGTTAAACTAAGAAGCTAAGAATGATTTCTCTGTAAGGAAGATAAGGTCCATTTTGCCTTCGAGCAGTAGAAAAAACCTCACCTTAGTACACTAAGGCCCCTTTCACACTGGGGCGGGGAGCCGCGGTGATGGTAAAGCAGCGCTATATTTAGCGCTGCTTTACCGTCGTTTTAACCGCGGTATTCGGCCGCTCGCGGTGCGGTTTTAACCCCCCGCGAGCGGCCGAAAAAGGGTTAAACACCCCCGCAGAGCGCCGCCGTATCGGCGCTTTGCGGCGGTATTACCGCGGTTTCCCATTCAAAATCAATGGCAAGGAGCGGTATAGGAGTGGTGAACACACCGCTCCTATACCGCTCCAAAGATGCTGCTAACAGGACTTTTTTTGCCGTCCCGCTAGCGCACCGCTCCAGTGTGAAAGCCCGCCGGCTTTCACACTGGAGTTAAAGGGGCCGGATTTTTTTCAGGCGGTGAACAGGCGCTATTTTTAGCGATGTACCGCCTGAAAAACGCCCCAGTGTGAAAGGGGCCTAACAAAAACCTGAGAACTCACAGAAAAGTTAGCCAGTGTCCAATCGCCTGAAGGTACCAGCCTATGACCCAGGGTATAGGAATATCAAGCCCGTGTCCGGTACTACAGGCTGATTAAAGATATACATATACACACACACACACACACACACACACACACACACACACACTAACATGTGGGACCATTAGCTCTCATGGCAGATGCATTTGTTAGTGATTCAAGCCAGTCAGGAACTATATTTAAAAAGGCATTGTAGCCCATTTTTATTAAAAAGGCAAATAAAAGTCTGTGACATAAAAGGTTTCCCACACAGGGGTTCTTCTCCAGCAAATAAACACACAGAAAATGCTAGCCCACCTGGATCTTTAGCAGTACCACTGCTCTTTATCCTGGTCACACAGATCAAAGGATTCCTCAATGTGGATGGCTTCACTTTAGCACCCACAGCTCCGCTCTGGCCTCAGGCGGTTGCACTGCCTCTTGCAGTCACACGTTCTGGCTACCTCCTGCAACCTCCTGTCTCTCTGGGTGTGGAGTAGTCTCCAACTGGGAACCATGAAGTCTTCCCATTCCATCCTAAGTGCTGTGCTCACCTGAGCACACACCCTGCTGGTAATTTACAAAGTCTGGACACAGGGTTGGAGATCCCGTCCCACCCAAGACACAATGGAATCTCCAACCTACAGAGCCTCATGACCGAATACCAAAGCCTGGAGAAAGCTGCAAAAGCAGTTTTCTCCAGTCCACATTTATGCTCTGTAGCCTTGCACCAAGCAAATTTGCATACCCCGTGTCCCCCAAATGCCTTTTATCCCCATGTACTTTAGCCTGTGACCCCAGGACTGCTCCTGTGATCCTTATGTTCTTGTGCTCTTGCTTGTGTTCTTGTGTCCTTGTGTTATGTTCTGTATCCCGATCAGTGACCCCATACACTCCTGCTAGCATCCTGTCTTCCTTTACCACCATGTCTCCCTCTGCATTTATGTCGGTTTCCTGCTTCTCTGCACCAGTGTTTCCCTGCGAGTTCCAAACAGCCTCTCATTAACAGCACTTGTGCCTCTATGTGCTCTCCTGTACTACTTCAGAGCAGCACAAGGGGTCCCTGTAGTGGAATATATTTATTTACCTCTCTTCTGGTGAAGATCAGCTAGTACCTTAGAGTTTGTGACTCAGCCCTTCTCAGGGCTCTAACCACAGAAGGAGTAGGTGTCAGAAAGTTACAAGCAGATAGTGACCTGCTGCTAAATAAATTCAAATATCGAATGTACAATTATACAGTTTGAAGCTGAAGCTTATAATGTTGCCTTTCCTAGTTCCACCATTTCCCCCTTGTCACCATCTTTAAATAAATTTGGTTTTATTTACATACCATATTTTTGACACAGTGACATCATTCTGCCTATGTGCCTCTCTATGGGATGCAGGCAGATCACGGGGGGAGGGGCACACAGGGTGCTGAACAAAGCTGCCTGAAACATGACAGCACCCTGCCCTAATACTTCTCTGCCTGATGTAAACAGTGCCTTTGCTTTTGGGAAGAATTGTGCAAATGCTTTGATGTATGGGTGTCTGGAGTAGGTGTCCTTTGCCAATGAGTATTAGCATGGAGGATGCTTTAAGCAACACCCAGATGTGTTCTCTACTCAGGAAAGGAGGCGAGTTCTATCTGACTTGCTGCAGTTTCTAATGCACAAGGTAAAAGGCTCAGTTTGCAGCAAAATTAGAATAAGCTATTTCAGTACAGAAAAATAATCTGTATAACTGTGCATGAAAGAAGGGAAGACTGAAGTTCAGATTTATGAGAATCACATTACCTTTATATTTTCCCCTACATATTGGACGTTCCAATATTAGGCTCCTTAGGTTTGAGACTATTATGGTAATGTCCCCCCCCCCCCTTTGGGGCTTGTGTTTTGTCCCCTGCTGAAGAAGTTTTTTCTCCTGTCCCCTTCTCCTCCTCGTATTGCTGCTCTCTCTCCCCGTTCCTTGTTTGATCATGTTCTGCTTTTATATAGTCAAGTTCTACTTCTGGATGACATGAGTACGTTCCAATACCCCACTTTGTGGCATTTCTCTGTTGGAAATGACCCCATTTATAAAATTCTCTTAAAGCTATTGTAGCCATCTAACTGGTCACAATTTCATTACGTCTTTACTGGTTTCTGTATAAAATTTGAAACCTTATTATGTCTAACTGTCATTTTGTGTCTTTCTCTGTTTCAGAAGCCTGCGATGTATATCCCTTGGCGGATCTCCGTCGACATGCTGATGTGAGACTCTGGGCGTGCGGCCAGAAAGCCGCAACACAATGTACATTTGTTGTATGTTTTGTGTTTGCGGCAGGACTTTAACAGATCTGGACCTCATTGGTTCTGCTTCCATCCTCTCCCTGCTTTTCTCTATCTTTTATGGCCAGCACTATAGAGATGCTTCTCTTGCCTCTCATTTCCTGCTATATCTTGGGTTTATATATATCTCTTCCATCCTGTCTTGTTATTCTACCATCAGCTTATTCACTCTGATATTTTTGCAGGTCATGTGGGGTGCCCACCACCAGGGGGAGCGATCGTTTTTGTTCTTTGTGGCCCATCCATTGGATGTGTTAGCGCCATTACGCAGCTGTCTACTCGCGCCACGCATGCGCACTGGCGGGGGTTTATTCGTTAGTCTCACTAGCTGGGACTAAGGGTTCTTTCCCTGCCGTTGCGAGACACGGCCGTGTGGGCGCGCAACGCGCATGCGTTCTACACTGCGCTCCATGCCGCGCTTGCGCACACGCATAAAATTCACGGATGGACCCGTTAATTGGCCGAGTCAGGTGTTGCAGTAATTAACCGCACACATGTCTAGGGTGTATATTAGCCAAGTCTTTTCAGCCCCTCAGTATGGCGTTCAGCACAGACAATGGTTTGTGGTCTGCTGCCATCCATTGATCCCTGCTTTATCTGGTATGTAACCTGATTCTAATGAATACATTTTGATTCTGCTATACTTTTTGGAAGGACCTACTTGGGGGTACCCCTATGATAGCTGTGCTAGCATAGGTCTGTTTATATTTTAGATGCTTTGTCCTAACTTGACTGCGGCATTCGCTATATAGATAGGATCTGTGATATCTGAGCCAGCAAATGTGCTAGACACACCAGCTGTATCCCCTGCCTTTCTAAAAAAAAAAACATTAGATGAGGTTAACAGACATTTATCAGCGCTCTGGCAAGGTATGATGTATGCTATATCTGATAGCTTTAATACTTTGATGACTAATGCTATATCTGCCGTATTGTTATATTGCTGTACTGATTTAAACCTTCTATGCTTTAGGCCACTACTGTGTCCGTTTCTATGGCCTCTCTCTCTTTTTTATGACCAACACTATCAATTACCCTCTGGCCCAATATGAAATAGGCTTATGTTTGAGGGTTGGTGTGCTAAGGTAGGCTTTCCAGTATTACCGCCCTTTTGCTATGTGTTCACAATATCCTTATCTATCCACTCCTTCTTGGTTGTCTGACTATAGGGAGTGGTATCCATTCTTTCTCTCTACATATTAACCCTCGGTTTCATTCCGATACTCAGTATTATTGTATGCTGGTTACTATTATCTTTTAATCAGCCACAACGGTTGTTCAATGTACTTAATCTCTATCCGCTTCTACCTGATACACCTTCGCGCTCAGTTTCTCACTATATGATGCATGTCATACATGGGAGCCCCTCCTATGTGAACCCCTGGATATACCCCGCTAAACAATATTGAAACTTACTACCATGATGGTTACTGTACTTATATTTCTTTAAAAAAATTAAAAAAAATAAAAAAAAAAAAGTGTTTAATGTTTTTTCCCCTTTTTCTATAGAACAGCTGAACTTTGTGATGTTCTCACTAGTCCGGCCATTTTAGGGTTAAAGACATTGTTAGAATTTTGCATCTATTTATTTTGCAAAATAATGGTTTTATTATGGCTATTTTTTGTACATTCTATGTTTAATAAATATGTTACTTTTATAATTGGTGCCTACAAAGTCCATTTCTTTTTCATGTGCTCTTATGATCTGAAGGTGAACATACAGACTCAAAAGGTGCTAATTATATACCAACCTGACAAGTGCCAACCCATAAAGTGAGGCAAGTTCTTGTTCTCCCATCCCTCCATTCACATCAAGAATTTTGCAGCGAACGAGGTCAGCAGTGCATTCCACAGCAAGCGGTATACTGTTTCCATATCTATAAATAAAGAAAAAATATATATATATAGAATACCTCACAGGGAACACTACATCAGGATATCAAGGTGAATACATACATAGTCAGTCACAAGTTCACAGCTAACTGAAAGACTTATGGTCCATGAAAGCTTTAAGATTCACTTGTGCAAACAAACTTCCCAGATCTGCATAATAATCAAGTAATTACCGCACAGTAATCAAGGTTTGGTATGTTCTCTTTTTGTGCAGCCTTATGTTCTACACTGGCTACTATTGTTAGGCTTTAATAGGCTTAAGAGTGATTCTAAAGGCTTTTTTTATCTTCATGCATGAAGGTAAAAAACCTTCCGTATGCAGCCCCCCACCCCCCCAAGTAGGCTATATGGTTTTCAATGGCATAGTTCACATCAAGTGCGTTCCATTTCCAGAAAAAAAAAAAAAAAAAAAAAGTAGAAAACGCTGCATTTTTCCTGCACTGGACCACTATAAAAACGTACCAGAAATGCACTGGAACACGTCCTTATTTAAAGTGTACAGTGGAGATAAAAGTCTACACACCCCTGTTAAAATGTCAGGTTTATGTAAAAAAAAATAAAAAATTAGACAAAAGATACCCCCTCCCTTCTCCAGGCTACCTTACATAGAACAGTCTCCCCCCCCTTCCCCAGGCTACCTTACATAGAACAGTCTCCCCCCCTTCCCCTTCTCCAGGCTACCTTACATAGAACAGTCTCCCCCCCCCCTCTTCAGGCTACCTTACATAGAACAGTCTCCCCCCCCCCCTTCTCCAGGCTACCTTACATAGAACAGTCTCCCCCCCCCCCTTTCCAGGCTACCTTACATAGAACAGTCTCCCCCCCCCCTTCTCCAGGCTACCTTACATAGAACAGTCTCCCCCCCCCCTTCTCCAGGCTACCTTACATAGAACAGTCCCCCCCCCCCCCCCTTCTCCAGGCTACCTTACATAGAACAGTCTCCCCCCCCCCCTTCTCCAGGCTACCTTACATAGAACAGTCTCCCCCCCCCCCCCCCTTCTCCAGGCTACCTTACATAGAACAGTCTCCCCCCCCCCCCTTCTCCAGGCTACCTTACATAGAACAGTCTCCCCCCCCCTTCTCCAGGCTACCTTACATAGAACAGTCTCCCCCCCCCCTTCCCCAGGCTACCTTACATAGAACAGTCCCCCCCCCCTTCCCCAGGCTACCTTACATAGAACAGTCCCCCCCCCCCTTCCCCAGGCTACCTTACATAGAACAGTCCCCCCCCCCCCTTCCCCAGGCTACCTTACATAGAACAGTCCCCCCCCCCTTCCCCAGGCTACCTTACATAGAACAGTCCCCCCCCCCCTCCCCCAGGCTACCTTACATAGAACAGTCCCCCCCCCCCCCCCCGGCCCACCCCCCCCCCCCCCCCCCCCCCCCCACCCCCCCCCCCCCCCCCCCCCCCTTCCCCTTCTCCAGGCTACCTTACATAGAACAGTCTCCCCCCCCCCCCCCTTCCCCTTCTCCACGCTACCTTACATAGAACAGTCCCCCCCCCCTTCCCCCCCCCCCCCCCGCCCCCCCCCCCCCCCCCCCCCCCCCCCCCCCCACCCCCCCCCCCCCCCCCCCCCCCCCCCCCCCCCCCCCCCCCCCCCCCCCCCCCCCCCCCCCTTCTCCAGGCTACCTTACATAGAACAGTCCCCCCCCCCTTCCCCAGGCTACCTTACATAGAACAGTCTCCCCCCCCCCCCTTCTCCAGGCTACCTTACATAGAACAGTCTCCCCCCCCCCCTTCTCCAGGCTACCTTACATAGAACAGTCCCCCCCCCCCCTTCCCCTTCTCCAGGCTACCTTACATAGAACAGTCTCCCCCCCCCTTCTCCAGGCTACCTTACATAGAACAGTCTCCCCCCCCTTGCCCTTCTCCAGGCTACCTTACATAGAACAGTCCCCCCCCCCCCCCTTCCCCAGGCTACCTTACATAGAACAGTCTCCCCCCCCCCCCCCCCCTTCCCCAGGCTACCTTACATAGAACAGTCTCCCCCCCCCCCCCTTCCCCAGGCTACCTTACATAGAACAGTCTCCCCCCCCCCCTTCCCCAGGCTACCTTACATAGAACAGTCTCCCCCCCCCCCTTCCCCAGGCTACCTTACATAGAACAGTCTCCCCCCCCCCCCCCCTTCCCCAGGCTACCTTACATAGAACAGTCTCCCCCCCCCCCCCCCCCCCCCCCCCTTCTCCAGGCTACCTTACATAGAACAGTCTCCCCCCCCCCCTTCTACAGGCTACCTTACATAGAACAGTCTCCCCCCCCCCCCCCCCCCCCCCCCTTCTCCAGGCTACCTTACATAGAACAGTCTCCCCCCCCCCCCTTCTCCAGGCTACCTTACATAGAACAGTCTCCCCCCCCCCCTTCTCCAGGCTACCTTACATAGAACAGTCTCCCCCCCCCTTCTCCAGGCTACCTTACATAGAACAGTCTCCCCCCCCCCTTCCCCAGGCTACCTTACATAGAACAGTCTCCCCCCCCCCCCCCCCCCCCTCTCCAGGCTACCTTACATAGAACAGTCTCCCCCCCTCTCCAGGCTACCTTGTTGCAAGTAAGGTTGTCTGGAAAAGGGGGGGGGGACTCTGTTCTATGCAAGAACCCCCCACCTTACATAGAACATAGGGTTTGGGGTGGGTTTCTCCTGACACAGAAGAGAGACTTCCTTCATAACAGGTTCATTTTTATTTATTTATTTTTTACACACACACAGAACAAAAGCTTCCCTCCCTATTTCCTTACAGAGAAATTAGATAACACCCCCCCCCTTTAGACAGAACAGTCACCCCTCTTTTAAACAGAGCGGAGGCGTCTTTCTCATCCAACCTCCTCTTCCTTACACAGAACACAAGCTACTCTTCCTCCCCTTTGAGCAAAGGCCTGACCTGCTTTTCCAGGCGGATAGCTGGTGTAGAGCATCCCGCTGAAGCTTGCTGTCCCGGCTGTACAGATATTCCAAAACCTGCTCCCATTCTGCCTTACTGATCCATGCTACTACTTGCCGCTTCCCCGCCATCTCCAAGCGGCTACACAGGCAGGCCAAACCTGCCAATCAGCGGCCTCCTTTCCTTTAGAGTGGTGTAACACTAAACAGTGCCGCCCGGGTACAAACCGCCTACGATTTGGTTCCGGTGAGGTTTTAGTACTCATTCATTTTCTGGTTTACTTTATTTGTATCATAGTTCATGCATTTACTTCTGTTCATTTTCCCTAACATAAATATTATCACCTGATGTAGATTCTGATTTAATACTGAACACCAAAAACGTTATTCACAGTCATTTCATTGCACTGTTTTTACTATAAAAAAAAAAAAAATCCCTTTCTTGTTAAAAAAAATCCAATAAGTGTATATTATTTGGTTTATGCAAAAGTTATATTGTCTGCAAACTAAGGTATACAGTATATACTGGAATTTACACAGCTATGACAATATACTGGTAATGGTCAGTAAACGACTAATAGCGGGACTGTAATAGTGTGGTGGGCAATCTGTAGCTGACTGACGCTGCCTGGGAGGTACACTAACTGACACTGACATCAATAGTGACACTAATACAGTGATTGGTGCTAAAACTATACACTGTCACTGTACTGACACTGGCTGGGAAGGGGTTGACATCTAGGGCATGGGTAGGCCACCTTAAAAAGGTAGACATCTACCCGAACAACATGGGGGATGTCAAAGATCACAGGGGACACTGTCATCTGCTCACACCTGCATAAAGCCTGCCCTCCTTTGCCTCCTCCTATGCAGCCTGACTCCTCCTACAAATACAGGCTGACCTGCGGTCAGCCTTACATGAGTTGCCTGCCCTGTGAAACTAAGATGATTTCTATTTTTGCCCTCACCTTGCCGGATTCATCTGGCCAACTGCGCAGATTCAGCCTCTTTCCTGTGACAAAGCCCCTCCCATGGGTTGTAAAACTTCCATACGAGGGAGACCCCCCAGGCCCAGATACTGGGAGGGGGCTGGGATACTGGTCTCTGGATGCAGGTAAAACAGTTCTGCCTTGTGGTTGATGGGAACTGATCCAGTCTCTCCTCCCTGGTGAGTTGTGGCCCCACACACACCATTAGGTTTTGGGTATGTTTGGTTTGCCTTGCAAAAATGCTGGCATTGTTGTCAGGGCAGTCCCTTCCAAGGTGACTCCTTGTCTGCTTCCTGTGGTTGGACTGTGGGTCGCCCTTTCCTGATGAATGTGGTGCCCGGCGAGCTTCCAGTTGGCAGGGAGCAGCAAGATGACATTGGGGTAACTTCTAGCCAACTGTAGCAGTGGCCGGGAGCTCCAGGATGGATTGGTGGCCACCTGTTAGGAATGGAGCCTCTCCCATCCCCCCTTAGAGCCAGCCCCTTCTTCTTCCTCTTCCCTACCATTTCATCTTCTTTCTTTCTTTCTCTTCTTTTCTCTTCTCTTCCTTCTTTTTCCTTCCTTTTACTTCTTCTTTCTTTCTTCACTCGTTCTTTCTAAAAATCTTCTTCTTCTTCTGTCTCTTCTTTCTCCGTCTGAAAATGGTAAAATGACTTTACTTCTTCTTGGAGTTTCTTCTCTTTCTTTTCTCTTCTTTCTTTCTCTCTTTCTTTTCCCCCCCCCCCCACGGCTTTTTCTCTTTCTTCTTTCTCTTTCTTCTCTCTTCTCTCTCCTCTTCTCTTTTTTCTCTTCTTCTTTGACAATTCCTTGCTTTCTCTTCTCTTTTCTTCTTCTTCTCTTTTTCTCTTCTCTTTTCTTTTCTTTCTCCTCTTTTTTCTTTCTCTCTCTTTCTCTTTTTTCTCTATCAATCTTTTCTTCTATCTTCTTTCTTCTTTCTTCTGTCTTATTTCCATTCTTCATCTCTTCTCCTTTTCCGTCATTCTCTTCTCTCTCTTATTCCTTTTTTTCTTTCTTTTTTTCTTCTCTTCTCCTTCTCTCTTCTTTTTTCTTCTCTCTTTTTCTTCCTTATCTTCTTCCATCTTTTCTTCTTCCTTCGATTCGCTTCTTCTTCCTCTTCGGTCTTTATTCTCGTCCTCTTCCGTCTATTCGTGATGTTTATCTTCTTCTTCTTTCTTCTTTCTCTTTCTCTTTCTTACGTCGTCTTCTTCATCGCTTCTTTTCTCTATCTTCTCTTCTTTCTATCTCACTTTCTCTTCTTCTTTCTCTCTTCTTTCTTCTTTCTTTTTCTTCTATCTTCCTTCTCTTTCTTCTTCTCTTCTTCTTTTCATTCTTTTCTCTCTTCATCTCTTTCTCTTCTCTTTTCTCTTCTCTCTTCCTTTTTTTTTCTCTCTCTTCTTTTCTTTCTTTTCTTTTCTTTCTCTTTCTCCGTTTCTTATCTTCTCTTATCGTCGTCTTTCTTCTTCTATTTCTACATCTTTTCTCTCTTTTTTCTCTTTCTTCTCTTCTTCCTTCTACTTCTTTTCTCTATCTTCTTCTTCTTCTCTCTACTTCTTTTTTCTTCTTTCTATTCTTTCTTTCTTTCTCTTTTCTCTTTTCTCTCTTCTCTCTTCCTTTCTTCTTCTTCTTCTTCTCTTCTAGCAAGGGCAATTCTCGCAGGACCGCTCACTCGCAATGGGAGCTCCCGCCTGTGATGACAGGTCTTTTATAACGAAGGCACCTGGTGACCCCGCCCCCTCTGACGCACGGGACGTCATGTGGAATCCCTATGCTTTCCCCATGACGTCAGAAGAGGGGGTGCTTCCTTTATACTGCCTCCCATTGCGAGGACGCGGCCTGCGAGAAGAGACGCCGATGCCGGACGAGAAGGACGACGCCGGACGAGAAGGACAGAATGACCGAGGAAGGAAGAAGCGAATGGAAGAAGATGCCGGAAGTGAAAGATGAAGAAAGGAAGACCAGAAGAAAGAAGAAAGAAGATTTTAATAAAGAGAATTGTCAAAGACGTCGCTTCCTGTCATTTTTACAATTTTCGACGCAATTTTTTGGTGAAATGGTAGGGGTACTTTTGTACCCCCTTACCATTACACACAGGGGGGGTGGGCCGGGATCTGGGGTCCCCTGATGTAGGTAGGCCCACCCCGCCCGCAGACCCCCCACAACCACCGGCCAGGGTTTGTGGGGATGAGGCCCTTGTCCTCATCAACATGGGGACAATCAGGCGGGAGGGGGGGCCGCTCTCGTCCACCCCCTCCTTTCCTGCGAGGCCTGCCACGGAATAAAGCTGCCAAAAGTCATTGATAAAAAAATGTGTAGGGGTCCCCCAAATTCAATAACCAGGCCCTTCAGGTCTGGGATGGATATTAAGGGGGACCCCAGCCAAAAAAAAAAAAAAATGGCGTAGGGTCCCCCTCAAAATCCATACCAGACCCTTGAGGTCTGGGATGGATTTTTTAGGGGAACCCTAGCCCAAAAAAATGGCGTGGGGTCCCCCATAAAATCCATACCAGACCCTTATCCGAGCACGCAACCTGGCAGGCCGCAGGAAAGGAGGGGGGACGAGAGCGGCCCCCCTCCCGCCTGAACCGTACCAGGCCACATGCCCTCAACATTGGGAGGGTGCTTTGGGGTCCCCCCAAAAGCACCTTGTCCCCATGTTGATGAGGACAAGGGCCTCATCCCCACAACCCTGGCCGGTGGTTGTGGGGGGTCTGCGGGCGGGGGGCTTATCGGAATCTGGAAGCCCCCTTTAACAAGGGGACCCCCAGATCCCGGCCCCCCCCCTGTGTGAAATGGTAAGGGGGTACAAAAGTACCCCTACCATTTCACCAAAAAAGCATCAAAAATTGTAAAAATGACAGGAGACGGTCTTTGACAATTCCTTTATTAAAATCTTCTTTCTTCTGGTCTTCCTTTCTTCATCTTCTCCTTCCGGCATCTTCTTCCATCTTCTTCTTCCTTCGATTCGCTTCTTCTTCCTCCGGTCTTCTCGTCCTTCTCGTCCGGCGTCGTCCTTCTCGTCCGGCATCGTCGTCTCTTCTCGCAGGCCGCTCCTCGCAATGGGAGGCTCCCGCTCTGTGAGGCTTCGCTCCGGGTGACAGGTCTTGTATAACGAAGGCACCCGGTGACCCCGCCCCCCCTCTGACGTCATGGGGAAAGCCATAGGGAATTCCACATGACGTCCCCGTGCGTCAGAGGGGGCGGGGTCACCAGGTGCCTTCGTTATAAAAGACCTGTCACCCGGAGCGAAGCCTCACAGAGCGGGAGCCTCCCATTGCGAGGAGCGGCCTGCGAGAAGAGACGACGATGCCGGACGAGAAGGACGAGAAGACCGGAGGAAGAAGAAGCGAATCGAAGGAAGAAGAAGATGGAAGAAGATGACGGAAGGAGAAGATGACGGAAGGAGAAGATGAAGAAAGGAAGACCAGAAGAAAGAAGAAAGAAGATTTTAATAAAGGAATTGTCAAAGACCGTCTCCTGTCATTTTTACCATTTTTGACACTTTTTTGGTGAAATGGTAGGGGTACTTTTGTACCCCCTTACCATTTCACACAGGGGGGGGGCCGGGATCTGGGGGTCCCCTTGTTAAAGGGGGCTTCCAGATTCCGATAAGCCCCCCGCCCGCAGACCCCCACAACCACCGGCCAGGGTTTGTGGGGATGAGGCCCTTGTCCTCATCAACATGGGGACAAGGTGCTTTGGGGGGGACCCAAAGCACCCTCCCAATGTTGAGGGCATGTGGCCTGGTACGGTTTCAGGCGGGAGGGGGGGCCGCTCTCGTCCCCCCCATCCTTTCCTGCGGCCTGCCAGGTTGCGTGCTCGGATAAAGGGTCTGGTATGGATTTTGAGGGGGACCCCACGCCATTTTTTTTTTTTTTTTTGGCCGGGGTTCCCCTTAAAATCCATCCCAGACCTGAAGGGTCTGGTATGGATATTTGGGGGGGACCCCACGCCATTTTTTTTATTTTTTTTTGGCTGGGGTCCCCCTTAATATCCATACCAGACCTGAAGGGCCTGGTTATTGAATTTGGGGGGACCCCTACGCTTTTTTTTTCTTCAAAAATGACACTTTGTCATTCGAATTCATTCGTTATATCTGCTATAATAATTTCGTTCAAATTAGTTGAAATTCGATATTGGTAGTTGGATTTACTAACGATTCGTAACTATTCATAACGATTCGTAACGATTCGTAACTATTCATAACGATTCGTAACGATTCGTAACGATTCGTAACTTGAAATTGAAATTCGATATTTGTAGTTGGATTCGAATTGTTCTCTGTGTTATGAGAACCAACAATTCATTAGCCGCGTTAACGATTCGTAACGATTCGTAACGATTCGTAACTTTACTAACGATTCGTAAAAAAAAATTCGTATTCCGTACGGAATTCGTAAAAAAAAAAAATTCGTACTACAGATTCGTAAAATTCGTACGAATTTCGAAAAATTCGTACGAATTACGAATTCGTACGAAACGAATCGCACATGTCTAATACCTGCCAGTTCCTGTTGTCTGCTGGTTCCTGCAATCCAGACTCGCCACTAGGTACGTGACAGTAGTCCTCCTCCCCCTCTTGTGTAATTACACACAGTGATCTCCCGCTGTGTCATGGAGCTGGGATCTGAAATGTTCAGCTGCGCTGTAACAAAGTCCCGCCTCCTAGACCATGATAGATGGAACACTGATCCAATCGTTGGATCAGTATTCCGTCTATCGTGGTCTAGGAGGTGGGACTTTGTTACAGTGGCCGGCCGCCAAACATTTCAGACCCCAGTTCCATGACACAGCAGGAGATGCCCGCTGTGTGTAATCCAGGCACTGGCGAGGCTGCAGATGGACACAGTGAGGCTGCATTGATGGCACAGTGAGGCTGCATATGTTGGGCACAATGAGGCTGCAAATGGGCACAGTGAGGCTACAGGTGGGCACAGTGAAGCTGCAGATGGGCACAGTGAGGCTGCAGATGGGCACAGTGGGGCTGTAAATGGGCACAGTGAGGCTGCAGATGGGCACAGTGAGGCTGCAGATGGGCACAGTGAGGCTGCATTGATGGCGCAGTGAGGCTGCAGATGGACACCATGAGGATGCAAATGGGCACAGTGACTCTACGTTGATGGCACAGTGAGGCTGCAAATGGGCACAGTGACTCTACGTTGATGGCACAGGGAGGCTGCAAATGGGCACAGTGAGGCTGCAAATGGGCACAGTGAGGCTACAGATGGGCACAGTGAGGCTACAGATGGGCACAGTGAGGCTGCAGATGGGCACAGTGAAGCTACAGATGGGCACAGGGACTCTATGTTGATGGCACAGTGAGGCTACAGAAGGGCACAGTGAGGCTGTATTGATGGCACAGTGAGGCTGCAAATGGGCACAGTGAGGCTGCAAATGGGCACAGTGAGGCTGCAGATGTGTACAGTGAGGCTGCAGATGGGCACTGCTGCAGATGGGCACAGTGAGGCTGCAAATGGGCACAGTGAGGCTGAAAATGGGCACAGTGAAGCTGCGGATGGGCACAGTGACTCTATGTTGATGGCACAGTGAGTTTATTACAGTTTCTAAGAAAACCAGTGTTCCCAAGTCTGCTCCTAGTACACGTGGCCTACGGGTACCCAGGGACAGGAATACCCTGTACAGATATGATTCCAAGCCATCCCAGTCTGTGCCAAGTTATGACGCTCTAAGCCCTCAAAGCCTAGACACTCCTGAGGTTTTACCCACTCCTACCCTGGATGATGTGGAACCCATGGAGATCGGGTCCATCCGGTCCAAGCTGTCTAAGGGAGAGAGAGAGCGGAGGAGAGGCTGTGGACTCTGTTTCTATTGTGGAGTAAGAGGGCACCTTATCTCTCTCTGCCCAACTCATCCACTTCGGCCAAAGTTTCAGCAAGTGGGTACTACTAGGATCCTTCCTGCCACCCCTGAATCTTTGCCTGCTATCCAGCTAGAAGTTTGTGTGCCCCAGTCTGAAGTCCCAGTGCCTGCTACCCTGTCTGATGTTCCGGAACCTGCTGCCCGGTCTGAAGTTCCTGTGCCCGTGTCCCCACTTGAAGTTCCTGTGCCTGTGTCCCCGCTACCTCCTGACTGTACGTATGCCTCGAATGGCACCATAGTCCGTAAGCAGGACCTGAAGATTTTTGAAAGAACCTTGCGATCGACGAAAGTCTCCCCAGCTGGAACTTCTAAAACAAAGAAAGCCCAAAGTAAATAAGGCTGTTTCTGCTCTGAGGGCATTCCTAAGGGGAGTGAACTGTCATGGTCCCTACTGTGCCTTGCAGACGGCCTGGCGTGGTTGCGCCCTAGGCGACTCTGGGTGGTATTGAACTCATGTCTGTCTGCGCTTGCTCCTGTTTCCTTACCTCTGAGCCACACCAGTTCTATTCAGCCTGCTTTCCAGCCATGCCTAGTTTAGCATGAAGTACTGTGGGCGATACTGTTTGTATCAGTCACTCCTGGATCAGCTGAGGCAGGTTACCTAATTTGCTGGGTATAAAACCCTGTCTCACTCTGAGGGCTTTGGCAGTTCATTTTGTCATGTTTGCCAAGTGGTCTTTTACGGCTGGCTTCTGTTGCAGAGTTCCAAGACTGAACCCGGCTTCAGACCCTGGCTTTGTTTTTCATTATCCTGACTTCTGGAATCCATGACTGCGGCTTTACCTTGATTATCCCTTGGCTTTTCCTGTCAAGCCCCCATGCACAGATTCACAGCCCAGGTAGCTTATCTCTTTGTTACCATGGGCTGTGTTTATTTGCAAGGGTGAGCGTACATCTTTGCGCCATGGACTCCAACCTAGGTAAGCCCTTACAGCTACATTGAGGGCACAGTGAGGCTGAAAATGGGCACAGTGAGGCTGTAGATGGACACAGTGACTCTATGTTGATGGCACAGTGAGGCTGCAGATGGGCACAGTGAGGCTGCTTTGATAGCACAGTGAGGCTGCAAATGGGAACTGAGGCTGCATTTGATGGGCGCAGTGAGGCTGCATTTGTGGGCGCAGTGAGGCTGCATTTGATGGGCGCAGTGAGGCTGCATTTGATGGGCGCAGCGAGGCTGCATTTGATGGGCGCAGCGAGGCTGCATTTGATGGGCGCAGCGAGGCTGCATTTGATGGGCGCAGCGAGGCTGCATTTGATGGGCGCAGTGACTCTATGTTGATGGGCACAGTGAGGCTGTGATGGGCACAGTGAGGCTGCATTGATGGGCACAGTGAGGCTGCATTGATGGC
The DNA here is from genome assembly GCA_028564925.1 of Lithobates sylvaticus. Classification (NCBI taxonomy): domain Eukaryota; kingdom Metazoa; phylum Chordata; class Amphibia; order Anura; family Ranidae; genus Lithobates; species Lithobates sylvaticus. The sequence goes on along the minus strand of CM053033.1, from coordinate 64,722,321 downwards.
ACAGTGAGGCTGCATTGATGGACACAGTGAGGCTGCATTTGATGGACACAGTGAGGCTGCAGCTGGGCACAGTAGGGCTGCCTTGTATAAATGTGGCTGAAGGGTGGGGAATGCCCTGCCATCAGATGATTGGCCTGTACATGTAGGGCCATTTCCTGTACAAGGGCCTGGGCCCCATCAGTTCAAGAGGGGGGCTATGGTTGCTGACAAGCAGGGGAAAGTGGATCAAGGACAGGGTGGATAATTGGTTCGGTGGGGGGGGGGTAAGTACTGAAGCCGATCCTCCTGCAGCAGCTGAAAGCCAGCTTCTCCCCCTCTCCCTTCCAGCAACTTTTAGCTGCTGCAGGGGCATAACAGGGGGATCAGTTGCAGTAATCCCCCCCCCCCTACACCACACAGAACCCCTTGCCAATGATCCCCTTCCCTGGCTGCCCCCCTGTGTGTCCCTTTTCCCCGCTGTGCTGTTGGTTTCTCCTCCTTTCCCTCCCACCAGCTGCTGCAGCCATACAGGGGAAACGTTTCAGGATGGAGAGCAGGGAAGGGGCCGATAATTATATCATATTTACTGGCCCCTTCCTTTTCTGAATGAGCACAATGAGTGATTGTTACGATCACTCACTGTGTTCATTCATAACCGAAACATAGTAAGCTGTATTTACTATGCTTCAGTTTGTGAATGAACAGGGATCCTCTGTACAGTGTGCTTCCTTTTCATTCATCTGCAGTGCTGCTGAGGTTGAACAAAATGGATTGGGGTTCTATGCCCTGTTCAGACCCCTAATACTTCACCAAAGGGTTTTGAAATTAATTTGTAAATGTACAATCTCTATCTCCGAAAAACAAACATATGGTCGTTAGAGCAAATGATTTTGCCATCATGTAATGGCCGAAATTTGATTGATAAATCGTTCAACTGACATACTTTAACCGATTCCCGACCGGCGCATGGCGATGTACATCCGCAGAATGGCACGGACAGGCATAAGGGCATTCAGGTACTTCCCTTTAAGTTTGCCGCCATGCCATTGTGTGCGCACACCGGTCAGGACCTCCGTGAGTTCGATCGTGGGTATCCTGCAGACTCTATCGCCGTGGGGATACCCGCAATCGTCTCGCATGGATGAATTACGTGGAGATGCTAAAGTAAACAAGCATCTCCCCATTCTGCCTAGCAACAGTGACCCCTACACTGCCAGTGTCCTTTACACAGGAATCCGCGCATTTGTATAGCATTGATTGCTGTATAAATGACAATGGTCCCAAAAATGTGTCAAAAATGTCTGTGTCTGCTATAATGTCACAGTCACAATAAAAATCGCTGATCGCCGATATTACTACCAAAAAAAAAAAATTATTAATAAAAATGCCATAAAACTATCCCCTATTTTGTAAACGCTATAACTTTTGCGCAAACCAATCAATCGCTTATTGTGTTTTTTTTATTTTTTTTCTTTTTCAAAAATAAGTAGAAGAATATGTATCGGCCTAAACTGAGGAAAAAAAATGATTTTTTTAATACATTTTTGGGGGATATTTATTATAGCAAAAAATAATGTGTTTTTTTTTTTTTTCAAAATTGTCGCTCTTTTTTTGTTTATAGCGCAAAAAATAAAAAGGCGATCAAATACCACCAAAAGAAAGCTGTATTTGTGGGGGGAAAAAAAGGAAGTCAATTTTGTTCGGGAGCCACGTCACATGACCGCGCAATTGTCAGTTAAAGCGACGCAGTGCCGAATCATAAAAAGTGGTCTGGTCTTAAGCCAGCAAAATGGTCCAGTCTGAAAGTGGTTAATCAATCTTTCGTTTGTTTTGTCACATAAGCCCAGTGCAAACTGATTGGGCGAGAAACACATTAACCTTTCAATTTATTGTCCGTTTGGCCGAAGTTTTCCAAACTTTTTCCTTCGTTTTTTTTTTTTTTTTTTTTTTTTTTTTTCCCGGCTCAAAAACGTCACAATCAATTTTCGATTCGTGCCCATTAACTAGACGATAAACGGACGAACTGTCCAAATGACAGATTTTGACAGATTTTTCGTCTAGTGTATGGCCACCATTACGCACTGGGGATGCAGCAGCTGTACGAGCACTAATCTGACCAGTGTGCAGGTGTGGGTGAGTGGCCTCAAATGCACACTATCTGTGTTTGGGGCTGCACATCTGCACCCACATGCATGTCAAATTAGGACCTGAAACTGTGTTCATACAGCTGCTACGTCCCCTGAGAATAACATAGGCTGCCTGCACACAGCTCCAGCCGCAAAAAAAATTGCTGATTCACACTGTACTATACCAGCTACAGTGCTAATGTGCATGAGCCCCAATACCTCATTTACATAAAAAAAATTATTTATTAACTCAGTACAATTTTAGCTTTTATATTCAGCAGAAATTGTATAAGTTATATTGTGATTGCGTCCGCTAATAATGATTTTAGTTTATTTTTTGGGAAAATATTTTGATATTTTTTGTGGGGAGGGGCCCTGTCAAGTAGGTAGTATGGGGCCCCCGTGATTTCTGACAGCAGCCCTGTGTACATATGGCAGTTTCCTGGCAGGCTTGCCACGTGGGTTTGGACCCTGGTCTGAACAGGACCCAGCTCATCACTATTAGCAGCATACATTGCAGATCCTGCACTCTTTACACTTATCTCATGTTGATTTACTTAAGACAGTCGCCTCTTTTGCCTTCCCCTTCCCCTTGACCTAGCCCGCATAGCTCCCAACTGTCCATGATTTGGAACAATGTCCCTCTGTCCCTCATTTTGGTCTGATCCATATAGTTGTATCAGAGGCGTAACTAGAACCTTCAGGGCCCTGGTGCAAGGAACCATGAAGGCCCCCCCCCCCCCCCTCCCTTTGCACCGGTCCTGGGGCCTTTCTTTACGGTCCCAGGGCACTTCCCACTAATCCCTGCTGAACTTGACCCATTCAAGTGAATGGTGCTGCTCTGCAAGTGCACCACAACTGCATGCAATGCACATGGTTATGGCATGCTAGTGCAAAATTGAAAGGGTTAAAGCAGGCAGTTCAGAGGCAATACAACACCTCCTTACTGCTTGTCAAATGATCTATGAAGAGCAATCTGAATGTGGATTCAGAGTCCAAAGCAAGCCCTTATTTATTTATTTATTTTTAAACCAAATTTTTTTATTGACTTTTTTTTACATGTTTAACAGCCATTAGGTGAAACATCAGGGCTCTAAACAGACCCCTGATAGCTCACTTTTAAGATAGAGACACCATGTGGCTCCATGTGGTTTGGTGTGTGTGAAAATGCATGGGTTAGCAGATGTGTTGGGTGCCATTAACAATTAATGACACTGCTGTGTGTCTACTAAACACCAGTGTGTTTCTGTGTGTGTCAGGAAAGCCACAATTGTGTGCACATTCCTGACATGCAAAGGTGTGAACCTAGCCTTATAGTGGGCTCACATCGGTGTGCTGCAGTTTGGCCACAGCAGGATTGTGTGTGTGCTTTACATACAGTTATAGTTGTGCTTCCATTGAATTCAAATAGGCAGTGAGTTTTCTGAAAGCACGGCAAATATGCAGCATGCAGGAATTTGATGTACCTTTGTTAAAAACGCATGTAAACTTTTCATACAATCACACTGCTCCCAAACTGCAGCACACCAGTGAGTCCACTATTAGGCCCCTTTCACATGAGTGGACTGATTGGGTCAGACTGTCAGTTTTTCAGGCAGACCCGACCGGACCCTTCATACTCCTCCTATGGAGTTGCAGGTGTAAACAGACATATGCCTCTTTACATCTGCCTACATCCAATCCGATTCTTCTGGTGGATGGGATTGCATGGTAGTTGGATGTAAACGGACAGGCGGTCCGTTTACATCCGACTGCCTATAGAGAAGAGAAGGCTGTGTCTGTGGCCGCTCTGCATAAGCGGATTGGACACGGACCATCCATCTGCATGCTCAGGCGGGATCAGTGGAGAGATCACCCTCTGAGCAGGTGGACTTCTGGGAAGCCCGTCCTGCGGAAAAGGGGCCTTAGCGATAGGAACATAGTGAATAGGTGGGGGTCTAAGTAGTAAGAGTATGTGTTTATGAGGAAGGGCAGAGAAAGTGCTAAGGCTACAGTATAGGAGGGACAGTACAGTTAGAGGAGTAAACTGGGATGGAAAGGGTGTCAGATATATGGGAGTGTGGAATGTCCAGAGCTGGTGGGGGAGGGGGGGCTGCTGCAGGGAGGTGTAGTGCAGATTTATGGGGGTTAAGCAGATAGGAGAAGAGAAGGGATAAAGGTAACAGGAAAAAAGTTCAGGAGGATCGCTGCTAACTTACTACATGACTGTGCAGTCAAGGTAGAGAGAGATGCAGACTGCTGGAGAAGATGAGCGAATCAAATGGGTCCAAAGAAGAAGGTGAAGTGACACGGGGAAGAGAACATGCTGAGGGCTGGAGGGGAGTGATTATTTACTAGTTGCAGGAAGAAAGAGAGATAAGGCACAGTTCGAGTGACTGGAACTGCAGTGTTGGGGAATCGGCACATCGTGCAAACGAGTAAGAATATCAATCTCTGCTGTCAGGCAGGAGAAGATTCAAAAGCTCTGTGTGCGTCCCTCGCTCCCCCCTCCTCACCTCACAGATTAAGAGCGCCCGGGGTGGGCTCTTCACTCAGCATCCATGCTGTCCTTCTTGCCGTCGTGGGGCCCCTCCCACAGTAGCAGAATGCCGGGCCCAGTCGCAAGTGCGACTGCTGCGACCCTGGAAGTTCCGCTACTGAGTTGTATATAAAATGCATACCTCCCAACATTTTGAGATGGTAATGAGGGACACCTACTAACAAATGTATGTAGGCAAAGGACACGCCCCCCTGTCACACCCCCATATGATGGCGGCCCATTCACACAGGGCATGCTCGCGGGCACGCAGCCCTGAACCGTCATGGCGGCGTGTCCCAGAGACACAGCGTGTCACCGACAGGGATGAACAGCCATTGGGCATGGCTGTCAACCATGTGATCGGCTGCGATTACGTCACGGCTGATCGGGAGCGCGCAGCGCGATCATGTTGGTGGCAGCGTGTTCCCAGGAACACTACTAGTCACCGACAAGGGCAAACAGTCAATGGCTGGTGGCTATTTACCACATGATCGGCTGTGATCCATTCACAGCCGATCACCCGCTCTTCTCTCCTCACACACCGTTTCCAGTGTGAGGAGAGAAGAGCCAGGAGCAGTGAGTTACCGATCCATTGTATTGTATTGTAGTGTACTGCACCAACACCACAAATAAGAGAACCTGAATAAATAGGTATTCCCGCGCTACTACGGTGAATAAGAGAATCTAAACTATGAAAATCTAACAAATTGGTTGCAGCAAACCACCGACAGGGGTGCAAACCCCACCCAAAAGTAAAAGCAGAAAAAACAATATATGGTGTTGCGCTCCAAAAAAGTAAAGTGCTATGTGCAAAATTGCAAGATATGTGGATCAATACACATACCGTAAATATAAAAAAACAGTACTAAAAACAAACTACCGGTAACAAACTAAAACTAAATTTAGTTTGTTTTTAGTACTGTTTTTTTTTATATTTACCTGTATTGATCCACATATCTTGCAATTTTGCACATAGCACTTTACTTTTTTGGAGCGCAACACCATATATTGATTATTCTGCAAATAAGAGAACCTGTCACATCGCCCCCCCCTTTACTGCTGTCACCCAACAGTCACCACATCAGTGCCCACAAAGTGCATTTGTCACCATCAGAGACTGCCGTCAGCGGTGCACCTGTCACCCATGACCATCGCCAGTGACCGTCATCAGTGACCCATCCGTGACCCTCATCTGTCACCTATCAGTCCCATAAAGTGCACCAGTCACCATTAGTGACTGCCATAAGTGACCGTCACATGCCACCTGTCACCCATCAGTGACCGTCACCTGTCACTCATCAGTGACCGTCACCTGTCACCCATCACCTGTCGCCCATCAGTGACCGTCATTTGTCACCTGTCGCACAGCCCATCAGAAAAAATGTCCAAAAGATTCTATACAAGTGAGGAGGCGTTCCAGATCCTCTCCATGACTAATGAGAGCAGCGGGGAGTTCTCATCAGATTCAAATGCCAATTACGATTGTGAATCAAATTCAGCATTTGAACCAATCGATAGTAGTGGATCGGCAAATGAATCAGAGGAATAATGGATCCCTCCTAAGAGCATGGCGCTCTGGAAACCAGGCAGCCACCAGCAATATACCCCAGGATCAAATTCCCAGGCCCAGTACCAGTGCTGCTGCCAGCGATAGATGCCAAAACCAAAAGCCCACTACCAGCGCTGCCACCAGCGAAAGACCACAAGAAATGCCCAGGCCCAGTGCCAGCACTGCCGCAGCATCACGCCCAAATGCCAGCACAGGAACTTCAAATCCCCCAACTACCAGCACTGGAGTGCCACGTCCCCCAAGAGCCAGGGCTGCTACATATCTTCCAGCTGGTCTTGCCAATCCAACATGGCTGCCTTCCAACTCAGGATCAGCAAGAATTCTCCTTTCACTGCACAGCCAGGTGAGCAGGCCAATACCCCAGAATTTTCTGCAATTGATTGTTTTTATTTATTTTTGCCGGACACTTTGCTGCAACTCATCGTGGAGCAGACCAATTTATATACCCAGCAGCATATTACCAACAACCCCCAATCATCATACGCCCGTCTATTTGAATGAATGAAGGATTTGACTCTGGAGGAGTTCAAATTGTTTATGGGCCTCACCATAAACATAGGGCTCACAAAAAAAATTAAGGATATGCCTATTGGTCCACCAACCCCATTCACCACATGCCCATTTATTCTTCCGTAATGTCCAGGTCCCGATACGAGATGATAATGCGCTTTCTTCATTTCAGTGACACCCAGTGCCCTCCCCGCAATCATCCAAATTACGATAAATTATATAAAATTTGCCCACTCATTAATTTCTTTTCCCAACGATTTGCAGAACTCTATGTCCCCGAAAAGCGTATATGTGTAGATGAGTCCCTGGTACCCTTTTCAGGCCGGCTAGGAATAAAACAATACATTCCTAGCAAAAGGGCCAAATACGGAGTGAAATTTTATAAGCTTTGCGATAGTCATGGGATATCTGTATGTGTTCTGCATATACGAAGGAAGATATTCCTAGCTCCAGCCCCCTGAGTGCCCAGCCTACATGGGCACAACTGGTAAAATTGTATTGGACCTGGCATACCCACTGCTGAAGAAAAGTTACCACATATACCTAGATAACTTCTACACCAGACTGCCCTTTTTCAAACACCTATACCTCTCAGAAACCCTGGCCTGTGGAACCTCCAGAAAGAATAGGAAGGGCTTCCCACAAGCCATAGTGAATAAGAAATTGCTAAGGGGAGAAAGAGCAACTTTGAGATGCAACGAAGTGCTGGCCTTGGGGTGGAAGGATACCAGGAATGTGTACATGATGTCCACCATCCATGATGACACTACAGTTCAGAGAAGACGAGGTCCCATTGGGGGGGGGTGGATTTCAACGACCAAATGCTTCAGCCCTATTTATCAATAAGGAGGTCCCGTTTCTGGTACAAGAAAGTAGCACTCTATTTAATTAATTTGACCATTTATAATGCCTACATAAATCACACCAAATCCACAGAAAGCCCTGCCCACTTCCTAAAATTCATAGAAGAAGTTGTCACGTCCCTTATCTACCATCAAAGACCCTATGATGAAAACAAAAGACGTCCACGCACGCACTTAGCAACATAAACGTCTCCCAAAATAGGAACTAAAGCCTCCTCTCCTTTACAGTCATGGACGCTGCCATTTAAGCCTCTGTTTGATATGCAGTTGCCATGGTGATGCACATGTGATCAGTTAAGACACCAGCCATTTGATGGCTTCACAGTATGGTAGCGAGCACCAGCAATTGCGCTAGTTATCATTTCTGGCATGGCTTGAATGTGACTGTTTTGGGAAAATGTTAAAGCAATCGAAAACTCAGCTTTGCAATATTTACCTACGGGTATGCTTGTAATAAATCTTACCTGTAGGTAAAATGGATATCTCCTAAACGTGAACCGTTTAAGAGATATTCGCATGTCTTTCAGCCGGTTATGTTACAGACGCATGCGCACGGTGCTCTGAAGCCCTTCTAAACGCTGTGCCACGTTTGTAGCTCCTGTATGCATGCGCAGGAGTGACATCATCACGGCTCAGTCCGCAAACCCAGAAGGAAGACCGGCTGAAGATAGAAGCCCTGTCAGCTGTAACAGCACGCCACTGGAGGGCTTCGTTTTAGAGGTCTTTCATAATGTGCTAGTATGCAATGTGATGCATACAAGCACACATATCTCTCAGCTTTCTGATATGGGAATGAGGGATACTGATTAGCAAAAGTATGTAGGCATAGGACACACCCCCTGTCACGCCCCCTTAAATGAGAACTAACCAAAAAAATAAAAACACGATTGGTTAAACCTACAAGTGAGTTTTATTTTCCATTACTATTCCTTTTTATTGGCTTTTGGTATATACAGATTCAGCAATTTAGAAAGGTTTAGCATTGTAAAACACTTTTGTATAAAAAGTGCATTTTTATATACAACTATGTAAATCAGAGCAGAAATGGGACAAATAAGGAGGAAAGAGGGACTTTGTTCAAAGTGAAGGACCGTCCCTCGAAATCAGGGACCGTTTGGAGCTATGTAGCACATTACGCCATTACCTGGGGCTCAGAATTATTATTTTTTTGTTTTTTTTAATTTACTATCGCTATAAAATTGACATGTTTAGCTCCACTTTAGGATAGAAAGATTTAGATCCTGGAAAATGACATTGTGTATTTGTAAGAACAAGGAAATAGATGTTAAAATCAAACAAACGTCTCCTCCTTCTCAAATATAGATAATTGCTATGTAAATGCTGACACAGAAAAGGTAAACATTGACACCTGTAGCATACGAAATACAGAACCAATAATGCCCGAATCCAACATGGCCGCCGCGCCAGCACAATGACACGTCAGGACTGCACACGTGACCATGTGTCATCCGCACATGAAGGCGGAAGTAATAGATCCGGGAGACGTTGGGGGAGAGCTGGAGACGTTGCTAGGCTCGGCGGTGAGGCGATATAGGTGGGTGAGTTACCGATCCGTCTTTTGTTGTCTATTCCATTGGTAGTATATAGTAGTGTACATCTCTTCTTCTATAGTGTGATCGCTGGCCGATCCTGCTCATGTCAGCTCTTCGTCCCACAGGCTATGGCTGTCTGATAATAACACAGGTGTTAGTCACTGGGCTCTGTGGCTAAAAGTTTTATTTTGGTCATAGTGCAATCCCATCTAATATGAGGAAGGTGGAGGCATTGCTTGTTCTGCAGTCTTCTGAGATGTGGGATCATGGGGATTGAGTCCTGATCAGTTGCTGTCTATTCATCCCCCCCTCTTAAAGTGGAGCAAAAGGGGAAGCTCTGCTTGTTCCCAACCTCCTCTGCCAGATTTTGGCACTATTTTGAAGGGGGAGCAGATACCTGTCAAAACCAGGTACCCGCTCCCACTTCCGGGTAAGGTTGCCACACAATGATCGCGACGATCTACGAAATTTCAACACAAGGGAATAGGCCACAAGCAACTTCAGAATTAATAAGATGAATATAATATTGAATGGGAAGCAAATGCAATGCAAAGAACACACAAACAGGACAATAGAATACATTAGATCAGGGTTGTCAAACTCAGTTTTTATCATGGGCCGTATCCGCATTTTGGTTGCCCTCAAAATCCCATTTGTATCTAAGACTAGATGTTTAGCGCACCCCCCCCCCTCTCCCAACCCTTTACATCAGATGTCAAGAGTCCCCCCCCCCCACCCTCCCTTACAGCGATCCCCACTTACATTATGCTGCTGCTGGGAAGAAGCTGGGACCAGAGCGGGAAAGCAGAAAGTGCAGGTTTTGGAGAGGGACCAGAGGAGGGCTGGCGTCAGCTGCCGGAGACTGCTGAATGGTAAGACTAAGGTAGGCTGCTGTGGCTGGACAGAGCGGCACATTATTTGGCGGAGGCGTTGTGTCCTCCTCGCTGCTGACTGTTGAGACAAGGGGGTGCCGCAGATGCTGGAGAGGCACAAGGGCCACATGAAACGGCCTGGTGGACCGGATTAGGCACGCAGACTTTGTGTTTGACATATGTGCGTTAGATTGACGGGCAGGTTAGACTCACCTACGCCCATTGACTTATGTCACAATAAGGCTCAGCCCCATTGCACTAGTCCACACAGTAATACCAAGAATAACCTCATTTGTGAAAGCATGAATGGCATAAAGAAACCTCACTGTAATACTCTGCAATTTATACCCAAATAATATCTTAGAGTGCAATCTATGCATGCAGCCCCAGTTGCAGTTGGGTGTACACGTTCCTGGCAAAGGATGTACCCTGGGTTTTGGCTAAAGTACCTAGTGCCTAACTGTCAATGTTTGCCAGCTTTCGCTGGGGTCCTTCTGTAGGTGGTGCACATGTAGCTGTCCCTTTAGGACTGTATGCAATGAATGCTCTAAGTGGCGTTTTCCGTTTGCATTAACTCTGGGATGTAAATGGTTAAGTTCGGTAGTTTAGCTCACCACTCCTGGTATGTAACGAATCTGGTCCAGTACACTTGATGATCAGAAGTCTCAGTCCTCACGATCAGATCCTCTCTGGTGTGGTAGCACACTGAAATATGCCCCCCCCCCCCCCCACATGGATATTAAGGCTGTTTGTCACTCTGGTCCCCACATACTCTGTTCCTGGACCAGGCAAGCACAGCACAGGTCCGCACACACTGGTTTCCACACACTGTCTGCCCGGTGTCCAGTGCAGTCCCCAGCAGCGGGTCTGCATCTTTTCGCTGCGCAAACTGTTCACTCTTGCGTTCTGGTTATTTGGTAATCTGTATTTCTCTTCCCCCTGTATGCAGAGAATTGTTGCCTGTAGTTATGCAGCCATAACCTTGTATAGACCAGTGTGCCTTTTTAAGGACTACATATCCCTGATCCACTGCTGCACAGCAAGTCCTCTCTATGGTGTTCTAATTGGTTCTGACTACTGCTCTCTGATTGGCTCAGGTTAGCTGCCAGGAGGGAGAGGGGGCAGGACGTAGTGGGGGATTTTACACAGAGCCCGCTCACACAGCAGGGAAGCTAAGGACGCATGGCAGCTGCTGATGCAAAGTGAAAACAGGGAGCGGGAAGAGATGGTAGAGAGGCACATGCAGCCAGCAGCTCTCCCTGCTATTGGATGTTATTTTGTTAGTGCTGGCGACATATCTTCTAATCTCTGCTGTTTTCCAGTCCCCAACCAGTGATCGGTGAAGCACCCATTTACCTTGCAGCCATTTCCGGGTACATTGGCATTATTTCTTTGCACTGTGACAGTCGGTCACAGCGATCACTTCATCAGGAAGTCAGTCTTGCTTCCTAGTGTTAGGACCCAGTTAACAGGGAGGGGTTAATATTAGGGCTGTGGAAATTAAAGATTAATTCCTTGATTTAATCAATACATTTTTTTTGATCAATCACAATTCGTTTTGATCAGTACTCACCTCTCCGCTGGTTTCCGGGTCTTCGGGGAGATCCGGGGAGGTCACAGACATCGACGTCACAGGACTCCTCCCCCTTCCCCAAGTGCCTCCGTCTGCTAGGGAAGGGGGGAGGAGTCCCGTGATGTTGAAGTTCTGATTGAATGTAATGCATAGGGGGGGAGGAGCTACACATGATGTCACCTGCTGCTGCCCTACAGAACTAACACGATTGTCGGCTCTACATGCTGTGTTTTTATCATCTTTATGCGAGTAGTTTGTGTTTAAACACACAAATTTTATCTTATACTTAACCACTTCAATACCAGGCACTTAGACACCTTCCCGCCCAGACCAATTTTCAGCTTTCAGCACTGTCGCACTTTGAATGACAATTGCGCGGTCATACAACACTGTACCCAAACAAATTTTTTATCATTTTGTTCCCACAAATAGAGCTTTCTTTTGGTGGTATTTGATCACCTCTGCGATTTTTATTTTTTGCGCAACAAATAAAAAAAGACCAAAAATTTTGAAAAAAAAACAAGTTTTTCTTTGTTTCTGTTAATTTTTTTGTAAATAAGAACATTTTCTTCTTCAATGATGGGCACTGATATGGCTGCACTGACGGGCACTGATAAGGCGGCACTGATGGGCACCGATGAGGTGGCACCAATGAGGTGGTACTGATGAGGTGGCACTGACGGCCACTGATGATGGGCACTGATAGGCGGCACTGATGGGCACTGATAAGTGGCACTGATGGGCACTGATAGGTGGCACTGGTATGTGGCACTGATGGGCACTCATAGGTGGCACTGATGGGCACTCATAGGCGGCACTGATGGGCACTCATAGGCGGCACTGATGGGTACTTATGGGTGGCACGGATAGGTGGCATGGATGGGCACTGATAGGTGGGCACTGATGGGCACGGATGGACGCTGATAGGTGGCACTGCTGGACACTGATGGGTGGCACTGATTACACTGATGGGTGGCACTGAAAACACTGGGTGGCATTGCTGGGTGATGGGTGGCACTGGTTGCTACTTGATGGTGCCAGCCAGTGCCCATTTGTGGGCACTGACTGGCACAGATTGGGCATCATTTGCACATGTGGATGGCCAGGGGGTACATACCTGGCCATCCACATGTTGCCCACTTCCCTGGTGATCCTAGTGGAGTCCCTGGTGGTCCAGTGTGGGCATCTGAGGGGGGCTGCGCTGATAAACAATCAGCGCATACCCCCCCTGTCAGGAGAGCCGCCGATCGGCTCTCCTCTACTCGCGTCTGTCAGACGCGAGTGAGGAAAAGCCGATCACCGGCTTTTCCTGTTGACATCGTGATCAGCCGTGATTGGACACGGCTGATCACGTGGTAAAGAGCCTCCGCCGGAGGCTCTTTACCGAGATCAGTGTAGCGGTGTGTCAGACTGACACACCGCTCCACCGATCGCCGCGATGCGCGCCCCCACGGGCGCGCGGCGGCATGTTATCCTGAAGGACGTCATATGACGCCCAGTGAGGATAACAGAACCACTTCCCGGACGTCAATATGCTATTGACCGGGCGGGAAGTGGTTAAAGAGGAGGGCCCACGAAAAAAAAAAATAATTAAAAGTCAGCAGCTACAAATACTGCAGCTGCTGACTTTTAATAATCGGACACTTACCTGTCCCAGGGTCCAGCGATGCGGGCGAACGAGGCCCCCCCTCGTTCCCCGCTCCGCTCGCGGCGCCGGCATTCTTAATGTGGGCACCCGGCTGTGGCTTCAGAGCCGGGCACCCACTGCGCATGCGCGAGCGGCGCCGTGATTCGATGCTCACTCATCTGGGACACGTGACAGGTCCCAGATGACTGTGCGGCGCCTAGGGGAAGTGATGTCAGTGCCCGGGCACTGAAGGTCGCAGACTACGAGGGACCCCCTAGCAACAGGCATTTAGAGGCGAGTAAAACATTTTATTTATTTTTTTAAATGTATTTTATGATTTTTTTAAGCCAATTTTTTTTTTTTTGGGTGGCAACAGCACTTTAAGCGGTGATCACTTAGATCTTTTATTTCTACCTATGACCTGGCGTCCTTGCTGAGATCTTGGGAGACATGAGAGAAGTTTATGGTCCGTGTTAACCCTTTTGATACCCGCTTGCATGACCACCTGTTTGCACAGGGGTCCATGCCATAAGGTGAGAGTGATTAGTTAGACCGGAGGTGGAGGGATTGTCACACTACTGTGGAAAAAAAAATGTACTTGCGTCAGTGCTACAGTTTGAATTTAAAACTTATTTGTGAAGTGTGAAGGCACTGTTCTGTTTTAAAGTGATACTAAAGGTTGTATTTTGTTTTTCTTAAATAATAAACATGTCGTACTCGCCTGTTTTTTATATATTTTTATGTTATTTTTTTTTTTTCCTCTCTCCTCCTTATGCTGCAATATGTTATTGTGTACTGTAATAAACCTGTGTTTTGAGGTGTGTCAAGTCAGCCTAAGGCCCATGCAAAACTCTATTTGGATTCTAAAGCTTTTACATGTCTTATAAACACTCACAAATGCCAGTGTTGCCTGTGGGCAGTTTTTTTTAAGGTGTTTGGTACCCCGACACTTCATATTCCTGATATGTCCCTGGTGTACCAAATACTTGTTTAAAAAAGTCTCCTGTTCTCTTTGTCATTTATGTGAAATCCCTGGTGTTCCTGCTAGTCCCCTTGCGTTCCTATTAAAAACTGACCACACTAAGCAATAGAGCACACTGTGGTCAGTTCTATAGCTGTGCTGGGAACTCCGTGTGCTCTTCTCCAATGATCATACGTGTCCTGACATGAGAAACATGCCCCCCCCCCCCCCCACAGTTAGAAACATGCCTCTAGGAACAGTTAACCCCTACACTGCCACCTAGTGGTTAACCCCTTCAATGCCAGTGTCATTTACACAGCAATCAGTGCATGACAATGGTCCCAAAAATGTCCGATGTGTCTGCCATAATGTCGCAGTCACAATAAAAATCGCTGATTGCCGCCATTAATATTAATAAAAATGCTCTAAAACTATCCCCTATTTTGTAAACGCTATAACTTCTGCGCAAACCAATCAATCGCTCATTACGACTTTTTTTTTTTCAAAAAATTTGTAGAATACGTATCGGCCTAAACTGAGGGGGAAAAAAAATGTTTTTTTTATATATTTTTGGGGGATATTTATTATAGCAAAAAATAATGCGTTTTTTTTCAAAATTGTCGCTCATTTTCTTTTTTGTTCATAGCGCAAAAAATAAAAACCGCAGGGGCGATCAAATACCACCAATCTATTTGTGGGGAAAAAAGGACGCCAATTTTGTTTGGGAGCCACGTCTCACGACCGCGCAATTGTCAGTTAAAGCGACGCAGTGCCAAATCGCAAAAAGTGATCTGGTCTTAAGCCAGCAAAATGGTCCGGTGTGAAAGTGGTTAAACTGAATGTGTTCTTTTACAACATGATCGTTTAAAATCACTTTAATGCCTGCTGCTATGGTCAGTTTGAACTAATTGTCATCTCAAGCTCTGCTGCCATTCACCATATGTCTTGAAATTAAATGTACAACTTGTCCAGCTTACCGTATAGGATTTTAAGTAATCTGACATCAGAAGATTGATTGCATTTTAAAAAGGAGCTCTAAGGTCCACAGTTGAAGTTGGACCTTTACTTGCTAGAGGCACTAGAGATCATTATTTCTTTCCTTCTTCCGCAATCTAAAAGGAAATTATTTTTTCCTTTTTTTAGTTATTTTTTATTTTTTTTCTCCCTCTCCCATATAAAGGTAAAAATCTATCAATACTGTTTTATTGTGTGTGTGTGTGTGTGTGTGTGTGTGTGTGTGTGTGTGTGTGTATAAAAAAAAAAAAAAAAAAAAAATCCTTTCGTATCTATTTTAAACTGAATGGGTTGTTTTACAATCCATTTAAGCGTCATTGAATTTGTTTATCACATATCCCAAGATGCTTCACTTTCCATGCATACAGCTGGAGGGGGTGGGCTTGGCAACCAGCACCTGATGTTATGATGTTAGCAACAGAATGCAGTGTGGGACCCTTGGCCTGAAGCAGGGTAACACTGGCCGTGTGAGTATGTGCATTGTGTAGAATGCTGTAAAAAAAATGTTTAACCACTTGCCGACCAGCCGCCGTCATTGTACTGCGGCAGTTCGGCTCGTTCCCACGAATTGCCGTCGTCATACGTCGGCTCGCAAATTCTAGTTTGTGGGAGCGCGCCCACTGGCCAGCTGGGGAGCCAATCGGCGGATGTTTGCCGGCCACCCCGCAGTGACAGAAAGGGGATCTGCCTGTGTAAACAATCTAGCATTGTGTAGAGGCTCTGTTCTTCCTCCCTACATTCACAGGACACAGAGGCAGCAGTGAAAGCCATTGCCTCCTGTTGTTGTCAATCAAATCTTGAGAGCAGCGCCTGAGGTCGAGCTGTGCTGTATGTGTCTATGAATGCACACAGCCCAGCTTGGGAGCAAGCCTGCATGTTTGTCAGGTAATTATAACAACATGGTCATTATTTTTAAGAAAAAATTCAGAGTACTACTGCTTTGCATGGTGCTGACATGTCATGACATGAGGGATGTTTAGTGCAGGCATAAGCACTGCTGCCACTGAATGAGAACAGTAAGTACCTGGGAGAAGACCCTTGGGGAAAGGGGTGTTTGTTTTTTTTTGTTGTTTTTTTTTTAAGTGCCGTGGTGGTGGTCTCTGGATTAAGGGTAAAGTGGTAGAAAGATAAAAGCTGGAGATATGTTTTCCTATTTTATTTCCAAAAATTGTCTTGACCAGTGATCAAACCTGATGATTGGTTCTTTAGGCGCCAAGCAGGTTTGCATTTATCGTAGAGTACACTCTATGTGTCTCCTGCAATAATTGCTTCTTACTTGCGTGGCAGCAGTATTCATCTGAATGTATGCTTAGTGGCACCTTATGCTATGCTGCTTGGTGTACATCATTTGTCAAACACATGCCCGCCAGACCATTTCATGTGACAGAACTCTGTTCCGCAACCTCTGGCTCTCGCCCTCCGCTCCCTGCTCACCACTGTCACTTACAAACATAGAAGCCTCCTGTGTTTATAAGAACAGCCTTCCTCTCTGTGGTTCTCAGATTCCTAGCTGCACTGCGATCACCAACTGTGCCCAGGTGCTGCCTAATGATCTCCCTGCAAGTAAGAGGGAGGTGGAGCTTTTGGGGGGGGGGGGGTGAGGGCTGTGGAGGGTGATGTGTACAGAGATGGGGGAGAGTGGTGCAGAGGTCAGAGCCAAGGAGGGCATAAAATGAGGTGTGGACAGCCTGTGAAAGAGCTGAACTGTGCATTTTGTGCTTGGAACACCCCTAAACTATTCATTCTGTATGTAGTGCACTCCTCAACTCTGCACACAATGTGAATGCAGCCCTCAACTCTGTGCATAGGCCACCCCTGGTATTTATTGCCCCTTTAAGATCCTCCCACTTTTATAGTTTGGTGGCAGCCACTGTTAGGTGTGGTTGAGTTCCTGCACCTATTCTCTATGGAAAAAGCCCTGGATGAATGAATATGGTCTTACAGATGCAACCGACCCTTTTGAGGGCAACCATAATGCTAATGTGGCCTGTGATGAAATTGAGTTGGACACCCCTGATGTACATTGTCAGCATGCAATAGTGTTGGCCAAAGAAGCTAAACCGTCCCCTTTAAGCCTATACAGTGTGCTATAGTAGGCAAATAGAAGTGTATGCAAAGAGTCTGCTAACAAACGACAAAGAAACTTCTGTGTGTTAACAACTAGGTTTATAAAAATTCTGCAAAGCGTATGAGTTTGCAGCACCACATGACAGGGGAGATTTCGTTTGAGTTTTGGTAAAGAAAATAATGGTTTGCTATTGATTTGAAGGGAGTTTTTCCAATTATCCACCAAAACCATGTGTTAAAAGATTTCACTTGCTTACTTATTGGAAGAGTTTAAAAGGCCTTGTCGTATCATAGCTCGTGCTTTAAAGAGAAAGTAAATGCTGCATTAAGGTGAAACCACAAGGGTTTACAACCCCCTTTAAGCAAAGTTTTATTATATTGCAGATAGATAGAGGTGTGTACGCGCACACACACACTAACTATATATATATATATATATATATATAGGTGAGATACACGATCATAGGTACATTTCACCTCGCATTCGTTACATTGTAAGGGACTAAACCAGAATCCGGCCCGGGTTTTCCAGTCTCTGTGGCGGGCTGGGTTCCGGTCCGGATGTTCTGGTCCACTGGAGTCCACAGTCAGCTGGACTTTAAATAACCGGGAAGAGAGCACAGCAGGGCTCTGGTTTTGAGGCTTAGGGGGGAACCTGAGTTAAAGGAGCTCTGGCTTTTGGACTGAGAAAAAAAGGTTTGCTTTTCCGTATGTTATGTGGGTGACGGGGACCAGCCCCACACTGTATAGAGAGGAGACTGTTTGTTTAGTTGGCGCCGGACGGCAAGGATTAGATTTGTTTGTTTTTTTGTTTTTTTTGCCTTGCAAATAAACCTGGCATCCGCCAGAATTTTAAGAAACTGCCTGTTTGCGGACTGTCATTCAGAAAAGGAGATCCCCACAAGCTAATTCCCCTATCTATCTATCTATTATATTTAATTAAAAAAATAAATTATTTTTACTTTGTTACAAAAAAATAACCTAAAAGAAACCTTCCTCTGTCTAGTGAAAAGCTGGTGGTTTAAAAAAAAAAAAGTCCAGTGAGGTGTGGTGTGTGGTTTTATTTTTTTGGTTGTTTTTTCCATCAAACCTATGGACAGTAGGTTATATGGGTTCTAATGGTGTAGTTCACACCAGTGTGGTCAGTTCCAGTGCATTCCAGGTCCAGAAAAAATCTAGAACACGATTTAATTTTTTCTAAACTGGAAGTAAAACGCATCAGAAACGTATCCGGCACACGTATGGAGTGTGTGTGTTTTGTTTGTTTATTTTTTCATTTTTTTATTTATTTATTTTTTCCTTTCTTTATGTGGAGCTAGCCGGTCCTGAAACCCTGGTTCCAACCTTTTAGGAATAATTGGCTATGTGAGTTTAGGGAAATTATTAGACCAAAAGTTAGAAGAAAATGTCAGGGAAATTTAATTTTGCAATGCAAATCGTGTAAAAATAGTGGTAAATCAAAAGGGGTAAAGAATATGACTAATTTCAAAAGTGATCTCATTTGAAAAGAGAGCTTTTATTTATTTGATTGACACCATTTTACAAAATGGCTTATATAAAGAGTCTGGGGGGAGTTTATAAAGGGTGTTGTAGACACATTCATTGGTGCTTGTGCCTGTAAGTGATGGGTACATGAATCTAACAGAGCTTGGCACTAAGGTCCATACCAGACACCCCTCCCCAGTCCCTGCACTTGTCACCCAGACAATGAGTTATGTAGTAAGGGCTGATGGAGAATGGAGAGACTAGTTGGGCAGAGATATATTCGCTGTTCAATTTAATGGCAGATTTCAAATCTGCCCATTTGCTGCCAGTCAAAAGTAAGGCAGACCTGATGGGCAATTATTCTCTGCCCATCAGGCTCCGCTCACCCAAGTCATTAGCCAAATACGGGCATTGCTGTATTTGAATATTGACATCACCACCATCCCTGGCCGCCTCCTCCCCTTCTTTCTTTTTTTTTTTTGCTGTTGGCTATCAGCCAGGGAATCTCCCAGCCAGCAGCTGAACAGGGAAAGGGAGAGCACCTAGGAGAGTGATGGCGAACCTTGGCACCCCAGATGTTTTGAAACTACATTTCCCATGAAGCTCCACTACACTGCAGAGTGCATGAGCATCATGGCAAATGTAGTTCCATAACATCTGGGGTGCTAAGGTTCGCCATCACTGACCTAGGGGATGGGGAGAGCCCTGTACCGGAAGCTGTCACATTAATTGCAGCTTTTGCAGAAAATATTTTGGGAATCGAGTGTATCAAACTGCCAACATCCCATATATACAGGAAAAGGACATGCATCGAAATGCAATTGGGGCAGCCCCCTTAGACTTTCAAGGCAGAAAAAAAATGTTATAGAAAAAGTTGTTAAGACAACGCATTGCCACTTTTATCAAGTACACAATATAGTAGAAAATGTAGCCATATAGGCAATTATGCAAAACACGCAAATGAAACAAATATTACATGTACATAGATGTCAAACCCAAGAGAGCAATTCTATCCATTTACTGCCAGAGTCGGGCTGTAATCAGTCCATGGACATTTCTTGCATGGATCCCAACATGTTTCGGGAATTATCAGTATTTGTTCCTTCATCAGGGTAGACTTATCTGAAAAGTCACCCAAAATATAAATTTTCCCTGATGAAGGAATAAATACCGATTTATTACGAAACATGTTGGGATCCATGCAAGAAATTTCCATGGACTGACCACAGCCCGACTCTGGCAGTACCTGGATAGAATTGCTCTCTTGGGTTTGACATCTATGTACATGTACTATTTGTTTCATTTGCATGTTTTGCATAATTGCCTATATGGCTACATTTGCATTTTCTACTATATTGTGTACTTGATAAAAGTGGCAATGCGTTGTCTTTTATCTACTTTTTCTATCGGATTTTTTTCTGCCTTGAAACTCCAAGGGGGCTGGCCCAATTGCATTTTGATGCATGTCCTTTTCAATACAGCCATGCTGCACTCTGTGTATTGGCGTACCACCAAATTCCCTTTTACATGCAGACAAATTAATGTTCTCACTGCTTGGCCTGCTCTGGACTACAACAGTGTTTTTTTTTTTTTTTTTTTTTTTTTTTGTCCCTTCAATATCCTCTAAAATCGTGTACTTTGTCTTAACACAGAAGTTCATCCAATAACTAAGACCCCCTTCACACTGATCCGCCTATAGCATCGGCGGTAAAACCGTCGGATTTGCGGCACATTTCGGCCGCTAGCGGGGCGCTTTTATCCCCCGCTGGTGGCCGAGGAAAGGGTTAAAACCCCCCCCGGCAAAATGCTGCAATAGCAGCATTTTGCCGGCGGTATTACAGCGCCGATATTTTTAGCGGCGTTTTACCGTCGGATTTGCGGCACATTTCGGGCGCTTTTACCCCCGCTGGTGGCCAAGAAAGGGTTAAAACCCCCGGCAAAACGCTGCAATTGATTTCAATGGGGAGCAGCGCTGGAGGAACGGTGAGTTCACCGCTCCAAAAAAGCTGCTGGCAGGACTTTTCCTGACGTCCTGCCAGCGCACCGCTGCAGTGTAAAAGCCCTCGGGCTTTCACACTGCAGACAATGGTGCAGCAGTTTGAGGGCGGATTGCAGGCGTTATTTCTAACGCTTTAGCGCCTGCAATACGCCCTCGGTGTGAAAGGGGTCTAACTAAAGCTATTTGCAGCCACATTCCAAAACAAATCCACCTAGCCCTGTTAGGCCCCATTCACACTTGTGCGACTTGTAAATGTGACTTTGGACCCCAAAGTTGAATGGCAAGTCGCACTCCATTTTACTCAGTGAGTATTGTTGATACCAGGGGTGTGCACAGGCAGGGTTTGCAGTGGCAACTATCATCTTGGATAAAGTATTCATATTGGATTAAGTATTGCACTTCGGCTCAGCACTATCTAACACAACTCTTCTCTACCTCTCCTCAGGTATGCTTATACTGCTGCAACTCCATCTAAAATCGCATTACTGAAAACTGTTTGTCCCTTTTAACACTGGTATGCTTATACTGCTGCAACTCCATCTAGAATTGTTAATTCTGTGTATGTGCTTTTGGTGATCTATGCTGCATTCAAATTCTTTACCTCTGCCCATAGCACTGTGATGTTTGTTTTACTTTCTTGGTGTCTATACCTAAATTATGAGCTTTTCCTATCTTTATGACTGTGACCTCTCTGCTCTCTTGCTGTGTCTTGTAGTCAGCCAGCCCTCAGTGTGAGAAGTTCATTCTGTTAGCCAAGTGTTTCTCCTATGCAATCCTGTCTAATTAATTGGCAATACCCCCACCCAAACTGAGTATAAATTAAGGCTTTACTTAGGGGAAGCACAGCCAGGGGTGTGCACAGGCAGGGTTTGCAGTGGCAACTATCATCTTGGATTAAGTATTCATATTGGATTAAGTATTGCACTTCGGCTCAGCACTTCAGCGACTGCACAAAGCGAAAAAGCACAACAGACTTCAGCAGAACATTACACAGACTACAGGTGACCTGATTCCTCATCTCCCATCCAGGCTTCATCTCAAATCTTTCCACTCTGTCATGCACTTCCTACTTTTCCTTCTCACAGTTGCATCCTCTCTCCTTAAATTCTCTCTCCTTCACCCATCTTCTCCACCCCACAGCTTATATATATCACCCTCATTCCTGTCATCACCTTATTACTGCACATATCAGCTCCTGCTAACTCTGAACCCAAATGCCAATAAAACCTACAGGACACTGGGACGTGTCCCACTACACAAGTTGCAATCCCATATCATCTCTATCACCCACCCCAATGCTTCTCCTGATTTCTGGAGATATTTCCCCAAATCCTGGACCGCCATCCTTTACCTTCGGCCAACATACTCAGCAACCCTCATCCTCTCATTCCAGTCACAATCCACACAATCTCATTTCCATTCCTCTTCTGCCTAGAACCAGCCTCCCCTTCTCTTGTGCCCTTTGGAATGCCCGCTCTGTTTGTAACAAACTCACCACTGTCCATGACCTATTTATCACAAACTCCCTGAACCTACTTGCAATTACTGAGACCTGGATTCAAGAATCTGACCTTCCTTCTCCTGCTGCTCTCTCCTACGGTGGCCTTCTGTGGACTCACTCCCCCAGGCCTAGTGGACGGAAAGGAGGGTGGTGTTGGAATCCTCCTATCCCCTCAAAGCACTTTTCAGGTTCTTCATCCACCGCCCTCTCTGTCCCTCTCCTCATTTGAAGCTCACTGTATTCGTCAATTTTCTCCAGTTTCACTGAGAATTGCTGTGATCTATCGGCCCCCTGGACCCGTATCAAACTTCCTTGACGACTTCTCTGCCTGGCTACCTTACTTTCTCTCTTCTGAAATTCCAACAATCATTCTTGGTGACTTCAACATCCCTGTTAATCTTAACACTCCTGCTACTTCTAAGCTGCTGAGCCTAACCTCCTCTTTTGACCTAAAACAATGGACGAGCGCTTCTACTCACTCTGTTGGCAACTGCCTTGATCTCATATTCTCCTACCAGTGCACTCCGCACAACCTCTCCAATATTCCTTTTCCTCTCTCTGATCACCACCTTATTAGTTTCACTCTCTCCTTGTCTGCCTCCTCCTTGCCTTCCAACTACCAAACTATTACTCGTAGAAACCTTCGCCATCTTAACCCTTCTCTTCTTTTTTCTGCTACAGATTGTCTCTACGACAAAATCTCATCCTTGTCCTGCCCCAACTTGGCCACTTCCATATACAACAGTTCATTGTCATCCACCCTGGATACCTTGGCCCCCCTCACAACACACAGAATCAGGCCCCGGCCGCTACAACCCTGGCAGACAGACAACACCAGAAGCCTCAAAAAGCAGAGCCGTGCTCTTGAGCGTCTGTGGCGTAAGACTAAGTCACAGCAAGATTTCATCCAATATAAATCTGCCCTCCAAAAATACCATTCCTGCCTGCGCACTGCCAAACAGACCTACTTTACCACTCTCATTATCACCCTCTCACGCAGTCCCCGTCAACTCTTTTCTACATTTACTTCTCTACTTCGTCCTCCATTACCTCCACCCACTAACTTACTCACTGCCCAGGAGATTGCTAATCACTTCAAAAACAAGATTGAGACAATTCGTCTTGAGTTCTCTACTCTACACATATCGCCCTCACTTTACACTCCTTGTCCTCCTGCACAATCAATACTTTCCTCTTTTAATCCAGCTACTATAGAGGAAGTCACTAACATTTTTTCTAATGCCCACCTAACCTCCTGCCCCCTGGACCCTGTTCCTTCTCAAATACTACGGTCACCATCTGACTCTATCCTACAGTCTTTAACTCATATCTTCAACCTCTCCCTCTCTACTGGCATCTTCCCCAACCCTCTAAAACATGCACTAGTCACTCCCATACCAAAAAAGGCCTCACTAGACCCAACCAATCTTAACAATCTAAGACCCATCTCTCTACTCCCTTTTGCCTCCAAACTCCTTGAACGTTTAGTCTACAGCCGACTGAGCGACCACCTCATTGAGAATAACCTTCTGGATCCCCTTCAGTCTGGATTTCGCCCACAGCACTCCACAGAAACTGCCCTCCTAAAACTCACAAATGACTTACTAACAGCCAAAACCAATGGTCATTATTCCGTACTCTTACTCTTAGACCTTTCTGCTGCCTTTTGATACAGTTGACCACCCCCTCCTCCTCAAAAAACTAAATTTGCTTGGTCTCCATGGCTGTGCTCTCCGTTGGTTCGAATCTTACCTATCTCATCGCACCTTCAGTGTCACTTACAACTCCACTTCCTCCTCTCCAACTCCTCTTACTGTTGGGGTCCCCCAAGGTTCTGTCCTTGGACCTCTACTATTCTCAATCTACACATCCGCCCTGGGTCAGCTGATAGCCTCACATGGCTTCCACTACCATTTATATGCTGATGACACCCAGATCTATCTCTCTGCCCCTTAACCCACCCCATCAATCTCCTCACGCATCACTGATTTACTAGCAGACATATCAGTCTGGATGTCAAACCACTTTCTCAAACTTAATCTGTCTAAAACTGAGCTCTTAATATTTCCTCCCCCACGTGCCCCTTCCCCTGACTTCTCAGTCAAGATCAATGGCACATCTATCAGTCCGTCCCCACATGCCAGGGTGCTAGGGGTAATCCTAGACTCTGAACTGTCCTTTCGGACCCACATACAATCCCTGTCCAAATCATGCCGCCTTAGCCTCCGCAACATTTCCAGAATACGCCCCTTTTTAACGAATGACACCACCAAGCTTCTAACTCACTCCCTGGTTATCTCTCGCCTCGACTACTGCAACTCCCTCCTCATTGGATTACCTTTACATAGACTATCCCCCCTTCAGTCCATAATGAATGCTGCTGCAAGACTTATCCACCTTACCAACCATTCAGCGTCCTCCACCCCTCTCTGCCAATCCCTCCACTGGCTTCCGCTCACACAACGAATAAAATTCAAAGTACTAACAATAGTTTACAAAGCCATCCATAACTCTGCCCCAGCTACATCACTAACCTAGTACCAAAATACCAACCAAGCCGCTCTCTTCGGTCCTCCCAAGACCTCCTGCTCTCTAGCTCCCTTGTCACCTCGTCCCATGCTCGCCTCCAGGATTTCTCCAGAGTTTCTCCCATCCTTTGGAACTCTCTACCCCAATCTGTCCGACTGTCCCCTAATCTATCCATCTTTAGACGATCCCTGAAAACCCTTTCTCTTTAAAGAAGCCTATCCTGCTTCTAACTAACACTGTTTTACTTTTTCCATCAACTCATCCCCCACAGCTATTACCTCTTGTATCAATTGACCCTTTCTTTTTAGATTGTAAGCTCTAGCGAGCAGGGCCCTCTGATTCCTCTTGTACCAAATTGTTATGTAATTGTAATGTCTGCCTTTATTTTGTTAAGCGCTGCGCAAACTGTTGGGCTATATAAATCCTGTATTATAATAATAATAATAATATCGGTGACTTTCCTAATGGATGCTATAGACTTCAATGAAAACACTCAAATCTCACCTGCATGATATACAACTGCAACTTGTGTGCTACTTTGTAGGGCAAAAAAATCACATTGGTCAAAGCCAGAGTCGCAACAAAAGAGTGTGGGGGGAGTTTCATCCAAAGTTGCATTAAGTTGCTTTGTAAAGTTGCAATGGAAATCGCACAATTTTTTGGTCTCACAAGTAAAAATCGCTGTACACACCTTTTCTGCAGCTGGTCCGGTCCTACCCACCTACATTTCTCTGTGTAGGTGGGTGCAGAGGAGGCAGCCAACAACAAAAGCCCCATAATAATTCTATGGGTGACGTCACTCCCCAGGTATTTCACATCTGTTGTCAGTTCTCTCCTGTACAGAGCTGGATCGGCTTCAGTAAAGCTAAGTACTGTATAGTGGTTCGTTTTGGCTACGAGTAGATTTAGAGTTCATTTTTGGCTGAACTTCTACTTTAAGATGGAACTGCCTTTTTTATTTTGGATGGTCGTTTTCTGGGAGGATCAGACTGTGAGAAGTTTTTCTGTATCTGAGCTATGGTCTTCTTTTGGCAAGTTAGTTTAAAAAGATTGGTGTGGAGTAGTGGGATACTAGTGTGTGTGTGTGTGTGTGTGTGTGTGTGTGTGTGTGTGTGTGTTTGTGTCTTTTTGTTTCGTGTTTTTATTTTTTGGTCAGCTAGAGTGACATCACATCCATAGAGTGGTGGGAGGTGGTAGAACCTCATTCAGGGGCCAGTTCACACCACATGCAGTCCAGTGCGTTTTTTTTTTTTTTTTCATTGAATGTAGGTTATATGGTTTCCAATGGCATAGTTCACACCAGTGCAGTTAGTTCCAGGGTGTTTCAGTTCCAAAAAAAAAGTAGAACATGCCTCATTTTTCCTGGACTGTACTGGAATGCGGTAAAATGCATCAAAAACGCACTGGAATGCACCCTTTTTTTCATTTAAAGTTAAGAAAAATAAAAAAGGGGGGGGGGGGGGCAAAATGCACTGGATTGCTTAAAAAAAACACCAAAAAGTGTCAAAAACACGCATATGCCTTTAAGGTGGGTTCTAAAGCTAAAACATTTTCTTACATTAATGCATTCCCTGCGTTCATATAAAAAAAAAAAATGCTTAGCCAATTGATGACCCCCTCCGCTCCCCAAAAGTGTCCTGTATGGCTCCAACACGGTGCTCATTTGCAGTATTCTCCCATCTTTCTGTAATCACAAATATCTTCTTTTTTTTTATTTGACTTAGGTGACCTGAACACCTTTAGCATACAGAGTTCTGTATGTAACATAGCAATACAACTTGGACTAAAGTCTATTCTAATTCTATGTTGTTGTTGTTGTGTATACTTTTTTTTTTTTTTTTTGGTATGAACTGTGAATGTTGGAAAGCTGAGTATTTGTTGTTGTGTAAAGGAAACCTTTGCTGAGAGAAAGGCAGAGTCTCCCATTCCTGACTTCTCATTCTACAAATGCTACTTGTGTGGCTGCCAATAATCTGAGTCACCAAAACCGGCCATGGACGCTTCAAATCTCAACCGGTTCAGCAGGGATCCGAACCATGTATGAGCAGGCTGATTGTATGTGTGGATCATCTTTGGTACAAACAGCCTGTTGGATTTTTCATGCAATTTATTGCCAGCTATAACTAGCAGTAATCGCTATGTTTTGCCAGCAGGGATGGGTCCTCGATCAAGCCCCCCCCCCCCCCCCCCCGCGGCCGGCAGAACACAACAGCTCCGTGGAAGAAATTCCCCCATCAACGCTGAATGTGTTGATATGGGAATCAAGTGATTTTCTTTCCTGCAACCTATGGTTGCAAGAAAGAAAATCACTCCATCTATGGCCAAGTATGCCAATATGGACTTCTAAAACCTAAGATCTGCATACTTATTCCAGGCTATTGGTATTTTAACCACTTCAATGCCGGTCACTTTTACCCTGTTCCTGCCCAGGCCAATTTTTAGCTTTCAGCGCTGTCACACTTTGAATGACAATTGCGCTGTCATGCAACACTGTACCCAAACTACATTTTTATATTTTTGTTCACACAAATAGAGCTTTTTTTTTTTTTGGTGGTATTTAATCACCACTGGGTTTTTTTTTTTTTTTTTTTGCTAAATAAATGAAAAAAGGCCAATATAATGTTACCATAGTAACAATAGTGGGGAAGTTTATCAGTGTGGTTTTATTTATTTATTTTTTGTTTGTTTTTACACATTGTTTGCATATAGCAGTGCATTACATTGCTATATGCAAGCATTTTACTGAATGAAATGGATTCATTCAGTTGGTTTTGTTGTGATTTGGTCAGAGCTAATCGCATGGTACAGATGGACTGTGATTGGCCAAGACTGTATCATGTGATCACACTGACCAATCACAGCTAGCAACACAATTGTAAATAATGGATTTTCAAGCCATCCATTGTATACAACTGTCATGTGATTGGTTACAGCAGTCACATGGTACCAGCAGCAAGCCGGTACACTGATCAGTTATCAGCTGTGTCCTGTGGACGTGGCGGGTGACCAATTACGCCTCAATCTGGAAGGACATTATATGACATCTGCCCCGATCGATGAGAGGTTCCCAATGGCGTCATTGTGTTATAGGCCAATGTTTCTCAACTCCAGTCCTTGAGTACCCCCAACAGGTCATGTTTTCATGATTTCCCTCAGATGAAATGGCTGTGGTAATTTACTAAGGCAGTGAAACTGATCAAATGGCCTGTGCAAAATAATGGTAAGCCTGAAAACATGACCTGACCTGTTTGGGGGTACTTGAGGACTGGAGTTGAGAAACATTGCTATAGGCCATCCGGAACCTGTTAAAAAGGTAACAATTGGGAGTCCCCATATTTCAAATAGGAAACTTTTTATTTTATTTTTTTTTTTCTCTGCAGTACATAATTGAAAACGAAAGAAATGGCACTCTTTCATCAGCTCATTTCATAACATTGTGTCTTATTCTCCTTGCCAATTTTGTTGATAATTTTTTTTTTTTTTCTCTTGTAGGAAAGATGATTTCCGAAGGAGGATCGTTTCTGCGGGGAATGCTCATAGGAAGTGCATTCTGCATAGTGGTTACTCTTCTAGGACACATTAAATTGAGCCACGAACCCGCTACCCCTCATGAACACCATCACATTCATGCCCCTAATAAAGAGGAGGTTCTCAAACTGATGGGAACAGAGAAGATGGAATTAAGTCAAAGCATCCGAGTGTACTGTATTATCCTTGTCAAACCAAAAGACTTGAGCCTTTGGGCTGCTGCAAGGACCACCTGGAGCAAGCACTGTGACAAGGTGGACTTCTACAGTTCTGAGCACATGAAGGTGTTTGACTCCATTGTTCTTGACAGTAACGACATGTGGGTTATGATGAGAAAAGCTATCCAAATGGCATATGAGTACCACAAAGATGAGTACAACTGGTTTTTCATCAGCCAGCCCTCCACCTTTGCCATTATTGAAAACCTGAAATATTTCCTTCTAAAGAAAGACCCTTCAGAGCCCTTCTATATTGGCCACACTGTGAAAGAGGGAGACTTGGATTATGTGGATATTGCAGGTGGTATAGTGCTAAGCCTTGAATGTGCAAATCGTTTTGTTGATGTGATGAGTAAGCCAGACAAGTGTCCAGAAACAGGTGGCATCATATGGAAGGTCTCTGAAGACAAGCAGTTGGCAATGTGCCTCAAGCACAAGGGTGTGCTGGCAGAAAATGCAGAAGATTCTGAAGGTAAAAATGTCTTCAACACAAAATCAGTAGGTACCCTAATTAAAGACGCAATGGCAAACGACCCACAAAAAGTAGTTGAGGGTTGCTGTTCAGATATGGCAATCACCTTCAGTGGACTATCTCCTAACAACATGCAAGTCATGATGTACGGTGTTTACAGATTAAGAGCATACGGGCACAGCTTTAACGATGCAATGGTATTTTTACCACCCCCAAACTCTGATAATGATTGACCAGACCAGTCTTCATCCTTAATTGTTACCACCAAGAAAACTGTTACGATTTCTAAAATATCAACATCTTGCAACATGGGACAGGTGAAGGGGGAAAAAAAAACGCTTGATCTTTGTATATGTGTAATTTACTCTTGTTTTGTGTACAGTGTAGGAGTTCGTTTTTTTTTTTGTTTTTTTTTCTTGCAACCATATCAGGACTGCAAATTTGTCTTGTAACAAAAACTACAATGGATTTTACACAGTAATGACTTTTGCACTCAAAATCTATTTTTTTAAATCTTTGAAAGGTGGGTTGATCTTTACCACTTCAGCAGTAAGTAAGTTTGTACAATTCTACTGGCATGCTCCCTATGGGAGAGTGTAAATGATTTGAAAGCTAAAGTATGTGTCACCTATATGATGAATAGGTTCACTAAATTTTTCTTTTCCCAAGCGAAACACGGGCTGATATATTGGGGCAAAGGGAAAGTGGAAGTGTGGGACATTGCAACCAATCAAACATTGAGTTTTATTTTGTAGCTTAAAATCCAAAACTGTCCGCGGACAGTCCATTTTCTATTTCGGAATAGAAAGTTAAAACTAATATTGAGATAAAATGGGCATCGTCTCCAGTTTTCCTTTTTTAATTGTGCCGTTTTTTTACAAAGTGCATTTATTAGTACTTCTTTTTTTACCTCCAACTTCATTACCTCACATACATGTTAAACTGGATAGACAAGCATGAAAATATACATTTGCACACCTTTCTAATCTTAGTCTAGGAAGCACCCCATTATTTTTATTTATTTTTTGAAAGAAAAAAAAAAAATGTGTACCAATGTGCCAAAACCAATTTTAAAAACAAACTTAACTGTGGTGTCCCCCCCTTTTTTTTTTTTCTCTTCTTCTTCCTCTTCTAGAAGTGGAACATAGTGGTCAGCGTTTATTAGCAGGATACGTCATCAGTTGAATAATATCCTACTTAACATGTAATAGTCTTCAGAAACAGTTGTACTTGGGTGGTGCTCTATAGCATGGGTCTTCAAACTATGGCCCTCCAGTTGTTCAGGAACTACATATCCCATCATGCCTAGTCATGTGAATGTCAGAGTTTTACAATGCCTCATGGGATGTGTAGTTTTACAACAGCTGGAGGGCCGTAGTTTGAGGATCTCTGCTCTATAGGAAGAACAGAAGGCTGCTCACTACTTTTATGGCTCACCAGATTTATGTTTACCATCCTTCTTTTTTTTTTTGTTCTGGTTCTGTGTAAAGCAATCGGATTCCGTTATATACCCTGTTTCCCCGAAAATAAGACCTAGTGTGATTGTCGGTGATGGCTGCAATATAAGCCCTACCCCCCAAATAAGCCCTAGTTAAAATCCTTGTAGGTCTTATTTTCAGGGTAGGGCTTATTTTTGGGGAAAGAGGGTAGGGCTTATTTGGGGGGTAAGGCTTATATTGCAGTCATTACCGACAATCACACTAGGTCTTATTTTCGGGGAAACAGGGTAGCTGTTAGTGATTCCAAATCTGCATTCATTTAGAAGTTCTTTGAGCCTCGTGTACACTGAGCATAAGGCAGGCCATAAATGATGCAATTTTTCCTTCCCCCCCCCCCCCCCCTCATTTTTGTTTGAATTCCCCCATCAAATCCCTCCCGCAGAGCTATTGTGTTCTCCCGGAGGAGATGGGGGGGGGGGGGGGGGGGCTGGCCCTGCTGGGAGAACAGTGATTCTTGCTAGCAGCTATAGCCACTAGTAATAATCACGTGCTAGAGATCTGACATGCTGTTTGTAGTTAAAGAGGAGGTCCAGCCCAAAAAAAAAGGTAAAAAGTCAGCAGCTACAAATACTGTAGCTGCTGACTTTTAATATTAAGGCACTTACCTGTCCAGGGAGCTTGCGATGTCAGCACCCCAGCCAATCTTCGGATCGACTCGCGGGTGCTGCCGCCGCTATTCCTGATAAGGGAATCAAGCAGTGAAGCCTTTCAGCTTTACTCCTGGTCCCCAACTGAACATGCACGAAGCACGCTTTTTAATTGGCCCAGCGGCAATAGGAGGGCAGGGGGTAAACTCCCAGGGGCAACGGCCCATCTCCCGGAAGTGCGGAAGGAGACCTGTCATAAACGGGTTCCCATTACCCCCTCCCCCTGAAAGGCGCCAAAAGTGACACCAGAGGGGGGGGGGGGGGTTGAGGTAGGAAGCATATAAGCTGAAGTTGCACTTTTGGGTGGAACTCCGCTTTAAGTCAATCAATTGATCTACTTTGATACAGAGAGTTTCCCCATAAATGGATCGAGTCTCGGCCCGGTCCCTGCTGAACTGGTCAAGATTCAAACCCTGTATGGCCAGCTTTAAAAATGCTGATTTTAGGGTTGTCTGGCTTTTTTTTTTTTTTTTTTTTTTTTGATGCCTTGAAACGCCCCTTAATATTAGCCTATGTGTCCTTGCACACTTGGGCCCCTTTCACATGTGCAAATCTGTATTCAGCCACCTGCTTGCTCAGCAGGGATCGCTCCGTTTGATCCCTGCTGAGCCGACAAGTTTGTCTCTGCTCACTGTGCAGAAATGGACCTGTCAAATCTCCGCTCTCCTCTATGGGGGGGATTGGATGATTACAAACCACCTGTCCGTTTTTCATTCGATCCACCAGACGGATGGAAAATAGGGTTTCCATCTGTCTGAATTTTGCAGGGCAGATGGGATGTCAGCGGACATGTCACCGCTGACATCCGTTGCTCCATAGAGATATATGGAGCGACCATTTAGGTCCGCTGAAAAAACTGACAGGTGGATCTGAGCGGTCCACACGGGTGAAAGGGCCCTTAGGCATTTTGACGTGATTAGAGACAGAAAAACCCACCCAAGCCACCCAGTTTTTTTTTTTTTTATTCTACCAAAATGCTGCTGCCAGGAGGAAAGTCCTTTATAAGAGCTGGGCAAACGCCTCATGTGCATGGGGGGTTCACACTTATGCTCATGTACTCCACAATCTGTTATGGTACTCGTTAACCTGAGATAATTTGATTTGACCAATTTTGCGTGGATTAGGCAAAGATCCATTAGGCACCAGCAGACATCCCTAAGCCCTCAGTGAAGGGGAATAGCAACTGACTGGGTTGGATTTCATCTGATTGCTGCTGTTTTGATGCCAGGGATAACATGCTGTATCTTCTCCGTAGACATGAACATAAATGCCCAGACAATCCAAGAAAGCATACTTTGTGTAAAGATCTTCCAGTTGTTGTATTGTGCCTGCTGCGTGTCTAACTGACCTTTTTGAGGTTTATGGCCCATGCTCACTACCATTTGCTGTTTTACTTGCGGCGTAGCTGTCATGCCAACACTGCTTGACTGAATCCTCGAGAGAAAGTGATAATCTCTGGTGTTGGATGTTATTGAGACCTGGTTCAACCCTGAAGAAAACTGCAATGTCTAAGTTGCACTGAACAAAGTATTAGACCCCTTTCACACCGAGGGCGTTTTGCAGGCGCTATAGCGTTAGAAATAGCGCCTGCAATCCGCCCTCAAGCTTCCTTGGCTGAAAATAAGAGGGTTTAGTTCTGCTTTAAACTGAACCTGTCTGCCATTTTGAATTTGTAAATATTCTTCCTAAGAAGGTGCCTGCTAATAACTTTAACTCAAAATAAAATCTGTGCACTTTAACCCTCATTTATTTTGTCATAAGGACTTGACTTTCGAGACTAAATGTCACCTTCTCCCCTAACTCACTGTCACCCTAACAAGAGGCACTCTCACTGGAAAAAGGTAAAGTGAAGTGGGCAGAACTTAGTTCCAGTGGCAGTTGGGGAAGTCAAACCATTCGTTACAAAGTAAGACTGGGTTCACACTATAGCAATGTCGAACATTGTATGTGATTCCCACCGCATTGCTGTGCAGATCACATGCCATGTATGTGCAATGTGAATTCAGCCATACAGATTGTATGGCTAAATTTGCATCATGATGGTTAAGGGCCTTTAGTCCACACTAAAATCGGATCACATGGGTGTCCACACCTATGCAATCCAATTCCTGCACCATTTGACATTTTGCACTTGCAAACTGATCTGGGGTGTCATTGACTTTGTATTGACACCCGCAGCGGTTTGCATAGGGCAGTGTGACCTGCCTGCGAGAGACATGCGATGCGCGAACTCGCGGTGGTTCCCGCATTGCAATAGTGTGACCCAAGCAGTATCTGAATGAAGCACAGAATAGGCTTCTCTGGCTAGCAGTTGTAAATGGGACTTTGCAGGACTTTCTTCTCCGTCTCAAACTGTTGTCACGTTTAATGGGTATACACCCTCTGGTCAGTATACAGCATGAAGATGCAAAAAAACACTTCTTTTCTGATTTGTTACATTTCTGGAGTGCCTGCTAGTTTAATTTGTAAATTGTATCTTACATTTGTCACTGCAGTGAGCATTCTGGTTTATTAAATGTAACTAAATGTTTTAGGTAAAAAGTTATTACCTTTTTAATTAGTTCATACACTAAGTAAGGAACTCACTTGTAACTAATATTTGGGATAGTGACAGAGTTTTTGTAAAAGGCACTTTAGTAAGGTCAACCAATAACCACTTAATCACAAACTGAAACCACTACCAAGCATCTCTGCATTATGTTCTCTAGTATACTTTGCAGTAAACGATAAAATCCACTTTTACAAAAGAATGGTGTTATAATGTCAAAGGAATACTTGCATCTGATGTGTAACAGAGGAAATGCATGGATTTATCTCACAATTTGAAAACTCTAATTAAATAAGACCATTTTTTTTTTTTAATTAAATACAGTCAGGAAAGCTTGCGTTTTTTGCTTCATTGGTTCCTAGTTGAAAGGTTAGAATAGTTAGCGTACCTAACTCCACTTTTGTTGAGGGGGGAACATTCGCCTTTTGGGTGATCTATGTACATTGCAAGGATTTAAAAAAATCTTTGATGCAGATTCCACCTTCTTTTTTTTTTTTTTTTTTTTTTGTTCTGAAGAAATCTCTGTGTGTGTTTTCATAATTATCATCCAGCTGCTGCACCTGCATGAGGAAACTTACTTTAGACTTGATTTCCTACTGGGAGTATCTCACCAAAATGTGTTATTTTTTTTGCAGGGGATGCCTGAAATCTGACTTGTATCTTAGTGCAGACTTCTGGAAAAATCGGTGAGCCAATCACACAAGCAGGAAATTGCATATCTGGGGGGCGTTCTTTACACATTCTGTGTACAGAACACCTCCAGGTAGCAATACTGCATTTTACAGAGCTGCGCAGATTGAAAAGGACAGATCGTTTCTAATATCATTCAATTCATCTCTTAGACTTAGTGCTGGACTGGCTGTAACTGATGGCATGAAAGCTCATGGTAGCAGCTGTCACTCAGCAAGCAGCCGGCTGTGTTTCAGGGCACAGCGGGCCCATAGGATTAGTAATGGCAGGCTGCTTGCTGGGTGGGCACCAAGGTGTTTCTGCAGGTCCACATTTATCTTGTGCACATGAAAGTTCACTCTTAGAAGTCAAGGGTTTCTACCATTTGTTTCCACCTTGCAGAAATGCATATTTTTGGGACTGGTTTTATCAGATGGCTGTCCGCTGAGGCCATAGTTATTAAGACAAGGCATTTTGAATAAAGTTATCAAGGCATAAGTTGCATATTTGACAAGAGAATGTGGCTGTGAGTAATAGACATTTCTTTCTCCACCATTTAAGGTACACAGCAAGCTTTTCACCTTATGCTTCTGTTGCCTACAGGCCAGTTGGACACTAGCAAACAAAAATGCCTTCATTTATTTGCTAGTGTACTAGAAGGATGGACACTTACTACTTAGCTATGCTGTATGGGAGACTAACCTTTTTTTGTTGCCACTTTTTTTTTTTTTTTAAGATATTTCCTCCTTAACTAAGACATGTACATTGCTACTAAAGCTTTTCTCTTACATTGCAGCTGTCTAGCATGGTCGTCCTTAGCCTGCCTTTTTAGAGTGCCATGTCAGCACGATTTTGCAGGGATATCATGGAAGTGATATTTGTGCGCTGGGTTCCATGTAGGGCACTTTTCAGACAGGTAAAGTTAACTTCAGATCACTTTCCCAGTCCAGAGCTCCTGGCATTGCCTTAGTGCTTGCCCTGGCTCTGAAGATTCACTTGGGCACAATACAAGAAACTTCCACAATTACATAGGTGGCTGGGCACCCCCCCCCCCCCCCCTTTTTTTTTTTTTTTTTTTTTTTTTTCTTGCTGGTTTGTGCCACGAAAGGAGCCGACACTGGGTGTGAGTCGGAGCACTGATGCGATTCACTGCATAAAGTGTTGCACGCATGTACAAAGCAAACACCCACACACAATCTGTGGCAATGTCTGCAACCTGGTACCCCCTGTTCCCATTTAGCTTGTCATCAGAGACCTCTAAACCTCTGTCTGTTGTTTCTTCTGCCATTTTGCACTTCTACACCTTCTACAGATTCTGTGTCTGATCTATCCATGGCTTTGACAGCTTTTTAGCCCTCAGCAACTCTGATTGTGAGTCACTCCATCTTTGCCCCAAGGAGTAGCGTTCGCTGCTATTGTTCTCAAGTTAGTCAGTATTGGTTCATATTGGTGTGGTTCTCACCCCTTTGAATCTAGAGGATGAGCCTACTGCTTCTAAAGGTGCTGTGTCCAGTCTTGGGTTCTTTAGAGCCCCTAAAGCTGCAAATACTTTACCAATGCACCTGCTGTTTCAACTATTTCGTACGGGCCTGATAACACCCTGACACGCTGATGTCAGATGTAGGACTTCTTGCCACCAGGTTAAACCGTACATTTATTAGGCTTGTCACCAGGTGCTCCAAGGAGAAGCATTCGATTTGCTGTTGGCTCAGTACATTCTGATCTGTGGCTTTTCTCCTCTGATGCTTCATCCTTTGTCTGTGTTGCAGGATTGAGATGGGTGGCATATCAGTAATTCCCATGGCTCCAGCCTGGCCCAGATGGATGTGGTACTCCTAACCTGGTAAGACTCCTGGAGGACCAGGAGGTTCTCAAGGACCAATTTGCCATCCTGCTTTACAGTCATCAGCCTTAACTACATGACTGTTCAAGCCCAGGTTTTGCGAGAAAGAATGTTACTTCCCACAAGGTGTATGAATGGGCATGGGATGCTTACTTCACTTGAGGCAAGGCTCTGACCCTAGGAGTTTTTTTTGCTGTGGGACACATCCTCTCCTTCCTGCAGATGGTCTGAACCATTGTTTCTTGTTTCTGCACTATTGGGTTAGATTTCTGCCCTTTCGATCTTGTTTTTTAGCCTTAGGCCCCTTTCACCTGGGTTGGAATTCATCTAAGTAGATCCGCCTGCTCAGCAGGGGATCTCTCTGCTGATACCCGCTAAGCAGGCAGATGACAGGTCTGTGTCCGCTCTATGGAGAGCGTACACTGACACAACCCGCTGCTCTCTATGGGATGGTCGGATGTGAATGGACTGCATGTCCGTTGCCATCCGCCAAAACGGATGGATGACCATATCTCCATTCTTTTTTTTTTTTTTCCGGATCAAATGCCGGTGGGTGACCGCTGATATCTGCTGCCCCATAGAGAACAATGGGTGGTCCAATCAGGTCCGCCTGAAAAAGACAAATGAACCCAAACTGTCCTCTGGTGTCAAAGGGGCCTTTAAACCTGGACGTTGTTCTTCTGACCGTCTGGCTCCAAGTCACCAAAATTAAAATTCCCTCCAATGTCTTGATGTGGTTACGGCTGTGTCAACCACTGCTTCTTTCAGAAAGAACGATTCCCCTTTTGTCATCTCAGACCACCCCCCCATAAGGGATTTACCATCTTCTCTATCCACCACCGCTAGGTGACGCAGTTGGTTCTACACTTTACTGTCAGTAGACACGCTAGATCTTTTAAGCATTAAGCAACCATATAAAAATAAAAAAAAATGTCAAGGCTACCGTCTGGTTTTCTGTTCACATGTTCTGGAAGTTCTACCAGGTGGATGTTGCACGCTAATCTGATGCTGTCCTTGGACATAATATCATTCAGCTGGCTGCTTGAGCTGCAGGCAGTCCCCAGTTTTCAGTGTCCCTCAATGGATGAGACAAAAACAAGAAAATAGGCAAAGTGTTAGTCTGTACAGTAAGCGCCATAAGCTGTCCACTCCTACCTTCAGCCCCCCCCCCCCCCCCAAGCTCCCCAGTGCACTGCTGGTACCTTAGGCCTCATGCACACTGGGCGTTATAAAAAAAAAAAAGCCAGTAGCGTTAGCTGTAGAGTGAGTTTTGCAGTAGAGGTTTTCACTTAGTTTCGTTAAAAAAAAAAAAAATCTTTCCACAGAAGCTTATGGCTCAAAAAATGCAGACAAAAGCTGAATAGTCGCGTTTTCATAACTTTTGCAGTTTTTCAGCTTATTTAGTTGGAGCGTTTTTACAGCTGGAAAAGCTCCTCTCAAAACCCACTAGTTCTGTGTTTTTTTTCCAGCCAGAAAACGCTGGGAACAGCCTATGTGTATGGACACATAAGATAACATGCTGGGACTTTACTGGTTGCAGGAAAAAAAAAACACCTGAAGCCATAATCAGCAGCTGTAAAACCGTCCAGCGTGCATGACTTTCAGAAAGTCAGTATCTGCATAGGTTTTTTAAGCAGGGCTTTTGCATTAACCCCATACACACTATTAGATTTTCTGCAGATTTTTGTCTTCAGATTTACCAAAACCATGTAGTACAAGGGCCTGCCTGATTGCTTACAAATTGAAACTCCTTAAGGTTTGACCTCATATTATATGCTTTTGGTAAATCTGAAGACAAAATCTAATAGTGTGTTCGGGGTCTAACATTGCATAGAAGAGTGGCTCTGGGGATGGCAGCTGCAGACGTCATATTGTGCCTGCTGTACAATGTTTGCACTGATGTGGGTGTGTTGTGTGTTTTTTTTTTTTTTTTTTTTTTAATGTTAACCACTTCCCGCCCAAGGTACGGCATATAACGTCCTTGACTTTGAGTGGGTATATCTAAATGATAGCTACAGGCATCATTCAGATATTGTCTTTTTCAGCCGGTGATTCTCTACACCATAAGACCACTTGATCGTTCTTACAGGCGGCAAGAGGGGGCGCCCCCCCCCCCCCCTCCAGCGCTTCTACCGACTCACTGCTTCCATCGGAGAACTGATCCGCCGGCCCCGGATGTTTACCATAAAGATTTCCGGCAGACCAGATGGTTGCCAGAGTCCCTATGATCATTCGGAGACTGAGCGCGATGTTATGATGTCACGCCCGGCCTCTGCATTCAATCAAACTGCAATTGTTTTATTTTTTTTATTTCAAGCTTCCCAGCCTAGAGGTGAGATGTGGGGTCTTATTGACCCCACATCTCACTGTAAAGAGGACCGATCATGCCATATTCCTATTACAAGGATATTTACATTCCTTGTAATAGGAATAAAAGTGATCAAATTTTTCTTTTTTTTTTTTTTTAAAAGTGTCAAACTAAAAAAAAAGAGAATTAACAATAAAAAAAAATGTAAAGCGCCCCTGTCCCCGTGCGATCGCACACAGAAGCAAGCGCATACGGAATTTCCACCCACACATGAAAACGGTGTTCAAACCACACGTGAGATAACCCTGCGAATGTTATGCCCCATACACACGGTCGGAAATTCCGACCACAAAATCCGTCAGATTTTTTCTGACATTGGTGTTGCATACACACGGTCTGACAAAGTTGTCGGAAAATCCGATCATTCTGAACGTGGTGACGTTCGTTGCGTAGGACAGAGCTACTTAGAGGCTAGTAGCCACTAGGTTTGGTCTCCTAATTTGATCTGAGCATGCGTGGCACTTTGTCCGTCGGAATTCTCTACACACGATCGGAAAAAGTCTGATCGGATTTTGTTGTCGGAAAATTTGAGAGCAGGAAAAAGAGACGGTATCTTTGAGACGGAAAAAGTTTGATGGAGCACACATGGTCAGATTTTCCGACAACATGGTCCGATCGGACATTTTCCATCGGATATTTCTGACCGTGTGTACGGGGCATTAGAGCGAGAGTAATAATTCTAGCCCCAGACCTCCTCTGTAACTCACAACATGTAACCAGTAAACATTTTTAAAGCGTCGCCTATGGGGATTTTTAAGTACCGAAGTTTGGCGCCATTCAAGGAGCGGCTGCAATTTTGAAGCCTAACATAGGTATCTATTTACTCTGCATAACTTCATCTTTCACATTATGCAAAAAAAAACTGGCTAACTTTAATGTTTTTTTTTATTTTTTGGAAAAAAAAAAGTTTGAACTCTGCTTTAAGGAAATGGCTTCAGTTTCGAGATAAATAGAATAAACTTAAAGTGGCTGTAAACCATCACATATACCCAGTGAAGTAAACAGCCTCAGATAATACACAGAGATTAAAAAAATATAATATATTCATGATTAGGGACACTCTCTGCTCATCTCCATCCCGGTCACAAATTTCCAGCTGCTTTTAGCTCCTGTGTTTGGAGAACTTGTCAGAAGGTATCATGCTGATAACCACAGAGGAACGGAGCAGCAGAAAGAAGAAAGACACGGAACTTTGGGCTTTGGCGAGAGAGATAAGTAAACACCACAGATATGTGCCCAGGTCAGATTTCCTGAATGGGGTTTACATCCACTATAAATACAATTTTGCCCTTTGACTCTTTTGATATTTTTTTTTTTTTGCCTCATAACACTCCATTTAAATGTATCTCATATGTGAGGTTTCCTCATCATCCACCCCACCTATAAACTGGAATCCAATCCTGACTTGACATAAATAAATTTGTAGCTATAAACAAGAACAATTGTAATATTTTATTTTTAAGTTTCAAATGACTTCCAAAGCCGGTGATCTGCATACAAATTCCTGTATTATGTTGGGTCTCTAATTAAAAATGAGGGTTTCTCTGGGGTATATATTTTTTTGCTCTATTTTTTCATTTGGTGTGTGAAAATTTATCAGCTTTTCTTGTAAAAAAAAATAAAATATTTGTAATTTTATACAGTCTGGAAAATTTGACATGTACTTCAATATAAAATACTATTTTCTATTAACAAATGTGTGTGTGCCTTTTTTTTTTTTCCCTCCTACAAGTAGGGGTGCGCTGAATCGAAATTTTGGTGCCAAAACCAAAAATGCAGGAAGCACTTAGCCGAAAAACATGAGTTTAAAAAAAAAAAAATATAAAAATAATATATATATATATATATAAATTGTATTATATGCTACTTTTAATTTATTGTTGGCCATTATCGGCGCCTTTTTTAGTGCAAGAAAAAAAATGCAGACATAAGAGATAGTCAATCTCTTAAACACATTGCTAATAGTATTAGCAAAATTTCCATTCAGTGCACCTCTAGCAGACATGATACAGGAGATGGTCAGAGACTGCAGACATGATACAAGAGATCAATGCAGCCTGCCTGCCAGTGCCCATGAGATACAGCCCGGTAGTGCGATCTCGCCCTGTGTCACAAAGCTGGATCTTAATTGCCAGGCAGCTGCTGTAACAATGTACAGCCTCCTATCATACACAGGACAATGATTCTCGGTATTGGATCAGTGTGCTGTCTATCACAAGAGCCGGTCTAGGAGGCGGGACATTGTTACAGTGCTGCCCAGCAATTCAATCCAGCTCCGTAACACAGCGTGAGATCACCAGGCACTGGTGAGGCATCCAACACTTGCAAGGAGAGGGGAGGACAGGGGTGCACCAAGATGACGTGCGGCACCTGGTGGGGTGACCCTTGCCCCCTTATTGCCTCCCTTTTCCAGTTTCATTATTAGCATTTTTTTTTCTTTCAGCCACCTGCCGAAAACTGTTTTTGGCGGTCAAAATTTCTGTGCACTACAACCTACAAGGGTTTCTTTAATCAGTTGCAGCAGTGCGGTTAAAGGGACATTAAAATGGTATTCAGAAATAACTAATACACATCTACTACCCAATAGCCCTGTAATCTATATTGGATGAAATTGTTTTGTATTGTGTTAATTTTGGCAGAAAATTTTGATTGTTTTAGTCTTAGGACTAGAATGGCGTTTTAGTCACATTTTAGTCTTCTGCAAGTTTAGTCTACTAAAATCTCCAGTACATTTTTTTAGTTGACTAAAATCTAATGTGTGTAGTTAAACTGTAATGCAATATTTAAGCATTGCGCTACAATTTCCAAACTCATATACTACTGCTGGAGTGAAAAATCGAATGTTATTATTTATGGTATTAAGGTTTGAACATGCACCACAGCCATAAATTAAGACGTTATAAAACTAAAACCGTTTCGTTAAGAATATTGCTTCTTTGACAAAAGGGTAACGTAAACGTACAAAAAAAAATAAACTGTTTGGGTGATCGTGATGATGCTACCAAGTCAGAAGGTTTTTTATCTTTATGCATTAAGATAAAAAGCCTTCTGTGTGCAGCAGCCCCCCTCAGCCACCTAATACTTACCTGAGCCCCCTCTCTATCCATCGATGTCCACGAGTGCCTTGGCCGTTCGGGACTCTCTCCCCTGATTGGCTGAAGCACCATTGGCTCCTTCTGCTGTCAATCAAACTCAGTTAGCCAATTAGGAGAGAAAGGGGGTGAGCTCAATCG
This sequence comes from Lithobates sylvaticus, assembly GCA_028564925.1. Classification (NCBI taxonomy): domain Eukaryota; kingdom Metazoa; phylum Chordata; class Amphibia; order Anura; family Ranidae; genus Lithobates; species Lithobates sylvaticus. The sequence continues at coordinate 64,680,549 of CM053033.1, read as the reverse complement.
GCAGCTCCGTGTTTGAATGGACATACAAAGCTGCAGCCCGGCTTGGGTGCCCCCATAGCAAGCTGCTTGCTGTGGGGGCATTCAACAAAAGGGAGGGGCCAGGAGCTCCAGCCAGGGACCCGAGAAGGATCTGGGCTGCTCTGTGCAAAACCACTGCACATAAGAGGTAAAGCATAACATGTTTGTTATTTTAATAGACAAAAAAAATAAATAATTGCCTTTACAATGTTCTATGCATTAAGATAAAAAACCGTGTGTGTGTATATATATATATATATATATACATACACACACACATTTACCTGAGCCCCACCTTAATCCAGTGATGTTGCCCGAGAGCCTCAGCTATCTGGGACTCTCCCTCATTGGCTGAGAGACAGCAGCAGGAGCCAAATACTGTCAAAGCCAGTGAGCCAGCTCCTCACCCAAGCGGCAGTCAAAGGTGGGAAAGCGGCACTGCACGGTGCCTCCATTAAACTTGCCCATTGATGTCACAGTCACCGCAGCCACAAGCCAAATGCACAGATAATCGGAGACTGCAGCTGCGACTACAGGGAATGACCAGAGACTGTGGAACGGACTACAGGGAATGACCAGTGACTGGTCATTACTTGTCGCAGCTGCAGTCTCTGGTCATTACCTGTAGTCACAGCTGCAGAGACTGCGACTAGAGGGAATGACCAGAGACTGCGGAATGACCAGAGACTGCAGCTATGACTACAGGAAATGACCAGAGACTGCGGATGCAACTATAGGAAATACAGCAGTCTTTCTGGTTGATTGTGGGTGGAGTAACCAACCATATGTATGCTGCCATGAATAGGCACCGGGAAAGGAAAATTACAGAAAGGCGAGTATTCAATTTTCCATTATATAGAAGAAAGTGCTGGAATCCAGAGGCTGGAAAGTATCCATTTCTTAAACCCCCCACCAGGAAGCCCTAATCTGTTCACGAGGGCTCTAGTAACATATAGAGGCAATGAGAATGTGGCTTGGTAAGTAAACTTGCCTAGGGGGAGGTACAGACATCATTTTAACCTGAATGGGTAGAGTGACAGTAACATTTTAGCAATTCAATTATAACTAGTTTAGCAGGCCTGATAATACATTATGCAACACTAATGCACAAAGTATGGATTTAATGTGATAGGGAGTAACCTGAAATTATAGAAATACAAGGGCGGTTTGGAGTTAACCCACTGTAGTTACCATGACAATTGTATACAGGATCTGCCTTCCTTATCTACAGTATATCATAGCATTAGGTTTATTCCTAAAATATAGCATTTGTAAGTCTTTTCATTCTGCTGTTAGTGAAGGGCAAGTGGTAGGCAGTTCTGACCCCTGACAAACATCCTGCAGCAGCCTTTATCCCATCTTCTGTGGGACTGCATATGTGCTGTGTCTGTGCTGGGAGTGTCCCATCACAGTGACCAAGCTGTCACTGACAGCTCCAGAACCCATACTCATGTACATGTACACTGCACGTTTTTACAGCTGCTCTTTTTGGCTTCAGACATTTTTGTCTGCAGCCAGTAAAATCCCCAGCATGTTATCCTATGTGTCCATACACACATAGGCTATTATCAGTGTTTTTTGGCTGGGAAAAAAAAAATAAAAAATACAGAACTAGTGGGTTTTAAGAGTTTTGCTATAAAAACTTGGCTATTCGGCTTTGTATAAGCGTTTTTGAGCCATAAGCTTTTGTGGAAGTATAATTTAGCAAAATAAAAGCTAAAAAAAAAAAAAAATCAATAAAAAATTAACACTGAAAAACGAATTTTACAGCTAACGTTTTTATAACATCCAGTGTGCATGAGGCTTAGAGATTGGGGTTTGGGAGGACCAGGCCTCCATCACATTATCACTAATAATGGTGCAGCCGACCCCTGTACTCGCATTGTAGCTTTTTTGCTTCTTGGTAGAAAAAGTATATATAAAATCAATAAATAAATAAAAAAAATAAAAATAAAAAAAAAAAAGCAGCTTCTTATGTGGTAGGATAAAAAAATAAAAAAATAAAAAGTGCACTAATTGTTTCTGGTCCCTACAAGTACAAATATATACATACATGTTATCACTGTAATTGTCGAGAGTAGGGGAATTTGTTTGGGGTTCTTGGATTTGGTTGCGTTTGTTATTTTAGCATTTTTTTAAATAATTTAATACAAGACAAAACAAAAAAGTGTGTGCCACGTTTGCTTTATTAAGCATATCAGAAAGCAAAAATCACATTCAACCACATCAACAACAGGTTACTTTCAAGTCCACATTAGCTCTAAGTGCTCTCAAGCAGGATCCAGTGCTTCATTTGTAAGTCTTCATGTGCCACAATCCATCATTTAAATAGTGAATATTTTCAATGCCAATGCCTTTATTGACCTTTTCACTGTAAAAGAACAAACATTTTTAACTTTTCTTATAATCACAAAATAGAGGGTTGCTTACTATAGTTGAAGCATATTGTATATGTAAGCAATAGTGTGTAAATACATTCAAAACAGAAACCAAACACCCATATTTGTAAAACTTAAGAAAGACGTAGCCAAGAACTGAAACGAAACAAGTACAGTGCCTTGAAAAAGTATACCCCTTGAAATTGTCCACATTTTGTCATGTTAGAACCAAAAACAAATGTATTTTATTGTCATTTCATGTAATAGACCAACACAAACGTGGCACATAATTGAAGTGGAAGGAAAATAAATGTTAATTTTTTTTTTTACAAATATGTGAAAGTGTGGAGTGCATTTGTATTCAGCCCCCCTGAGTCAATACTTTGTCGAACCACCTTTCACTGCAATTACAGCCACAAGTCTTTTTGGGGATGTCTCTACCAGCTTTGCACATCCAGAGAGTGAAATTTTTGCCCATTTTTCTTTGTAAAATAGCTCAAACTCTGTCAGATTGGATGAAGAGCGTGAACAGCAATTTTCAAGTCTTGCCACAGATTCTCAATTGGATTTAGGTCTGGACTTTGACTGGGCCATTCTAACACATGAAAATGCTTTGATCTAAACCAGGAGTCTCAAACTTGCGGCCCTCCAGCTGCTGCGAAACTACAAGTCCCATCATGCCTGTGGGAGTCATGATTGTAACTTTCAGCCTTGCAATGCCTCATGGGACTTGTAGTTTTGCAACAGCTGGAGGGCCACCAGTTTGAGACCCCCTGATCTAAACCATTCCATTGTAGCTCTGGCTGTATGTTTAGAGTCGTTGTCCGGCTGGAAGCTGAACAAGTCTTTTGAAGACTAACAGGTTTTCTTCTAAGATTTCCCTGTATATGGCTCCACCTATCTTCCCATCAACTCTGACCAGCTTCCTTGTCCCTTCTGAAGAAAGAAATCCCCACAACATAATGCTGCCACCACCATGTTTCACAGTGGGGATGGTGTGTTCAGGGTGATGTGCAGTGTTAGTTTTTTTTGCCACCCATCGTTTTGCTTTTAAGCCGAAAAGTTTAATTTTCATCTCATATGACCAGAGCACCTTCTTCCACATGGCTTCTCGCAAACTTCAAACAGCACATTTTATGGCTTCCTTTGAACAATGGCTTTCTCCTTGCCACTCTTCCATAAAGGCCAGATTTGTGGAGTGTACGACTAATAGTTGTCCTGTAGACAGATTCTCCCACCTGAGCTGTGGATCTCTGCAGCTCCTCCAGAGTTACCATGAGCCTCTTGGATGCTTCTTTAAATAATGCTCTCCTTGCCCGACCTGTCAGTTTAGGTGGACGGCCATGTCTTGGTAGGTTTGCAGTTGTGCCATATGATTTCCATTTTCGGATGATGGATTGAACAGAGCTCCAACCTAACCCTGCTTTAAACTTCTCCACAACTTTATCCCTGACATATGGTGTGTTCCTTGGCCTTCGTGATGCTGTTTGTTCACCAAGGTTCTCTAACAAATCTGAGGGCTTCACAGAACAGCTGTATTTATACTGAGATTAAATTACACACAAGTGGACTTTTTTTTACTAATTAGGTGACTTCTACAGGCAATTGGTTTCACCAGATTTTAGTTAGGGGTATCGGAGTAAAAGGGGGCTGAATAAAAATCCCGGCCACACAGATATTTATTTGTAAAACATTTTGAAAGCCATTTATCATTTTCCTGCCACTATGTTGGTCTCTCACATAAAATCCCAATAAATTACATTTCCTTTTTGGTTCTAACATGACAAAATGTAGAAAATGTCAAGGGGTATGAATACTTTTTCAAAGGCACTGTAAATGCAAAATAGCTTGATGTTTAGGAAAACCGTAAATCCACTAATGGATAAGAATAGGAGAAGGATTGTAATTTTTGGCTGTGCTGTAAAAAGTGACACTGCAGATCAGGGCTTTGTAAAGCCTAGCAGTTCAGGTAAAACCCTAGGTGCCCTTTCTGTTAATACATCAACTAGTTTAACCACTTTACGACCGGCGCACACAGATGTATGTCAGCAGAATGGCACGGACAGGCAAATGGGCGTACAGGTACGTCCCTTTAAAATTTGCCGCCATGCCATTCTCCTGCGCAGCATGCGTGCCCGTGGTGAGCTCTGAGAGACGGGTCCCGCGGACTCGATGGCCGCGGGATACCCGTGATCGTCTCCTGGAGAGTCAGAATGGGGAGATGCTGATGTAAACCAGCATCTCCCCGTTCTGCCTAGTGACACTGTCACTGATCAGCTCTCCCTGTAATCAGGAGAGCTGATCAGTGTAGTGCAACACACAACCCCTCCGCCTGACAGTTAGAACACATCCCTAGCACACACTTAACCCCTCCCCCCCCTAGTGGTTAACCCATTCACTGCCAGTGTCCTTTTTACAGTAAAAAGTGCAATTTAATCGCACCGATCGCTGTAAAAATTGTCTGATGTGTCCGCCATAATGTCGCAGTCACAATAAAAAAAAAAAAAAAAAAAAAAAAAAAAAAAAAAAAAAAAAAAAAAAAAAAAATCGCTGATTGCCACAATTACTATTAAAAAAAAAAAAAACTATCCCCTATTTTGTAAATGCTATAACTTTTGTGCAATCCAATCAATAATCACTTATTGCGATTTTTTTTTACCAAAAATATGTAAAATACATATCGGCCTAAACTGGAGGGAAAAAATATTTTTTTATATATTTTTGGCTGATATTTATTATAGCAAAAAGTTAAAAATAATGTGTTTTTCCCCAAAATTGTTGCTCTTTTTTGTTTATAGCGCAAAAAATAAAAACCGCAGAGGCGATCAAATACCACCAAAAGAAAGCTTTTCAGGAACACTTTCAGGATTGTCCATCTCCTTGTCCCCTGCTGCACTGCTGGTTCTTCCCACCGACCCCTACATCACTACAGGACACAGGGAACCAAGAGATCAACATGGACCTTCAGAGGTGGTCAGCGGAAGAAAAATGTATTATTTATCTTGCACCTATGCAGGAACAGCTTTTATATGCACCTTCATTTTAGAGACACATATGCAATAATAGTTTAACCACTTACTGCAAACCACCATAGCTGTACGTCGGTATTTTGACATAGCTGCCATAACCCCGGTATTTTCTGCAATGGTGGGCGGTCCTCTAAGATAAAAGTGGTCTCTGCATTGGATTCGCCGTGAGATTACTTATATTGGTGGCAGGAGAGGTGGAACCCCACCCCAGCCATGCTTCGGTCGTCTCCGCCGCTTACTGGAGCCGCCGGTAGCAGCGGAGACGATCCGATGCTGCCCCCTCAGTATAATGGAGCCGAGTGAGAGAAAGATGGCCCCACTCGGCTCCATCACATTGGAAGACGGAAGCGATGTCAAAAGTCACTTCTGCCCAATGGTCTTAAAAAGGGGAATTTTTTTTTATCATTGAATTTAAAGTGGATGTTTTTTTTTTTTTTTTTTTTTTTAATTAAGACTGGTACAGCAGAAGATATCATGTAATTTGTGCCCAGTCTTGCCACAAAGAGTTAATCCAGCTCTGAGCAATCCTCTTATCTTTTTTCAGCGAGATAAAACTAGAGAAATCTGTGCCTCTTCTTCCCACTGTGCTGTGACTCATCTCATGCACTAGCGTGAGAGACATTCTGTGTACTTTCCCAGCGTCACATCCTCCCTCCTTTCTTCTCCAGCTCATCTAGGTGCTAAGTGTACGTGAAAATGTGCAGCAGTGACATGGTTCTTCCCAGAACACGCTCTGCTTCTCCTGTGTGTGAACTTTTGACTCGCCTGACGCGAGGTTCGTCCTCACGACGCTGCCTGGCCAAGAGGCGTGTAAAGGAGGGCGGGTAGTCTGGTGATGTCATGACTCCACCCACCGAGGGCCGGACAACAGACCCCCCTAACTGAATCCGGAGTTTTGTGGGGCTCCAAATACAGAAGGGGGAGATATTTGAAAGGTAAGGATACATGCAGGAGGCATGTATATCCTTAAAGATCAGCACTATGCCAGAACTTTCTAAATACATCCACTTTAAGTGTAAATGTAAGATCTGAAGTCTTTTTGACCTCAGATCTCACATTAACCACTTGTCGACCAGCTGCCGCAGTTTCATTGCAGCAGAATGGCGCGGCGGGGGCGAAACAACGTTATGTTACTTCGCCTGAGGCCAGTAGACTCGCCCCTGGAGCCAATGCGAGTGCCCGACGGTCGCGATGACTGCCGGGCTCCCCCGATCGCTCGTGACACGCCAAGAACCGGGATCTGTGTGTGTAAACACACAGATCCCGGTTCTCCGAGGGGAGAAGAGACTGATCGTGTGTTCATACGAAGTATGAACAGTGATTTGTCATATCCCTAGACAGTCCCATACCCCCTTCAGATAGAAGTGTAAACCCCTTCCCTGACAGTGACATTTTTACAGTAATCAGTGCATTTTTATAGCATTGATCACTGTATAAAATGCCAATGGTCCCAAAAATGTGTCAAAAGTGTCCACCATAATGTCGCAGTCCGAAAAATAAAAAGAAAGAATAAAAATGCTATAAATCTATCCCCTATTTTGTAGACGCTATAACTTTTGAGCAAACCAATCAATATACGCTTATTGCGATTTTTATTACCAAAAATATGTAGAAGACAATATAGGTATTGGCCTAAACAGAAAAAATGTGTTTAAAAAAATAAAATGGGGATATTTTACCAAAATAAATTTATTTTTTCAAAATTGTCGCTCTTTTTTGGTTTATAGCGCAAAAAATATAAACCGCAAAGATGATCAAATACCACCAAAAGAAAGCTCTATTTGTGGGAAAAAGGGACATCAATTTTGTATGGGTGCAGTGCCGCCCGACTGCGCATATGACAGTTAAAGCAACGTGGTGCCGAATCGCAAAAAATGGCCTGGTCAATCAGCAGCCAAATCTTCTGGGGCTGAAGCGGTTAAAGGAGGTCCTGTCATGCTTTTTTACTATTAGGCCCCTTTCACATGGACGGACCGTACAGATCCGCCTGTCAGTTTTGACAGCGGATCTGAACAGGCGCTCCATGTTAGTCTATGGAGCGTCGGATGTCAGCGGAGTCATCTCCGCTGACATCCGACCCGGTCCGATCCGCCAAAAGCAGACGTATGGCTATACGTCCAGATCCGTCGCTGGCGGATCGGATCGGGTGAGATCTGATGAAACCGGACACACTGTCCATTTTCATCCGATCTCTCCATAGAGACCAGCGGCGCTCGCAAGCCCCTCCCCGCTCAGTGAGCAGAGAGGGACTTATCCGCCGGTTCAGCGGAGATCAACTGAGAGATCTCCCGCTGAGCCGGCGGACAGAGGCGGATTCCATGGAAGCGGAGTCCGCCTCGTGTGAAAGGGGCCTTACAAGGGATGTTTACATTCCAGGAATTAGGAATAAAAGTGACCCAAACATTTTTAAAAAGGACAGTGTAAAAAAAAAAAAAAAAAAAAAAAAAAAAAAAGGAAAGCGCCCTATCCTGCCGAGCTCGTGTGCAGAAGCGAACACGATCTTCAAATCACACGTGAGGTATCACCGTGATCATTAGAGCGAGAGAAACAATTCTAGCACTAGACCTCCTCGAACTCAAAACTGGTAACCTGTAGTGTAATTTTTAAAAGTCGCAAAATGGAGATTTTTAAGTGACAAAGTTAGTCGCCGTTCCATGAGCGGTTGCAATTTTGAAGCATGGCATCGTGGGTATCAATTTACTTTGCATAACTTTCACAATATAAAAAAAAAAAAAAAAAAATTTTAGCCAACTTTACTGTGGTCTTATTTTTTAATTTAAAAAATTGCGCTTGTAAGACCGCTGCACAAATATGGTGTGACAAAGTATTGCAATGACCGCCATTTTATTCTCTAGGGTGTCTTAAAAAAAAAAAAAAAAAAAAATTATATATATATATATATATATTATATATATATATATATATATATATATATATATATATATATATATATATATATATATTAATGTTTGGGGGTTCTAAGTAATTTTTATTTATTTTTTTGCTAGAAAAAGATTTTGACGTTATCTCAAAAAGAGGCTCAGTCCTTAAGTGGTTAAGGGAAAAGTGTAGCTTCAGTTGTCCTTTACCACCCTCTACTGGTGAAATGTAGCAATGCACTGATTTTTAGCAGGCCTATTGCCAATATAACAAACGCCAGCTGTACTCCAACCAACAGAATTTCTAAATTCCCTTGGGGCTCATTTACACTTGTGGCAAGGACTGCCACTCCTCTGACATGCAGTCCATTCAGATTGCTTTTCAAAAGGCATTAAACAGACAGCAAGGAGGCGATATGTCACTTACTTGATGCCTGTTCTAACTCCCTAAATGACATACTACTGCAGTGCAACCACATGCATTGTATGCAATTGCCAGGGGCATTCACTTGAGTGGGACAAATTCGGGCAGTAGTGCCTGTTGAGTGCAACTGAAGATTATTTCTACGGCCGCTGCCTTTGCAGCCTAAGGAGCAGCAGTAAAACTACTGCTCAGCCAAATGTTTTTACAACTCCTCAAACCTCAAGTGTAAAAGAGGCTCTTACCATGGCAGGAAAAACCTCTGCTTCAGGATTCCACAGAGGTTAAGTCACATTACCAAATTCTTAGGCCTATAGTCATAAGACTCCACACTGTGGGATCAGAGCAGCAGTTTATCCAGATAATGTATACATTTCAGATCTTACCTTAGACTGACAAATTCCCAATATTTTAAAGAGAACTAAATTGTTAACACTTACATGTCATCTGCAGACATCTTCATGACTCCAACACAAAGAGCATGTTGCTTTCCCTCTGCCATTATTGCCTGGTTGCAAACGTCAAGGACAAAATGTAGAATGAAAGTGATGTTGTCAAGCATTTAAAAATTCTTTATAAAATCTTTAAAGCATTCCAGTTTGGTAGACTAAATCAGAATATTGTTTTAAGATCAGGAGACTGACATGGTCAGTTACCTGGTAACTCAATTTCTGGGAATCTTCCAGGACAGCACATGAAAGAGGCTCAGCCTACTTAAAACAGAAAACAAATCATTCAAAAAATAAAAAAGGCACAGTCACCTCCTCGCCAACATTAAAGCGGAGCCCAAAAGATGAAGTTCCACATGTTGGCATCCTCAAGCCCAGCCACCCACTAAGGGGGGGGGGGGGGGGGGGGGCTTTGACCCGCTCCCACTTCCAGTCAGATGCATTGCAGTGATCTGAGCCGTAAGCCTTCTTGGACACATCACAGGTCCCAGAAGACTACAGGTCCATTCACGAAGTGCAACGCGACTTGCGCATGCGCAGTAGAGAACAGGTTTCCCTTACTTATGATGCCTGCACCTGAAGCCTGTCCAAAAATCGGCTCCGGTGAGGACATCGCTGGATCCCTGGACAGGCAAGTGTCCTTATAATAAAAAGTAAGCAGCTACAGTATTTGTAGCAGCTGACTTCATTTTTTTGGGCGGAGTCTGGAGCTCCTCTAAGAACCAAAATCAACTAATAGAATAACATGATACAACACAGACTAAAGGATGGGAATCCCTGCTGTCCTGAAAGATACCTGAAAACCGAATTACCAGATAACCAACTCTGTGGTCCCCAATCATCTTCCAGGACAGCACATGAGAGAACAAGCAACAAATAACCCAATAGGGTGGGGGGCTACTGCTTGCATGACCTATTCCACAAGGCTTGGTCCTGACAGATTAGGGAAATTGAAATTTGCCAAACCACCGTATGAAAATTGGACCAGGTGTCGGCTTAGTAGAGCTGTAAAAGCAAACCACACTTTCTCTGTCCGGGCTGAGGCCAACAAAAAAAAAAATGAAATTATCTTCTACTTTTCAAACTATGTAGAGTATGGACTGAAAAGGTGAATCTGATCTACTTGTCTACAGTGTTCTTAGACTCCTTACAACTAATGTGAGTCCTGCAAATAGTACCAAAAGGCTACTTACATTTTAAATCTAAGATTTGAGAAGTCGCTTTCCATCCTTGAGGAGTTTGAAAAATGGGTAAGGAATCAACAATCCTAAGCCCTGTAAACTTGGGGTGAATTTTATTCAGACCCCCCCCCCAACCAGTGCTGTATTTTGGACTAAGCCCAGGCTTAGGGTGGCTGTCAAAATGTGCCCCCCCCCCCCCCACAAAAAAAAATGCCCCTGCACCCTCCTCACAGCTTCCGCACGCAGGGCCGCCATCAGGGGAGTACATCTCTATGGGGGTGCGGAGGCAGACCACAACCAGGTGACACCAGGAAGCAGTTGTAGTGGGTGCCGTGCCCCCCCCCATCGGCAATGCGGTGAGGTCTTTCCCCGCTCCATTTGCCAGTGATGCTGTGACAGGGAGAGGAAAGCTGCACAGTGTCTGTATCTCCCCCACTCACACCTTTTCTCTTGTCAGCTGAACAGGAGAAGAGAGAGCGGCTCTAATCAGTTTCCCTGTGACGCTGCCTGGCTTCCTGCCCGCTCCGATTCCCTTCCCATTGGCCACAGCAGAGGGCCAATCAGAAGACACGTGGAAGGAAGTCACATGACCCTCGTGACGCAACGGGAGGGGGGAGAGAGGGAGAAGAGGGAGGAGAGGGAATTAAAGCTCAAGCACTAAATGCACCTAGTGGGTTGCACACATATTCAAGCGTCATGTTTTTTTTTTCTGCCTCTAAACACCTGTGTGTGCATGGACACTAAGATGCAAAGACATTTTAGAAGAAAAAAAAAAAAAACCACAGACACCCCTGGGAGCATCATAATAAAAAAAAAAAAAAAAAAAAAGAAGGTTTTATAAAGGAGAACCAAGATGAAGAGGTTTATACCTTCTCTCTGATAGAAACTCCATATGAACAGTGCATGCCGTCAGGGAGGGGAGTCACACCTCATTGAGACGGTATTTTAGTGCCGCTTTACTGAGGTTTTAGCAGCGTTATTTGGCCGCTAGTGGGGCAGTTTTAACCCCTCGCTAGCGGCCGAAAAGGGGCTAAATCCACCCGGAAAATGCAGCCGGAGCGTCGTTTTGCCGGTGGTATGGCAGCGCTGCCCCATTGATTTCAATTTGGAGTAGCGGTGGAGGAGCGCTGAGTTCACCGCTCCAAAGAAGCTGCTGGCAGGACTTTTTGTGGCACCCTGCCAGCGCACCGCTGCAGTATGAAAGCCCTCGGGCTTTCATACTGGGGTGCATGGAGCAGCTTTTCTCAGACGCTATTTTTATCGCTGTAGCGCCTGAAAAACGCTGGCAGTGTGAAATGGGTCTTAGTCATGTTGATAAATTTGAGCGCGGTCATCAGGCTTTTTTATAGTAGAACAGCTAAAGATAGCCTAGAAATGTGTAAAAAGGAACCTGAAGCTCCTGATGGCTGAATAAGTAAAAATAATAACTTTTTTGAAAAAAACAAAAACTAATATTTACTGTTTAGCTCTGCACTTAAGAAAATATAAAAATAAACATTAATTTTCATCAAACCCCTATATATACACATGAAAAAAAATTAAATAAAAAAAAAAAAAATCACACCATACACCACCTATACATGAGGCTCTCTACTGCTTTGGTAAACTGAAAGGATACAACCACTTTTTCAGCTGCTGCTGGATAAAGCTTCGCTCCAGGGGATGTTAAACCCGGGCACATGATATTTGCACCACTTAAAACAAACTTTATAGCTCCTTTGTCAACTTGTTGATGTGGAAGAATAAAAGGATCTAGAAATGAAAAATAGAAGTTCATATGTAATGTTCAAAAAAACAGTATAATCACGTTATCTATACAAGTCAGATCATAGCACTAAAAAACCAACTATATGTATCAACATACTTTGAGGAGGCTCTCTAGTTATATAGACATTACCCTCAGTTTTACGAGGCTCGCTAGCTAACCAACACTCCATTGCTAGGAAAGGCACTGATGGTTCTTGTGGTGTCCTGTATTTCTAGCGAGCACTTTTTAAAGAAGAACCCATTTATTGCCTTGTATACTGAACTTCACTGGACAAACCTCTTTCATAATGTTCTGTCTTCGATCCCCAGAGCACCTGCTGACATTTTTTTGCACCTCCGTTCCCATGTTTTCATGCACAGGATGGGGAAACAAGGCTGAGCAACTTAACTATGCATGTAAACATGGGAACTGGGGTACAGAAAAAGGACAGCAGGTGCTCTGGACTGATGAATCAAAATCTGAAATATTTGGCTGTAGCAGGGTGCATGCAGATTGTTTACTGAAGGGCTGGAGAGCAGTACAATAATGTGTCTGCAGCCAACAGTGAAGCATGGTGAAAGTTCTTTGCAAGCTTGGGGCTGCATTTCCACAAATTGAGTTTGAGATTTGATCAAAATCAATAGTGTCCTTAACCACTTCAGCCCCGGACCATTTGGCAGCCAAAGGACCAGAGGTCTTTTTTCAATTTCGCACTGCACTACTTTAACTGGTAATTGCGCGGTCATGCAATTTTGTAACCAAACGAAATTTGCGTCCTTTTCTTCCCACAAATAGAGCTTTCTTTTGATGGTATTTGATTGCCTCTGTGATTTTTATTTTTTGCGATATAAACGGAAAAAGAGCGAAAATTTTGAAAAAAAAAGAGATTTTCTACTTTTTGTTATAAAAAAAATCTAATAAACTCAATTTTAGTCAAACATTTGGGCCAAAATGTATTCAGCCACATGTCTTTAGTAAAAAAAATGCCAATAAGCGTATATTTATTGGTTTGCGCAAAAGTTATAGCGTCTACAAACTAGAGTACATTTTCTGGAATTTACACCGCTTTTAATTTATGACTGCCTATTTCATTTCTTGAGGTGCTAAAATGGCAGAGAAGTACAAAACCCCCCCAAATGACCCCATTTTGGAAAGTAGACACCCCAAGCTATTTGCTGAGAGGCATGTTGAGCCCATTGAATATTTTTTTTTTTAGTCCCAAGTGATTGAATAAAGACAAAAATAAAAAAGATATTTTTTTTTTTTTTTCAAAAAGTTGTCACTAAATGATATATTGCGCACACATGCCATAGTTATATGTGGAATTGCACCCCAAAATACATTTTGCTGCTTCTCCTGAGTATGGGGATACCACATGTGTGGGACTTTTTGGGAGCCTAGCCGCGTACGGGGCCCCGAAACCCAAGCACCGCCTTCAGGATTTCTAAGGGTGCAAATTTTTGATTTCACTCCTCACTACCTATCACCGTTTCGAAGGCCATAAAATGCCAAAATAGCACAAAACCCCCCCAAATGACCCCATTTTGGAAAGTAGACACCCCAAGCTATTTGTTGAGAGGCATGGTGAGTATTTTACAGCTCTCATTTGTTTTTGAAAATGAAGAAAGTAAAGAAAAAAAATTTTTTTTTTCTTTTTTTCAATTTTCAAAACTTTGTGACAAAAAGCGAGATCTGCAAAATACTCACCATACCTCTCAGCAAATAGCTTGGGGTGTCTACTTTCCAAAATGGGGTCATTTTGGGGGGTTTTATGCCATCTGGGCATTCCATGGCCTCCGAAACTGTGATTGGCAGTGAGAAGTGAAATAAAAAAATTACACCCTTAGAAAGCCTGAAGGCGGTGATTGGTTTTTGGGGTTCCGTACGCAGCTAGGCTCCCAAAAAGTCCCACACATGTGGTATCCCCGTACTCAGGAGAAGCAACAGAATGTATTTTGGGGTGTATTTCCACATATGCCCATGACATGTTTGAGCAATATATCATTTAGTGACAACTTTTTGTAAAAAAAAATATATATATATTTTTTTTTTCATTATTCAATCTCTTGGGACAAAAAAAAAAAATATTTAATGGGCTCAACATTGCTCTCATCAAATAGCTTGGGGTGTCTACTTTCCAAAATGGGGTCATTTGGGGGGGGTTTGAACTGTCCTGGCATTTTATGCACAACATTTAGAAGCCTATGTCACACGTCACCCACTCTTCTAACCACTTGTAGACAAAGCCATTTCTGACACTTTTTGTTTACATGAAAACATATTTTTTTTTTTGCAAGAAAATTACGTTGAACCCCCAAACACTATATATAATGTTAAAGCAAAGGCCCTACAGATTAAAATGGTGGGTGTTGCATTTTTTTTTTCCACACAGTATTTGCGCAGCGATTTTTCAAACGCATTTTTTGTGGAAAAAATACACTTTTTTTTATTTTAATGCACTAAAACACACTATATTGCTCAAATTTTTGATGAAATAAAAAATATGATCTTAGGCCGAGTACATGGATACCAAACACGACATGCTTTAAAATTGCGCACAAACACGCAGTGGCGACAAACTACATACATTTTTAAAAGCCTTTAAAAGCCTTTACATGATACCACATTAGATTCACGGAGGAGGTCTACTGCTAAAATTACTGCCCTCGATCTGACCTTCGCGGTGATACCTCACATGCATGGTGCAATTGCTGTTTACATATGACGCCAGACCAACGCTTGTGTACGCCTTTGCGCAAGAGAAGGGGGGGCAGGGGTGCTTTTTTTTTTTTTTTTGGTTTTTTTTTTATTTATTTAGCTTTTTTATTTTATTTTTAAACTGTTCCTTCCATTTTTTTTCTTTGTTATGATTTTTATTGTTATCTCAGGGAATGTAAATATCCCCTATGATAGCAATAGGCAGTGACAGGTACTCTTTTTTTGAAAAAATTGGGGTCTATTAGACCCTAGATCTTTCCTCTGCCCTCAAAGCATCTGACCACACCAAGATTGGTGTGATAAAATGCTTTCCCAATTTCCCAATGGCGCGGTTTATATCCGGGAGGGGGGACATTCCCTCCCACTGCTTGTAAAAGCAGTCTAGAGGCTAATTACCCGCTAGAATTGCTTTTACATGAAAGCCGATCACTGGCTGAAAAGAATGATACCAAGATGATACCTAAACCTGCAGGCATCATTCTGGTATAACCATTCAAAGTCCAGCAACATACTGGACATATATTGTAATCTTTTTTTTTTTTCATGCAGCCTCTTGGCTGAACGAAAAAAAGAGATTGATTGGTGGGTATGCCCACCATTAGAATACCTCCCTTCATCCACCCACTTCTAATGATGGGCATACATGCACCATTTATATATGCCGATGCATGGGGGCATCCTCCCGCAAAAGTTATGCCGTGTACACACGGTCGGAATTTCGACCGTATGTACGTGGCATTAGGAGCCAATCGCTCCTCCCCCCCCCCTGCTGCCCCCATGCTTCGGCATATATGCTCTTTTTTTTAACTGTGGTAGTGAAATCACCTCCTACAGCGTTGGAGTCGCGGCTTTATGTATCGTGGGAGCAAACGCTGTTGCTGTCAAGATAAATAAATCCGCGTTGCAACTGAATGGCGCACCTGAAAACAAAAAAATGCTTAACACTAAAACACAGTAAACAAAATTACATACCTGAAAAGCAAGCATGATAAAACATGATAAAACATAATAAAACATTGCAGAATAGAATGGAGTAAAAAAAGAGCAACAATAGAGAGAGAATAGAGTGAGAGAGAGAACAATAAAACGACAACTATTTTTATTTTTTTTATTTTTTTGAGATTCACAGGTAAAAAAGCTCCTGACTGAAGCGACTGAATCAAAACGCTACCACAAAAAAACTGTTAGCGATCGCAGGGATCAGGCCTGACTCTGCGAACGCTGCAGTTATGTGTGCTTAGTGTTTTGTAAGTGACAGTGATCGATCGATACTGCACTTGGGTGGGCTGGGCTGGGCGGAGGGGGAAAACGCAGGTGCTAGCAGGTATCTGGGCTGATCCCGCTAACAATGCGGTTTTTTTTGGAACCCTAAACTGCTGGGACGCTAGTATAGATCTGATCAGATCAGATATTGATCTGTTCAGATACTATACCACTAAGGGAGGTGTATGCTTTGCGCGTGGGTGTTTGCGGTACTGGCACTAACCTGGGGCGACGCAGACCTTATTTGACCCTAAAACCTAATTGATATCACCCGCCGGGCGATCAGGGGGTTAAACCGTTATTGGGTAATAAATGGCGGGTGCCCTGACAGTATAAAAAATAAAGCTAACTAACCAGCGTCACCCGTAACAGTAATACAAAAAAAAAAACTGGTTACCTAGCGACACTAATGCAGCGATCAGAAAAACGATCGCTTAGTGACACTGGCAAAAGGGGGTGAAAGGGTTAACTAGGGGCAATCAGGGGGTTAAAACCTTTATTAGGTAATATATGGGGGTACCTGACGCTATATAAAAACCTGACGGGGAACCTAAATAACGAAATAACTAACTGGCTAACCAGCGTCACCAGTGACAGTTATACAGTGATCACTGGTGAAAGGGTTAACTCTAGGGGCAATCAGGGGGTTAAAACCTTTATTTAGGTTGTAATATGGGGGTACCTGACCTATAAACCTATTTATGAACCTATATAAACATGGCGGTTACCTAAAAAAAAAAAAATGGTTACCTAGCGACACTAATGCAGCGATCAGAAAAACGATCGCTTAGTGACACTGGCAAAAGGGGGTGAAAGGGTTAACTAGGGGCAATCAGGGGGTTAAAACCTTTATTAGGTAATATATGGGGGTACCTGACGCTATATAAAAACCTGACGGGGAACCTAAATAACGAAATAACTAACTGGCTAACCAGCGTCACCAGTGACAGTTATACCGTGATCACTGGTGAAAGGGTTAACTCTAGGGGCAATCAAGGGGTTAAAACCTTTATTTAGGTTGTAATATGGGGGTACCTGACCTATAAAACTATTTATGAACCTATATAAACATGGCGGTTACCTAAAAAAAAAAAAATGGTTACCTAGCGACAGCAGTGACACTAATACAGCGATCAGAAAAACGATCGCTTAGTGACACTGGCAAAAGGGGGTGAAAGGGTTACCTGGGGGGCAATCAAGGGGTTAAACCTTTATTAGGGGGGGGTAGGGGGCTACCTTGGACCTAAAACTAACTGCACTGACAGTTATTACAGTCACACTGACACTAAATGCAGTGATCAGTAAAAAAATGATCACTGCAATTAGTGACACTGTGACTGGGGGGGGGGGGGGTGATCTGGGGGGTGATCTGGGGGTGTTTTGTGTGCCTATGTGTACTGGTGTCAGTGTACTGTTGGTGCACTAACCTTTAGATGTTCACAGCTCGGCGTTCCGGTCACATAGACCGGCGCACCGAGCGTGACATCACTTCCTCTGCCTGTGTTTTGATTGACACAGACAGAGGAAGCATCTGATTCGCCAGGAGCGATCGCGAGGGGGTGGCCAGAAACCACTGGCCGTCCCCTCATCCCGGATCGCTCCTGAAGCGATCCCGACCGTCCCCGCCGGCCGGGGGGGGTCCGATCGGACCCCCCACGCGCCTGAAGAATGGCACGTACAGGTACGTGGTTCTGCCTGTACGTGCCATTCTGCCGACGTATATATACAGGGGGCGGTCGGGAAGTGGTTAAAGCATAACTTCACTTAGCCACAAAATAAAATAAATCAGTGGTGATTAACCACTTCTGGACTGCCCACCGTCGTTACACGTTGCTACTTTGAAGAGGATTATCGTTATGGCAGCAGCTAGCTGCCATAACCCCGGTATCCTCTTCTTTATCGGGCGGTCCGCATCAAGATAAAAGTGGTCTCTTATCAGCGCAAGATCACTTTTACCCGCTGCTCGACGGTGCCCTCCGACGCTTACCGGAGCCGTCGGTAGCAGCAGAGGCAATCGGATCCCCTCCCTAGCCTGACATGGAGACGAGTGGGGAAGATGGCCCCCACCCGTCTCTATCAATGCAGGGCGGAAGCGACATCAAAACGTCACTTCTGCCCATAGCTCTTAACCACTTCAGCCCCGAACCAATTGGCAGCCAAAGGACCAGGCCCCTTTTTGCGATTCGGCACTGTGTCGCTTTAACTGACAATTGCACGGTCGTGCGACGTGGCTCCCAAACAAAAATTGGCATCCTTTTTTTCACACAAATAGAGCTTTCTTTTGGTGGTATTTGATCGCCCCTGCGGTTTTTATTTTTTGCGCTATAAACAAAAATAGAGCGACAATTTTGAAAAAAATGCAATATTTTTTACTTTTTGCTATAATAACTATCCCCAAAAAATATATAAAAAAAATATTTTTTTTCCTCAGTTTAGGCCTATACGTATTCTACATATTTTTGGTAAAAAAAAAAAAAAAAAAAAAAAAAAAATCGCAATTAGCGATTATTGATTAGTTTGCGCAAAAGTTATAGCGTTTACAAAATAGGGGATAGTTTTATAGCATTTTTATTAATATTTTTTTTTTTACTAGTAATGGCGGCGATCAGCGATTTTTATTGTGACTGCGACATTATGGTGGACACATCGGACATTTTTGACACATTTTTGGGACATTTGTCATTTATACAGAAATCAGTGCTATTTAAATAGCACTGATTCCTATGTAAATGACAGTGGCAGTGAAGGAGTTAACCACTAGGGGGCGGGGAGGAGTCAGTGTGACGTGTTTGTGTTTTTTTTTTTTTACAGTAGGGGGGCGCGGCTGTACGTCTGACGTCATTGATCGGCTTTCCCGATGACAGGGAACAGCCGATCAATGACAGGCAGAGTAGGAAGCGCGGGGAGAGGTTTGTTTACACAAACCTCTCCCAGTTCTTCAGCTCCGTAACCCGATCGCGGGATACCAGCGGCGATCGGGTCCGCTGGTCCTGCGGCCGTGGTCACGGAGCTCCCGACCGGGTCGCGAGCGTGACCCACGGGCAGGCAAATTAAAGGGGACGTACCCGTACGTGCTTTTGCCTGCCCGTGCCATTCTGTAGACGTATATCTACATGAGGCGGTCGGGAAGCGGTTAAAGAGCCATTTTTTTTTAAATGACAAAATATTTTTTTTTATTATTATTGAATTTTAGTGTAAATATGAGATCTGATGTCCTCATATTTAAGAGGTCCTGTCATGCTTTTTTTTCTATTACAAGGGATGTTTACATTGTAAAAATAAAAAAAAAGTAAAAATAAATGAGAAAAAAAAAAAAAATTTCAATGCGCCCCGTCCCGCCGAGCTCACGCACAGAAGCGAACGCATACGTAAGCAGCGCCCGTATATGAAAACTGTGTTTAAACCACATGTGAGGTTTCCCCAGCAATCGGTAGAGTGAGAGCAATAATGCTAGCCCTAGACCTCCTCTGTAACTCAAAACATGCAACATATAGAATTTTTTAAACGTCACCAATGGAGATTTTTAAGGGTAAAAGCTTGTCGCCATTCCACGAGCAGTATCAATTTACTCAGCGTAACAAAATCTTTTACAACATAAAAAAAAAATTGGGCTAACTTTTCTGTTGTCTTATTTTTTTTTAATTAAAAAAAAGTGTATTTTTTCCAAAAAAAGTGCGCTTGCAAGACCGCCGCACAAATACGGTGTGACAGAAAGAATTGCAGCAACTGCCATTTTATTCTCTAGGGCAGGGATCTGCAATTAGCGGACCTCCAGCTGTTGCAAAACTACAAGTTCCATCATGCCTCTGCCTCTGGGTGTCATGCTTGTGGCTGTCAGAGTCTTGCTATGCCTCATGGGATTTGTAGTTCTGCAACAGCTGGAGGTCCACTAATTGCAGATCCCTGCTCTAGGGTGTTAGGAAGAAAATATATATATCATGTTTTTCTGGCAATAAAAAAAACATTTTTTAGCTTGTAAACAACAAATCTCAGAAAGAGGCTCAGTCCTTAAGTGGTTAAATACCCCCAAAAGAAAGCTTTAGTTGTATGTACCCAAACTAAATTTTAATAATTTTGTTCAGTGTGGCATCACCGCGCAATTTTCAAAGAAAATTGGCCTGGGCAGGAAGGGGTTAATAAGATATTTTTAATACACAGCATAAACACTTTTAAGCCTCATACACACGATAGGACTTTGTACAAACTTTACTGTGGATTTTTGTACAAAGGGCGTCGGCCCTGAACTTGTATTGCATACACACAGCAACTTTTTCAGCCAACCTTCACCAAATCATGTGGTTTTTATGCTCTTTACCGCCACCTTTGGTCAACTTCTGTATTGTTGTCTGATCTTTTGCATTGGTTCTGAGCATGCAGGTTTTTACTTTGTACAAAAGTCCTATGGTTTTCTGTACACACAGTCGAACTTTGCTCCATCAGACTTTTGTTGGCAGAAAGTTGGTCCATTCGCACAGCCAACAAAAGTCTGATGAAAACTGAAAAAGTTGGTCCGATGGAGCGTACACACGGTCGGATGTTGGTCCAAAACAGCTAATTTGCATGTTTGCTGTCAAAAAGTCTGATTGTGTGTATGGGCCTTAAGAAATTAGAAATTCACCCCAAAACACATTCCACTACTTCTCCCGAGCATTGGAATACCAGAGGTTTGGACTGATCATCTTACAGGCATTGTATCTTGCATTCCACAAAAATCTACCAACATTGCAGCAAAAACAGTACAATACCCACCTCTGTACAAGTGATCAGGAAATATAGCTTAGTGTAGCATCACCTATAGCAGTCCCCATAGCTATAAGCCAAGCAAGCCTTGCCTACTGGCACGTGGCTGCCTCCAGGAATGCAATGTCCACTGGCCAGGAAGTACAGGAGGCTGAAACAAAGATGGAACCCAAAGGACTCCAGTGGGAGGCTGAGACTGATGTCTCGCAGGCACGTAGTCAGTGGGACGTGCAGATCAGCCAATTCAGAATCAAGAGATATCCATTCCCATTTATCACCAAATGAAGGCCCCAAAACAAGGTATAAATCTCCAGAATACACTAAGTAGTTGCAGTGATATGTACAATTTTACTAACAAATGCTATGTTACTAACACATGTAAACTTACATTTGTGAAGCAGCCTCAGTGTTGGATAGAAAGTACCCTCTCGCTGTCTAAAGAACAGTAACTCTCCATTTACTGTTAAAATTTCAATATGTTCATGGCTGTAGAGACAAAAACCATATTCCGTCAAAAGGAAAATATACCACTTCTGAACCATCAGCTGGATTTGTTTTTTCTCCAAATCTACTGATGAGAAAAGACGTTAAAATACGATTGGAATTACATATACAAGTGGGGTAAATTATTAGATCGCCTGCAGATTTTGTAAGTTTGCCCACTTACAAAGAAATTAAGGGTCTATGATTGTTATCATAGGTGTATTTTAAATGATAGAGACGTAATATCAACCAAAAAAAGTCTGGAAAAAAAAAAAGACATAAAACAAATGCTATATATATTAAGTTGCAGTTCAATGAGTAAATTAAGTATTTTATCCCCAAGCAAAACATGACTTAGTACTTGGTGAAGAAGCTCTTGTTGGCAAGCACAGAGGTAAGACGTTTCTTGTAGTTGGTGACCAGGTTGGCACACATTTTAGGAGGGATTTTGGTCCACTATTCTTTACAGATCTTCTCTAAAGCCTTAACTGCTTTGCGACCGCCGGCTGTCAATTGACGGTCAGGTGGCGCAGGTCTCGTGGCGGGAGGGCCCTCCAGGGAGCGAGCACGCGCACCCGCCGTGTCACTAGGCACCCGATGTGCGTGCCCGGAGGCCGCGATGTCCGCCGGGCACCCGCGATTGACCGGTAACACAGCAGGACCGTGGATCTGTGTATGTAAACACAAAGATCCATGGTCCTGTCAGAGGAGAGGAGACCGATGGTGTGTTCTCAGTACAGAGAAACACCAATCGGTCTCCGCCCCTTGAGTCCCCTCCCCCTACAGTTATAGAATCACTCCCAGGGAACATATTAACCCCTTCAGCGCCCCCTAGTGTTAGCCCCTTTCCTGCCAGTCACATTTATACAGTAATTAATGCATTTTTATAGCACAGATCGCTGTATGTGTGAATGGTCCCAAAAACGTGTCAAAAGTGTCCGCCGCAATATCGCAGTCACGATTAAAAAAAAAAAAAAAGGAAAAAAAATGCTAGAAATCCTCTATTTTGTAGACGCTATAACTTTTGTGCAAACCAATCAATATACGCTTATTGCGATTTCTTTTACCAAAAATATGTAGAAGAATACGTATCGGCCTAAACTGAGGAAAAAAAAAAAAATATATATATTTTTTGGGGAGATTTAGTATAGCAAAAAGTAAAAAAATGTTTTTTTTTTTTTAAACTTGTCCCTAAATTTTGTTTATAGCACAAAAAATAAAAAAAAAACGCAGAGGTGATCAAATAACACCAAAAGAAAGCTCTATTTGTGGGGACAAAATTATAACAATTTCATCTGGGTACAGTGTTGAATGACCGCGCAATTGTTATTCAAAGTGCGACAGCTCTGAAAGCTGAAAAATGGCTTGGGCAGGAAGGGGGTGAAAATGCCCTGTACTGAGGTGGTTAAAGAGGAAGTAAAGCCTCTTATTTAAAAAAAAAAAAAAAAAAAGACACCCTGCAAGGCAATGGCATAAAGAGCTAGTATGCATTACTTACCTGATATCGAAGCCCCGGCATCGGCCCTCGTTCGCCTCCTCCGACATCTATCCCGGAGTGATTTCCAGGTATCGCGGCTTCGGCGATGTGTCTGGCCAGAGCCACGATGACGTCACTCCAGCGCATGCGCGCTGGTGCCGCCACTAACGGCATGATCGCTGTTAGTAATGGCGCGCTTAGTGCGCCCGATGTCTACGGCGCATGCGCTGTAGACATCGGTGCCGCTATTCCTGCAAATATCTCCTAAACCTTTTAGGTTTGGGAGATATTTCTTGCACCTACAGATAAGCCTTACCTGTAGGTTAAAGTGGTTGTAAGGGGTTTACAACCACTTTAAGATTTCTTGGCTGTCTCTTTGCAACTCGAAGTTTCAGCTCCTTCCATACAAGGTATGGAAGAAGGTTCTGGTCCACGACAATACATGGCCAATGTCACGTCAATGCGGCAAAGTCGGTCTGTACCTTTAGCAGAGAAACTGCTCCAAAGCATACTGTTTACATCTCTGTGCTTGACTGTAGGGATAGTGTTCTTAGGGTCATAGTCAGCATTTTACTTAGAACCTTCCTCCCTCAGCCAGAACACTGAAGATGGGGCATTGATGGATCTTACAGCATGACAATGACCAAAACATAACACCAAGGCAACAAAAGAGTGGCTCAAGAAGAAGTACATTGGGGCCATTGAGTGACCTAGCCAGTCTCCAGACCTTAATCCTGTAGAAAATTTATGGAGAGCACTAAAACTTTGAGTTGCCAAGCGACAGCCAAGAAACTAAGAATTTAGAGAAGATCTGTAAAGACAAGTGGACCAAAATCCCTCCTGAAATGTGTGCAAACCTGGTCACTAACTACAAGAAATGTCTTACCGTATATACTCGAGTATAAGGCGAGGCACCCAATTTTACCACAAAAAAAATGGGAAAACGTATTGCCTCAAGTATAAGCCTAGGGTGAGAAATGCGCAGCTACTGTAAGTGGATAAGAGGGTCAACAGTGCCCATTTACAGCCTCACTGTGCCCATTTGCAGCCATAGGTCCCCCGAACTTCAAACTTGGTAGTTAAGGGTTCCTAGATGCCCCCTAGCTGCAGCCAAATTTTGGGGTCTCTGGACCCAAAAAGTTCTGAAATTGCCGCACATGGACAGTTGACCGACTTTGGGGCCCCGTATCTCAGGTCCACTTGGTGCTAGGAACCCCAAATTTGGTGTGCAAACCCAGTGGAACTAGCACTACACCATATCCAATGGGGTTCCTAGCACCAAGTGGCCCGAGATATGGGGCCCCAAAGTCGGTTCGGAAAATGTCATGACTGCAGAAAATGACTTTTCAGCAGCAGAGAATTAATTTTCCAACCTGACTTTGGGGCGTATCTCAGGGCCGCACCAAATTTGGCCCCTATATACGGGGCCCCAAATTCGGGTCGGAAAATGTAATTCTTGAGATTTATAAAGTGCCGGAGATGCATATCGTTGAATTTAAAGTAATGATATAACTTACAGTAAAGTCCACTTACCAGCGCACTATTTTCACAGGGTCCTTTTTTGGCATAATCTGGTTAAGCCATTGGTCTATCCCAGGGAACTGTTCATTCAGCTGGTTTTTGATGCCTTTTATTACTGACGTTTTTAACTGAATGCAGTTGGACACATTTTCCTTTTCATCAAATCTGAAAGAATATTGAAAACAATAAATGGCATTGGCACAAGACATTAGCTTTTCCTGAAGCGGCTTTAAAATATATCTAGAATAGAATCTATATCTAAAGTGGAACTCCGCTCAAACTCTTCATTTAACTTGGAACACAGCGAGGAGGGTTATAACATTTTCAGGGATTTTTACTGCCTGTGTCCACACTGAAGTGACACTAGCTGGTCACATGGCTAGATCTTAATCCAGCATTTCCACGATTGGTTCATGTAACAAGTGCAGAACTGTTCTCTGCTCGGAGCTGTCAAAAACAAAAAAGCTGGCAAAGTTTATCACAACATTGCTCAGCGCCGAGAGATAAAAAGAAACAATTATTATTTGGTTCTTTTTAGAGGTGAAAGGAATGAACTTCAGTCTGTAAAAGAGGTCAGCTTAACGGCTTAAAGACTAAGCCTTTTTCTCCAATTTGTTGAGTTGAAATTTTTATTCTTTTTGCTAGAAAATTACTATATACATACACACATTAATATATATATATATATATATACACACACACTTTTTTTTTTTTTTAAAGTGACCCTAGAGTATAAAATGGCGGTCGTTTAAATATTTGTCACACGGTATTTGTGCAGCAGTCTTTTAGGCCCCTTTCACACTGGGGCGGGAGCGCCGTCGGCGGTAAAGCAGCGCTATATTTAGCGCTGCTTTACCGTCGTTTTTGCCGTGGTATTGGGGAGCTAGTGGCCGAAAAAGGGTTAAACCCCCGCAAAGCGCCACCGCAGCGGTGCTTTGCGGCGGTATTGCAGCGGTGTCCCATTGATTTCAATGGGTAGGAGCGCTATAGGAGCGGTGAATACACCGCTCCTTCACCGCTCCAAAGATGCTGCTAGAAGGACTTTTTTGACCGTCCTGCTAGCGCACCGCTCCAGTGTGAAAGCCCTCCGGCTTTCACACTGCAGTGAACGGGGCCGGATTTTTTCAGGCACTGCACAGGCGCTATTTTTAGTGTGAAAGGGGCCTTAAACATTTTTTTGGGGAAAAAATACACTTGAATGGAAAAAAAAAAAAAAAAAAAAAAAAAAAAACAGTAAAGTTAGCCCAATTTTTTTTGTATAATGTGAATGTTACGCTGAGAATCGTGATGTTTATTCTAAGAAAAAAAAAAATCAAGATTCTCATTTTATCCAGAATCATGCAGCTCTACTAGACGGTGAACTTCCCCCAACTGTGCTCCCTCTCTCCCACAGAAGCCAAATTGAAGTCACAAAAAATAAATATTGTTATGCAAACAGCCTAACAGATTTGTATTTGTGACTTTGCAGCTCTGTAATTAAAGAGGAGCTACAAAAAAAATTCAAAATAAACTGTAGCTGCTGACTTTTAATAAACAGCCACTCACCTGACCCAGAATCATGTGCTGTGCTTACCCGAGCCCTATTCTCCAGACATGTTTGGTACCCGACCCTGGCATCTTAACTGTGGGCACCTGGCTGGGACAGCTTGCGGCTTCACAGTCGGGTGACCACTGCAGATACGTGAGCCACTCTGCGCATTGTGAATGGACCCACAGATTTCTGGGACCTGTGAGCTGTCCCAGAAGTCTGCAGGGAGGGAGGGGGAGAGGAGAACTCGCCTAGGCAAGTTGTATATACACTGTTAAAATTTAGTTCAAATTTTTTCTTTAAGAATGTTGAAAGAACATTTGTTTTTCTAAAGAGTGGGTCAAATCAATGCTTGTTTTCAGTGGCAGTAACAAGAAAATTCAAAGGAACGGGATGGCAATTTTTTCTCGAATGTAGGAATTTCTAACAACGTATGTGGTTTTCCTTCAGTAAAATCCATTCACTCCAAAATCAAATTTTAACTTACCCGAGCCCTCATTCGATCCAGTGCTGTACACATCTGCAATTCTTCTCTCCCCTCACCACCCCTTTGCTGGGGCACCCGGAGCCATTGGTTCCCAGTGTTGTCAATCAAAGCCAGTGACAAGGGGGCAGGGCGCGGCTGAGTACAGCTGTATGTGTCAATGGATGCAGCAGTGGGGCTCGGTAGCGAGCACGCATGAGCTCAGGCGTGTTCGCAAGCCACACGTGCCGAGCCCACCAGCAAGTCGGCACTGCACAGTGCTAATCACAGACAGTGAGACATTGTCCCGATGTGAAGCTGCAGAGATCCAGAAATGTCTCACTGCCTGATTAGCGCTGTGCAGTGCCGACTTCCTGGTAGGCTCGGCACGTGTGGCTTGCGAACACGCCTGAGCTCATCCTTACGCATGAGTACCCCCATGAGAAGCACTGGACAGAGAGGAGGGGCTAGGAGTGCCAGCAGGGGACCCGAGAAGAGGAGGTTCGCGGCTGTTTTGTGCAATTCCATTGCACAGAGCAAATAAGTATAGACATGGTAAAAAAAAAAAAAAATTACCTTTACAATCACATTAAAAGCAGTATTAAACCAAAAAATGTATTATATTGCAGTGGTTGGTCAGGTCTGGAGCACTTACCATCTTTGGTGGGCAACGCTTCTCCTGGGCTTCCCCTGCTCTCCGCGGTCATCACGGCGGCTTCCGTTTCCTCCCTCCTCCTCGGCGGCCAATCGGGGCGCTTCTCCTTTCGGTCAATCGGGTCCCAGACTCGCTTCCTGATTGGCCGGGAGGAGGATCACTGTTTCAATAGCTTATGTTCATTCGCTATTGTAACACCCCGAGCCCACTCTTTTCGAGCCTCTGGCTCTAATCATACATACAGTGTCCCATGGGGGCCAGACGCATGGACAGGGGGGGCGGCACCTAGGCACCCCTAATGTACGGGCCACCACTGTCTGGATGAATGAGCACAGGAGGAACAGCAGCATTGTCAGGCTTGGGGGAGGGGAGCAGTAAATGTATTAGCAGATTTAATTACGCTAACAAATTGAAGCCAAACACGTGTTAAAATCAGTTACAGCTGTTTTTGTTTTTCCTTTAAGGATAATTTTCTTACATGAATAAAAGCTGACCAGTGTCAGCACCCCTGTCAGCATTAAGTGGTTTATCTCTTTACTGTAAACTAATACATTCTGCTGGAGAGCTTGGGCTTTTGAAAAACCAAAGAAGGCTGGATCGATCACCAGATGAAACTAGAAGAAAGCTTAAAAGAGAAAACTAATGCAGCCATCACATCTAAGAATTGTAAGCTGCAATATAATACAGATTTGCTTCTGGGTTTAATATTGCTTTAGGTTATCCCAATGTGTAGGCTTGTCCCCTCTGACAAGTGACGGTATGGTCAGGTCCTGAGGTCAGGGTGAGGGGGGAACACATGAGCCGAGAACACATGCTCACCACCGCTATGGTCAGGTGGTGAGGAGGGAACACATGCTCAGCACACCCTCATCATGTTCATCTCTTACTTGGGAAATGATTGATAAACACGATGGCCAGCTTGGGGTGAATGAGCCGAGCTCGCCATCGCCATCATCTCTGAGTGACAGCTGCTGGTAAGCCGTGCCGTGTGCCTTTCATTGGAATCCGCTCACATGTGTCATCTGAGATCCACTCACTTTTTAAACATGATGCTGTCTGTCTCCAAAGGCCCCCCCGGCTAATGGACGTGTACGGAGGCGAAGGAGCACCTTTACATCCGGAGTACAGCTAGCAGTGGCCCTCCGACCACGCCGCCTGCACAATCACACCACACCGGTAATCTGGAGCTACAAATCCTGGCGGAAGTGAGGTAACCCAGGCGGAAGTTGTGAACTTTGGGCGGTAGTGATGTCACGGGGCGGTTCTTTAGGGAGGACGGACCCTAAAGTGTCTGTTACTATGGCGATCAACTGCTTGTTTGCTAATGAAGTGTAATAGTTACATAATGTCATGTGTGTGCGAGTCTGTTTACATTTGTTATGCAATGTAGGAAATGTACAAAGTAGCTTAGACCATTTTCTGTTCAGTCTAAAAAAAAGTCTCATGAGGTTGAGGAAGAATTAAAGAATTTCAGGTCTGTCATTTTAACAAATTCTTATCTTATCTTTCTCTTTTTTTTTTTTTTACTTTATTGAAATGCCATAAAATGACATTTCTATCACCTTTATGTAGCATGTCTCTGTGCAAACTTAACCACTTAAGCCCCGGACCAATTTGCAGCCAAAGGACCAGGCCCCTTTTTGCGATTCGGCACTGCGTCGCTTTAACCACTTCAGCCCCGGACCAATTGGCAGCCCAAGGACCAGGCCCTTTTTTGCGATTCGGCACTGCGTCGCTTTAACTGACAATTGCGCGGTCGTGCGACGTGGCTCCCAAACAACATTGGCGTCCTTTTTTCCCCACAAATAGAGCTTTCTTTTGGTGGCATTTGATCACCTCTGTGGTTTTTATTTTTTGCGCTATAAACAAAAATAGTGACTATTTAGAAAAAAATGCAATATTTTTTACTTTTTGCTATAATAAATATCCCCAAAAAATATATAAAAAACATCTTTTTTTTCTCAGTTTAGGCCGATACGTATTCTTCTACATATTTTTGGTAAAAAAAAATCGCAATAAGCGATTATTGATTGGGTTGGGCAAAAGTTATAGCGTTTACAAAATAGGGGATTGTTTTATAGCATTTTTATTAATATTTTTTTTTACTAGTAATGGCGGCGATCAGCGATTTTTATTGTCACTGCGACATTATGGCGGACACATCGGGCATTTTTGGGACCATTGTCATTTATACAGCAATTAGTGCTATTTAAATGCAGCGGTGCACGCGCGACCCACAGCTGGGCTCTTAAAAAGCAACGTACCTGTACGTTGATGTGCCCAGCCGTGCCATTCTGTCGACGTAAATGTGCAGGAGGCGGTCCTTAAGTGGTTAAAGTGGGGTTGCACACAAAAAAAAAATCATTAATATTCCTAAAAAATAAACATTTGGAATTTTTTATTTTTTTTAACTCACCACTAAATGCCTGTTGCTAGGGGGTCCCTCGTAGTCTGCCTCCTTCAGTGCCTGGGCTGGTGACATCACTTCCCCTCGGCGCAGGAAGGGCTCAGCTCTGCCCCTCCCTCCTGTCAATTATCTGGGACACGTGACAGGTCCCAGATGACTGCGCGGCCAATCACGGAGGGGGGGACGAGCGGGGCTTCGATCCCCTGCATCGCTGGACCCTGGGACAGGTAAGTGCCCGATTATTTAAAGTCAGCAGCTGCAGTATTTGTAGCTGCTGACTTTTAATTTTTGAATGGTTACTCCTCTTTAATCTGTCCTACTCTTTTTGCAGTGCCCTGGTGTAAACTGATACAATACGACCTAACTAAACCCCATCAATTTTACAGTTTAAAAAAGACCAGTTACATCCCTGGCATGCTGCGAATGCTAACTGTCACATTTGCCTGTGCCCTCAATCAAACTGTCAAACTACTAAATGGCTGGTGTCATAACTAATCACGTGTGCTGCGTCAAGGCAGCTGCAGATCAAACACTAAGAAAGATGGCAGCTTATTTGGCTGTAAGGCCCCCTTTCACACCAGCTGACCAATTAGGTCCGTCTGACCATTTTTTAGGCAGACCCGATCGAACACATAATGCACATTTCCATATTTACTAAATGATGCGCCGGTAACAGAGCGCGAATCCCCCATTTACTATAGCGATCTGGGCACACGGGAGAATGCAATCTGTGCGCCACTATGGACATGGCACACGGCATCTCCAAATCAATTTTGACAGAAGATGGAGGTGGCCAATATTATGGGGTGATGTGAGGAAGTTTTGTAACAACTGCCCAAGTAACAAATATGCCCAAAATAGAATGAGAAAGTAACTTGCTGCTGTGACTGCAAGTACATTTAGAACTGCGTGAGATCAAAGTAAGCAGTGCGCATGCGCAAGCGGCTGTTGCGCTCGTTCACATGCGTTTGTTCACTGTGCGGCCAAAATCTTAGTAAATGTTAAGCAACGTTCATGCAATTGCATTGGTTGAACGGGCACACCTCTAAACTTGACAAATGTTTTTTTTTTTACGCTGGTTCACCTTTATGTTTTTTTTTTAAGGAGATTTGCACACAGGTCATGTTAGCATGTTACGTTGCCAACATGTGACATGCACCTTGTTAAAATGATGTAAAAAGACTCTCACTCCTCTAGCTCTTCCTAAAAGGGCATTTAACCTTCCCCCTCTAATGCGTATGATTTCCTTGGGCTAGCTTTTGCTTTTAAAGGGGAACTTCACACTCCATTCTCCAATGCTCTTGTCTCCCCCCTCTAACCCCTTGGATTTCCATGGGCTAACTTTTGCTTTTAAAGAGGAACTCCACACTCCACTCCATTCTCAAAAGGCTGTGAGCTGCCTTCACTAATCCAAACCACATCCTTTTTCAGAGCATACAACAGGGCCAGCTAGGAAAGGGGCGAGAAGAGCAATCGCTCAACCCCCTCCTGAACCATACAAGGCCACATGCACTCAACTTAGCTGGCTGCCTTTGGGGCATGTTATTATTATTATTATACAGGATTTATCTAGCGCCAATACTAACAACAAAGCACCTTGTACCCACTAGTTTAAAGGGGCTTTCCACATTCCGCAAAGCCCCCTGTTTGCAGCCCCCCACAACCCCAGCCTATGGTTGTGTGGAAGAGGCCCTTGTCCCCCTGAATATGGGAACAAGGTGGTTGACTTTTGCAGTACCCAAGCCCCTCCTGCCCCCAAGCATCCACCCCCTTTCATGAGCTGGCTTGCTGTGTGTTTGGCTAGGGGTTTGTTAGTGTCTGGGAGGGGCTTGATGTTTTTTTAAGTTTGGGGTGGTGTTTGTCACGTGGGGGTTCTAATTTTAAGCCTTAACATACCCAAATTGCCTTGTACAGTGGTGTGAAAAAGTGTTTGCCCCCTTCCTCATTTCATTTTGTTTTTCTTCAGCCATTCGGTGGTGGACTTGCTGGTGTGTTTAGGATCATTGTCCTGCTGCAGAACCCAAGTTCGTTTCAGCTTGAGTACACGAACAGATGGTCGGACATTCTCCTTCAGGATCTCTTGGTAGACAGCAGAATTCATAGTTCCTTTTATCACGGCAAGTCTTCCAGGTCCTGAAGCAGCAAAACAGCCCCAGACCATCACACTACCACCACCATATTTTACTGTTGGTATAATGTTCTTTTTCTGAAATGCAGTGTTCCTTCTACGCCAGATATACTTGAACACACACCTTCCAAAGAGTTCCACTTTTGTCTCATCGGTCCACAGAATGTTGTCCCAAAAGTCTTGGGGATCATCAAGATGTGTTGTGGAGAAATTGAGACGAGCTTTGATGTTCTTTTTGCTCAGCAGTGGTTTTCTCCTTGGAACTCTGCCATGCAGGCCATTTTTGCCCAGTCTTTTCCTGATGGTGGAGGCATGAACACTGACCTTAACTGAGGCAAGTGAGGCCTGCAGTTCCTTGGACGTTGTTGTGGGGTCTTTTGTGACCTCTTGGATGAGTCGTCGCTGCCCTCTTGGGGTAATTTTGGGCGGCCGGCCACTCCTGAGAAGGTTCACTACTGTTCCATGTCTTCGCCATTTGTGATAATGGCTCTCACTGTGGTTCGCTGGATTCCCAAAGCTTTGGAAATGGCTTTATAACCCTTTCCAGACTGATAGATCTCAATTACTTTCTTTCTCAATTGTTCCTGAATTTCTTTGGGTCTCGGCATGATTTGTAGCTTTTAAGGATCTTCTGGTGGACCTTACTGTGTCAAGCAGCTCCTATTTAAGTGATGCCTTGATTGTGAACAGGTGTGGCAATAATCAGGCCTGGGTGTGGCTAGAGAAATTGAACTCAGGTGTGGACAACCACAGTTATAGTATGTTTTAACAAGGGGGGCAATCACTTTTTCACACAGGGCCATGATGGTTTGGATTTTTTTTCACCTTTAATAATAAACACCCTAATTTAAAATTGCATTTTGTGTTTACTTGTGTTGTCCTTACTATTGTTTAAATTGGTTTATGTATTGGGGGGGGGGCAGGCTATTTTTTGTTTTGGGTTAAAATCTTGCAGCTGCAATGTAGATTTGTAAGTTTTCTCTAAAGCCGTACATCTTTGAAGCAGCATTTTGGGTACATTCTACGGATGCACCACTTTTCAGGCAGAGTAAGCCCCCCAAAGTTACTAGCTTTTAAGCAATTTTGAATTTTTAAAGGCATTTCTCCTTGTTTCTTTTGGGGTTGTCCAAATTGTTGATATATGTCCCTCAGGGTGGGACCTGGGCCCCCATACCCATTTTAAGGCCAATAACTAGAATATAAGCCAGCCAAGTGGGAACTCGCAAAATTAACAAGTCAGTTCCCATAGACTGCAATGGTATTTGTTGTATAACTTTTGCCCATGTTAGGCTCTTTGTTTTGCCCCCTGGACCAGGGGGTGTTTGTCCCATCTGTAATTTTGTAGCATGCTAGATGATGTGCTTAATTTTGGACAGGGGGGTGGCTTATTTTGTGCTAGCTGCATTTGGGTTGTTCTGGGCATGCTCAGGGACTTTGTTTTTTTGCTGCAGCTTTTGGTGTGTGAAATGCATTTGTGTTGGTCTGGGCATTCTCAGGGACTTTGGTTTTTCTTTTGTGCTTTTTGTGTGTGAACAGCACTTGGATTTTTCTGAGCATGCTCAGAGAATGTGTTTTTTGGGTTAGTAATTTAAGGACATCCTTAACAGGTGTACCCACTTTGAAGTTCGGTCTCTTCATTGGGTGAACTTGCATTTTCTGTGTTTCATGGACTGTGCATGTGTTTTCAATTGCCTCATTAACACAAAAACCTATGTTATATAAAGCTTGCAGATAGCATTCTTTACCTTGCCCTGAAAAGAGGCAAAAGTTTCTTTCTTTCTAAAACTCTTCCTCAAGCTGTTGTGACTAAAATGTTTAAATCCTTAAGAGGCTGTCTGTTTGTGGGCGCAGTCCTTTTAACTCTTGTTAATTTCCTCTGCAAAATGGTCAGACCTCAAAACCATATTCTGTTAGTGTCTCAAATTAACATACGTGTTTTTTTTTTTGCAATCCTTGCTCTTTTCCAAGTCCTGTTTTGTTGACCAATAAAATGTGCAGGCAAGTTTTTATGTGTTTTTTGTTAATAATTTGTTTTGTAGATGCATGCTCAATCCAAGTAATGCATTTTACACTCTCTCCTCCCTAAACAATTTTTATGCAACAGATTTCCCAGCTGCAGCTTAACTAGGCTGATTGGCATGGCAAAACAAAAAAGGTGTGTTTTGTCTAAAAACGACTTTCCTGGTGTCTTCATGGTAGCATTTGCATACGTATGCTGCCATTGATAGGCACCAGGAAAGGAAAATTACAGAGAGGTAAGTATTCAATTTTCCATTTTAGTGCAGTGGTTCTCAGCCTCAGTTCTCAAGTACCCCCGACAGGACATGTTTTGGGAATTTATCTTAGCTAAATAGCTGTTCAAAATACCAAGCCATTGACTCTGATTTTAAAGCACCTGTGCAAGATGAAGGTAAACCTGCAAACATGGCATGTTGGGGGTACTTGAGGACAGGGTTGAGAACCACTGATTTAGAGCACTGAGCTAAAATCTAGCTCAAGACAATCCTATTCTAATTGTGGGCAATTGAAGGAAACCAAGTGAGTGTTAGAACCCCTGATTGTCTTTTTTAGGTTGGGCTTTGTGTCCCTTTTCTGAAAATTGGCTTTACTTTAGAGCTGCACGATTTTGGCTAAAATGAGAATTGCAATTTTTTTTGCTTAGAAGATAGATCACGATTCTCTCACGATTCTCTCATGATTCTCACGGCATAACATCATCTTTCACATTAAACAAAACAATTTGGCTAACTTTACTGTTTTGTATTTTTTTTTATTCATTGAAGTGTATTTTTCCCAAAAAATTGCATTTGAAAGACCACTGTGCAAATACAGTGTGACATAAAATATTGCAACAATCGCCATTTTATTCCCTAGGGTCTCTGCTAAAATATAATATATATATATATATATATATATATATATATATATATATATATATACACAGACATCCACTCGCCTGCTCGCATTTTGCGAGTGGATTTTGAGGTCTCGCGAGTCACCTCCTCATCCAAACAGGAAGTGAGGGTAAAACCCTACCAATGTCTTTCCTTGGGGACACACAGGTCAATCTAACTAGTGTCCCCATTAGGCAAATTGCACTCTAGCACTTTATTGTGTATACACTAAATTATTAGGTTAGGGGTGTACACAGCAAAATGCTAGAGTGCAATTTACCTAATGGGGAAACTATTTAGATTGACCTGTGTGTCCCCAAGGAAAGACATTGGTAGGGTTTTACCCTCACTTCCTGTTTGACTATGTGATGGGAAGTGAATCAATTTGAAGGAGAAACTTGCAAAATTTGGGAGGTGTCTTCACCCTTTCAGGGATGCAGACATCTTCAAAAACTGACAAGACTTCTAATCCCTCTGCACTCTATCCCTAAGTAAAAATAATGTGCAAAGACACATTCCTAAGTTCAACTGTGATGCATGCCAATGGCCCATTTAGACCTTGTTTAATAGAAAACACCAGTTGCCTTTCACTATAGACATTTGTTAGTCCAGTCCTGGATATCTGCATATGCTTTACTATTAATTTCCATAAAAATTGGGTTCCTGCAGCTAAATGCGCCACCGCAGTGTGCGCAGAGGTATGCGCCTGTGGTGCAAATTAGAAAAGGCTCATTCAAACCCAGGTTTCTGATTCCAGACACTTTTTATGCTGAAGTAACAGCCACCAGGAAGGTGGTCTTGAGAGTAAGTTCCTTCACTGAAAGTGGCTTACCAGGATCTGGTCCGAGCTGGGAAAGGAAATCCAGAACAAGAGGGAGGTCCCACTGGGGAACCTTGGTTTCCTCTGAGGCCTAAGCCTGCTAGCACTTTTGAAAAACTGTCGAACTGTGTTTTGCCAATGAAACTCCTGTGAATGCTGAGATGGCCGATACCTGTACCCGAAGTGAACTAACTGATAGGGATAGGTCTAGACCTGATTGCAGGAAACTAACAATGTCCTGAACTGCCAGAGTGCTACATAGGTTGGACCTGGAGGACATGTGATCCGTGAACCTGGTCCATATACGTTCATAGACCCTGTTGGTGCTATTTCTTATAGCGTTCAGGAGGGTAGGGATGACCTCTTCTGGGCAGCCTAAACCTTCGAGCCTTCCCCTCTCAAGAACCAAGCCCTGAGGTGCAGGTGAGAAGGACAGGGAGTCCTGATAACTAAGGAGTGTCAGGAGAGGAAACCGTGGCATGTTGGGCCAGAAAGGAATTATCGCTATCACCTCCACCTTCTCTGTTATGAGTCTCCGGAGAAACTGGAGTATCACAGGCACGAGAGGGAAAGCATAAGCCTTGCGGAACCTCCACTGGTCTATTCCATAAGCCTGAGGGTCTCGGAACCTTGAGTAGTACTTGGCCAACTTGTTGCATGAGGATGCAAATAGGTCGACATCTGGCGACACTCCCAGGGACAAGAGCCACTCGAACACCTCTTTGTGGAGAGACCACTCGTAGTTCATCTGAACACGAGAAAGGAATCTGTCTGAACATTTTGGATCCCGGGTATGTAGACCGCTGAAATGTTGGACAAATTCCTCTGAGCCCAGCTCATGATTGGCTCCACTGCGGGGACCATCTGCGGGTTCCACTCTGCCTTCTTATGCAGGCCACCGCGGTTGTATTGTCCAACCTGAGCATCCCTAAGGATCTCCTTGTTAAATGATGAAACGCAAGCAACGCCTGAAATGTGGCCCATAGTTCCATGATGTTGGAGACAATCCCGAGAGAAGAGGAGTTCCACCTGCCCTGTGCTACTTCCGATAGGCAATGAGCACCCCAGCCCTTGTTGCTGGCATCTGAAGTTATCGTGACCCATGTGATGGGGACGTTCGAGTGGCAGTTAAGAAGATTTTCCCGCTGGAGCCACCAAAGGAGGGACATTCTCTCATAGCCGGAGTAAGATGGATGCGCTGACTCTTGTAGTCGGACCTCCATTGTTGGAGGAACCCTTTCTAGAAGGGCTGTGTCCACCACTGTGCCCGCTTCACCATGGGAATTGTGGACGCCATGGTACCAATCACCTTCAGGCACTGGAGAGCAGAGAGGTAAGATGAAGCAAGGGCTGAGCGGATTCTGTCTTGGACCACTTTCACTGTGTCAAAGTGGGCTCTGAGAAACATGAGGGACTGTGAGGGTTCCAGGTGACTCTTCTCTAGATTCAGGAGCCACCCAAACTCTTGAAGGGCGGAGCTGACCAGGCTTCTGTGTTCTAGAAGTTGACCTTTGTTTTGAGCCAAGAGAAGGAGATCATCTAGGTAGTGATGAAGACAAACCCCCTTGACTCGGATCAGAGCCACAACAGCTAACAAGACTTTTTGGAGAAGACACAAGGTGATGTTGTTAGACCGAAGGGGAGACAGGTGAATTGTAAGTGCTGCTGACTTACTGCAAAACTAAGGAATTGTTGGAAATCCGCTGCCACCGAAACGTGGAAGTAGGCGTCTTTTAGATTGATCGACACTAACCAATATCCCGTATTGACCGACTGCTGGATCGTGTATAAAGACTCCATTTTGAATTTTTCTTTCCTGATGAAGTGGTTGAGATGGGTCAAATCTATATTCGGTCTCCATGTGTCGTTCTTTTTCTGCACAGAGGAGAATACATGCCCTGGCCTTGCTCGCCATCCAGAACAGTGCTTGCTCCAATAAAGAGTTTACGTAGGCTAATAGGATGCCTTTTTTTCTTGTGAATGTGGAAGGGTGCTGCAGAAGACACAGGTGTGACCTGAGGAGACCGATCTGACGGTCCAGAAGTCCTGAATTGAAGCCGCCCAGACATGCCGAAAGTGGAGAAGGCGAGCCCCCACCTAGCATGCCTGAGCAGGCCCAATCTCAAAAAGACTTTGTGGATTTCTGGGTGAGGAGGATCTTTACTGCGGTGTCTGGAACCAGAGGGAGATCCGCAGTGCCTGGACCTGGAGGAGGAGTGCTGGCGGTGTGATTTTGAAGAACTGCTTCTTCTGCGGGAACCGTGCTGTTCATTAGACCTGGAAGGGCTTGTGGGGAGAAAGAAGAGAGAAAAAAAGAATACATTAAGCCTGGTGCCCTTGAACCCACTCTCCTCCCCCCAACAGACAATCATAGGGATAGTCCAGATGCATACCTGCTATGAGAGGGCTGGCAACCGGGGGACAGTGAAGGATCCATAATGTCTAATGCAGGTCACTGCAAGGAGAGAACAGGTCAGCTGGAGACAGAGGACCATTCAGTCCCCACAGAACCAACCCCTTACCTAGGGAAGCCGTGCCAGAGACCTGGGGAAGTTGCTGCATATACCCACGATCATTCCAGAGGCTATACAGGCTTCCCCCGAGAATTAAAAGTGGCGTTGGGTGACGTCACCGCCGGTGCCAGGTACGAGACGTTTGTTCACATGCACAAAATCAGGCCTCGTTTTCGCTCTGGGTCCGCGCATGCGCAGAGCGTACACTGGGACCCGGAAGAGGGAGAGAGAGTGGCAGCTGGAATGCAGGAGGAACCAGCCATCATGCTCAGAGAGTGTTGGATTTAATATTTCTGCAGTTCACTTCCTGTTTTGCTACAAGCCAGATTGCCAAAGTTGGAATGAAGCAAGCTTTGTATTCAGAAACAATGGCTTGGCTCAAAGCCCACCTGCTGTGACATGTGTACAAGCTTCAAGGGAGACTGTTAATACTAAGATGGCCATGGATACCTATTGGATGAAAGGCAAAGGGGGGGTGGCTATGAGTGGATGTGTGGGTTTGAATGAAGAGTTTGCTCACACAGGAAGGCACTCTCTGTTTGCTGGGAATCCCTGACATGAGAAGGTGTCTCTCTGCCTTTTCTCCTATGAACACAGCTGATGATGATTCTATGCAAGCCGCATGGCCTAGCAGCCATTTTAAGGTTTTCATGGAGGGCCTTGTGATAAGTATCTTTGATATTCTTGTATTATGTGATTTGATTGGTAAAAAGTGTGGGTGAATAGCTGCGCCACCCAAAAACAAGAAAAATAAAACAAATGAATAAAGCTGCCAACATACAACAATATGACCAATTGTACTCAAATATATAAAGACAAAAAATGTGGCGCTAAATAAAACATGTGAGAACACTCATTTCGGACGAAACTATAAAATCACGGCCATTACTGTGTGTTCTGATATAATGTGAAAAAAGTGAAAAACTTTAATCAAGTGAGCACTACGTGAAGGACATATAGCGCTTGACAAACAAATCCTATCCTAGTCAGGTATACGCAGTGGGAACGACCACGTCAGCCTATCCTCATGAACGAGGATGGTGACACTAGTATGTCCACTAAACAATATATACTGATTTTAGGAAGTATAGTTTAGTGTATACAATCAATGTGAACCGTGTAACCAGAAATAAGAGTCAAAACACTCAAACTCAGGCAGTGATGGTAATCTCAATAGGAATTGTGTGCTCAAAGGAAGCAAATTGCGATGATCTCACCCTAATACGTATAGAGATGATGCCATCTATTCAGGTACAAAGATAAGTGATGTAAGAACTTAGGGTAAAATGAAAACTTAAAAAATTCAGACTTAGATTAGTGAACTAATGCATAAGTGTTCATGCTGTGATATAGGGTGATACCATACAAACATGGGAAAACACACCATTTACCCACATAGATCACATAGATGGGTATATGAAAGACTGTGAATGAACACACCATTAATAGGGGCGTCTATGAAAAGAGCGTCACTAGCAAGCTGAACAAACATTAATTAAGTTGTATGTAAAGTCCATAATAAATCAGATATCAAATGGTATTCTTAAAGGAAAGCTTGAAACCAATATCCTCTTGATGTTGGATTTAGTTGCAAACCAGAAGGTGTAGAAGAATACGGTACGCTTACCACATCAGGTGGACCCTCTAACCGGTGGTTGGGGGTCAAACGGGCTCGATATCCTAAGGCTTGCGCCTATGCTGGATTGATGCTTGGAGTAGAGCTCACCGAAGATGTCACTCCACACTCACCAGACACCAGTGATTCACCTAGACGTATTCAGCGGTCGGACCTCCACTAGACGTGCACGGGTCAGCTCAACGCGTGGTGGTATATAGATAAAGAAAATAAAAAGAGAGAGGGCCTCCTCATAGTGTAAAAAAGTCCAGGCTAGGACTCAATTTAATCGTAAAAAATTGCTTCCGGAATACATTTCAATAAAAAATTGTAGTATTAAAAGCAAATCCAATAGCTTAGGGCGCACTAGAGTCGGTATATAAGCAAGGTTCTCCCGACGCGTTTCGTCTGATAAAGACTTCAACTGGGGCTCATTGCAAATAGACTGATAGTGCGTTATATTTATATATGATGTAACCACTTGAATATGACTAATTGGGAACAGCCCAACTCCTGGTATGGCAACCTTTTGAGTTAGTTGCACTGTGATTGGCTAAAACTTAGCCAATGGTTGGTAAATAGAACTCTAACAATATCAGACCTCAAAGTATTCATCCAATCACAAACAGGCACTCCTTACCTTTAAAATCAACCGGCCAATGTTGGCAGGCTATAACAATGTGGATGAATGTGAGAGGGTAAAAGAAAAATTAGCCAATGGGTCGAAATGGGTGTCCTAACCTATCTGGGTTAGGGCTTTTGGCGCCAAAATAGAAGTTCAATTCTGATAGGGATATAGTCTCGTGACGCCCGTTAGTTGATTGTAAACTTTGTGATTATGTAATATCTTTTAATACTTTATGTTAGCGTTCCTGATTCTTGGGAAATAAATAAGATAGTGTTACTAGCAGCAGTTTGTGTTTGGTTTCATAGCTAACCTCGTATTACTGTGATACTAACAGTAGCATGCGCTCATAGGTTTAACAGACTAACAACATTATAGGGACTAGACAAATTAATATACAGATATAATTATTATATCGCGTACTTCAGAGAGAAAACGACACCAGGGGAAAAAACAAAAGGCAAACAGGAGCACAGAACACACAATATACAAAAACAAACACTGCTGCCATGGATAGTGTTGTATTAGCTCACCACTGCACCGTGCGATTGCCTGGTCCGAGGGGACCACAAACACACACACACACACACACACACACTGGACTTTTGTGGCAGATAATGGCCCACCTGCTGACAGCTATGCAATATGGCCCATGCGCGCTTGCCAGCCAGTGTCCAGGCTTCCAGATCTTCAGCACTACTCTGCTCGTACACTCCATACCCTGCTTAACAGTCAAGGCTTATCGGAGGCACGTGACTCCTAGTCGCTCGGCCGATCCTGATCGCAGGGAAGTCATCTTCAGGTAGGAGAACCATTGACTTGGTCCTACTGGGGAGGACAAAAAAGGAACACGGTCTATAGTCCGGAGCAAAGCTTTATGGGAGAGGTGTCCTATGGGTAGTTATGGGGACGGGGCTAACCCACAAGTTGCTGCCATGGAGTCTGTCAGGAAAGGTGTTTTTTCACGTGCCTTGTATAATGCCCAAGAAATATTGTTAGGAAAATACAAGTGGGTCATGGCACATCTACATTACAAATTTGGCACTTAAGATGGTCATGCACTATGCAATATGATTGGCCAACTCGATATTTAGACAAAATAGGTAATAGAAAGATGCACTTGAAAAATGAATTCAAAATAAAACAGGCTCTTCCACTAAATCGAACTTATTTAAGATCTAACTGATTGCAGTGTATGGTCACCTTTAAAGATCAAGAACTGAAAATATTAATTTAATGGAAACACTTCTTTGTTCTTTGTAATGTATTGAAAGATTTGGGTAAAAAAAGAAAAAACACATTTCAAAGATATATTAGAAGTGATAGGAATGAGATTGACATCAAAAGGGTTAATTAACTGAGTACGCCTACTAATTGCCTAACAAGACACATCCAAGACACGAAATTAACCAAATGTATTGGGCGTGCGCTATTATCAATGGGAAAACCACAGTTACCCTAGCGCCAGTTGCAGTTTACTAATGCGGGTATTTATTATCGTTATTTGCGCTTCAATGTGCGCTGATTCGCAATTAATGTATGAACTGTTGCAGGGCCTTCTTCTTAGTAAATCACCCCCATTGTCCTGTATGAGGCGGCATATGTCAACGGACATGTGTTCGCTGTCACCCGCCAGCATCAAATCTGATTTGGTCCACTAAAAACAGACGGATGGGGATACATTCACCGTCCGTCCAGCGGATCGGATGACAATTTGATGTAAACGGACATGCAGTCTGTTTCCATCTGACCATCCCAAAGAGAGCAGCGGGCTGTGTCTGCTCTGCATACCTGTCATCCACCTGCTCAGCGGGGATCAGCGGAGAGATCCCCCACTGAGCAGGCAAGATCCGCTTGGATGGATTCTGCCCCATGTGAAATGGGCCTTAAGGATAGGAGGGTTTAGTTCTGCTTTAACCACTTTAAGACCGGGCCTCTTTTTTAGATATGGTGTTTAAAAACTGTTTTTTTTTTGCTAGAAAATTACTTAGAACCCCCAAACATTATACATCTACCCTGTGGCATAGTCTCCGAAAGGAGGGGATCATGCGCTGCTTCAGTATGTCTTAGTACATGTTGGCATTCATGGTTCCCTCAATGAACTGTAGCTCCCCAGTGCCGGCAGCACTCATGCAGCCCAAGACCAGGCCTTTAGAAGGAGCAGTAGACTCTGAGCGCGTAGCCTGCTTGTTCTTTCCAGACTCCCCTCTCCTTGTTGTTTCCTCTGGTTCCTCTTCCTTTGACGTCGTCACCTGCGTTCCACTTGTGTCCCACGTCGGACTTAGCAGACTTCCTGGAGGCCGCAGGAAAAGGACTGAACACCTCGTCTCCCATCACTGCCTTCTCGTGGAATAGGATGGACTAGGGACCAGACCGGACTGCACCACGTGCCACCAGCACAAAGATGAGCCTGTTTTTAATCTCCTTCCTGTAAGTGCATTACCTGTTGTGTCATTAAACCAAACTAAATTTATTGCACTTAGGTGGCGCTTCCTTTTGTTCCCTTGTCTTTCTTATACAGAGCTGGCTTCTCTCTTAGGACAGTTGCCACCTACCACCATCCCTATTTACTTTGTTCTATGCTCCATTTATGGACTAATGAACTGCGACTGAGCTCGCTTTGGCCATTATATGCCACATAGATAGGGGTACATGTATCTTTGCGCTCGCAGTTTTACTTTTCCTGTATCCACAGTACCACTCTGTGTTATGATACAATGAAATTCATTTATCCTAACCCCAAATAAAGTTCAGCCGTTCTAGTAGGTCTTTCCTGACATTTTCTTAGTTGCATCCTACAGCAAAATCCTTGGTCTGCAGAGAGCTTCCAAAGCATCAGAGGGATCTCATTATTAAAAGGTATCAGTTAGGAGAAGGGTACAAAAGAATTCCCAAGGCATTAGATGTACCGTGGAACACAGTGAAGACAGTCATCATCATCAAGTAGAGAAAATATGGCAAAACAGTGACATTACCAAGAACTGGACATCCCTCCAAAATTATGAAAAGATGAGAATAAAACTGGTCAGGGAGGTTGCAAAGAGACCTACAGCAACATTCAAGTAGCTGCAGGAATATTTGGCAAGTACTGGCTGTGTGGTGTGACAACAATCTCCCGTATTCTTCATATGTTTGGGCTATGGGGTAGAGTGGCAAGACAGAAGCCTTTTCTTACGAAGGAAAACATCCAAGCCCAACTAAATTTTGCAAAAACACATCTGAGGTCTCCCAAACGCATGTGGGAAAATGTGTTATGGTCTGATGAAAACAAGGTTGAACTTTTTGGCCATAATTACAAAAGATATGTTTGACGCAAAAACAACACTGCATATGAACAAAAGAACACCATACCCACAGTGAAGCATGGTGGTGGCAGCATCATGCTTTGTGGCTGTTTTTCTTCAGCTTGAACAGGGGCCTTAGT
The DNA here is from genome assembly GCA_028564925.1 of Lithobates sylvaticus. NCBI lineage: Eukaryota > Metazoa > Chordata > Amphibia > Anura > Ranidae > Lithobates > Lithobates sylvaticus. The sequence continues at coordinate 64,637,173 of CM053033.1, read as the reverse complement.
CAAGGTAGAGGGAATTATGAACAGTTCCAAATACCATTCAATATTGGCACAAAACTTTCAGGCTTCTGCTAGAAAACTGAACATGAAGAGCAACTTCATATTTCAGCATACATCCAAATCAACAAAGGAATGGCTTCACCAGAAGAAGATTAAAGTTTTGGCATGGCCCAGGCAAAGTCTAGACCTGAATCCGATTGAAAATCTGTGGGGTGATCTGAAGAGGGCTGTGCACAGGAGATGCCCTCGCAATCTGACAGATTTGGAGTGTTTTTGCAAAGAATAGTTGCCAAGTCAAAATGTGCCATGCTGACTCATACCCAAAAGACAGAGTGATGTAATCAAATCAAAGGGTGCTTCAACTAAGTATTAGTTTATGGGTGTGCACACTTATGCAACCATATTTTTTAATTTTTTTGTTTTTACTTCCTTCCACCTAAATGATTTCAGGTTGTAGAGTTTATAGGTCACAAGGTGGAATAAGTTCTGAAATGATTTATCTTTGTCTCATTTTTTTTACATCACATAAACCTGACATTTTAACAGGGGTGTGTAGACTTTTTTTATATCCACTGTATACGGTATATATATTTATATCAACACACTATATACTGTGTAGATATATATGGTGGCTGTAAGCCATCCTGAGTGGTACTTTAATATAGGGCCATATGCATTTAGGGACTTATGCACCAATCACAAAATTCCCTGCCCTAAACAAGAGTACCCCTTGGAACACAAATCATCCATGTACAGCCACTGCGTACTTCAACCTTAAATTGATTCAGATGTGCTGCTGGTAGATTGCTGTGTGCAGCCCTTGTGCCTCCCTCTTGCCCCAAAACTCTTGTTTTTTAGGCTTTACGAGCCAAAGCATCTGTGTCGATGAGCCCATCTACCAAAATATATAGCAAAGAAATCAAGTGCGATCTGTGCAAAATAACCTGTGCTTCATTATACATAATTGTTACATTAAAAAATGATACTGTTTAATAACCAAGACATACATATACAATGTTGCAGTAAACAGATACAAAGTAAATAAGGAATATTTACATAAAAAAATCTGATGTTTTGTCATTTTTTTCATTTGAGATTACCACCTGAGAAATACACACTAATGCCCCGTACACACGGTCCGATTATCGTACGAAAAAAGTCGCTTTCGGACAGATCGTTCGATAATCTGATCGTTAGTACGCAGCTTTCGACAGCCGATCACGATAGTCCTTCCAACCAAATCCGAAGGGACAAACAGGAAAACTTTGGTTGGACGACAGCCCATCGTACGACAATCGTGTAATCAGTACAGTATTCGTCCGCTAAAAGTCGTTCGACAAGCACCACGCATGATCGGAAACACGAAAATAACCCGGAACCCGGACATCATTTCCGATACATAGCTACGCACGCCGGAAGTTTTTTTCGGAATCGTACGACGGAAATCGTAACTACATTAAGCACTTTTTGCACTGTTGTATTCGATATTGGTGTTTAAACAAGAGAAATCGTACGATCTGTCGTACGATAATCGGACCGTGTGTACGGGGCATTACCCTCTTCCACACATCATTGTGTTCTGAACAAATCATCAGAGCTTAAAGAGGAGTTTCCATTAAGAAAAAAAAAATTAAAAGTCAGCAGCTACAAATACTGCAGCTGCTGACTTTTAATAATCGGACACTTACCTGTTCCAGGGTCCAGCGATGCGGGGGGTCGAAGCTCCACTCGTCACCCCCTACGCTCTGCGGCGCCGGAATTGCAACTGTGGGCACCCGGCTGTGGCTTCACAGCCGGGCACCCACTGCGCATGCATCACGGCGCGCTGTGATTGGCCGCGCAGTCATCTGGGACCTGTCATGTGTCCCAGATGACTAACAGGAGGGAGGGGGCAGATCTGAGCCCTACCTGCGCCGAGGGGAAGTGATGTCACCAGCCCAGGCACTGAAGGAGGCAGACTATGAGGGACCCCCTAGGAACAGGCATTTAGAGGTGAGTTAAAATAAAAAAAATTCCAAATGTTTTTTTTTTTTTTTTTTTAGGAATTTTAATCATCTTTTTTTTTGGGGGGGGGGGGGGGGGGGACACCACTTTAAATGGATCTTCACCCATTTCAGGGACTTTGCTGCTCTTTTGCATCACACCCACCCTCCAATGCACAACTATCTGATTCCTATTATTTATTTTTTACTTAAAGCGGAACTTCCGCTCATCAGAACCCTCCCCTCCTCCGGTGTCACATTTGCCACCTTTCAGGGGGGAATGGGGTGCAGATACCTGCCTAAGACAGGTATTTTCAACCATGGTAGTCTATGCCTCTTCCTGTCCCGCTGCGCTGTCTTCTGGGACACACATGGGTCCCAGAGACAGCGTGGAGCATTCCTATTGCATTGCGTGACTCGCGCATGCGCAGTAGGGAACCGGTAAGTGAAGCTGCAAGTCTTCATTTCCTGATTCCAATACCCAAGATGGTGTTGGCAGCATCCAAGGACCGAGGGACGGTTCGGCCTCGGGGGCCGACATTGCTGGACCCTGTGACAGGTGAGTGTCCTTATTTTAAAAGTCAGCAGCTGCAGTATTTGTAGCTGCTGACTTTTAAAAAAAAAATTTCGCCGGACTCCCTCTTTAAAAGAGAAGTATGGGTTTGGGGGGTTTTCTTTCATTCTACCTACCTAGGTGGATGCAGCCTCGGTCCGATGTTGCATCTGTCCCCTGGCGCCTCTACATTGAGAACCAAGCCATCGAACATTGCCGATGGCTCGGTTCTCATAGATCCCAGAGCTAGGAGCTGCTGACTGTCAATTAGCAGCTCTCTGCCCTGCACCTCCCCGCTTACTGGAGCGCTGAGCTGTGGAGGGGGCAGAGCGGGCCGTCTCAGGCTCTCAGTGGCTCGCTGAGAGGCTGAGACGGCTGTCAGTCCAAGCACCTGGCAGATCCAGACTTTATTGTTGTGATAACTGAAGTCTGCTCTCTGCTGAAAATGGGTCACAAGAGCGCAAAACGAATTTCACGCCTGTGACCCATAGGAGACGCCCAGCCAAACGAGCATAGGCTGGACTTCTTCTTTAAGCTTCCGCCAGCCCCCTGTTCGCCGCCATTAGGTGAGTGACATCGGTGTCACCAGCCCCGCACGTCACCTCATTCAATTACAGGGGAGGGGGGCAAGCCTAGCGGCGCTTCATCAGTTGGCTGCACCATAACCTGGAGGAGCCTGTGCAGCCTACCAATGACATCACAGATGAACATGGCAGAGAGAGAGCAGTGGTTGCTGGACGCTGGATCCTATGTGTGGGTGAGTATCTCAACTGAGCACATCTCAGCAAAAGGAGAGGAGCAAAAAAATAATAATAACAATTGGGGGGGTGTAACTTCTCTTTGAAGAGTATCTTTGTCAAAAGTGTAAAATCACCATGGGATATGTAGTCCTCAGAAATAGAAAGTAAACAGCAGAAGAGAAGCTGCAAATAATGCAGGGAATCCAGGGAGTTGTGGGAAAAGATGACCAGCAGACAGGTAGCACTCACAATATTAAAGGACATTTTTCAAGTAAGCTTATGTTAGATTGTGAAAAATAACAATTGTTTGTATTGTTAATACAGTTCTGATGCTATAAAATGAAAATTTGAACTCTTATAAAGTAGTAATAAATGGTATCAGTTTCTTTAACCCCTTCCCGCCAACAGTAGGCATCCTCACTAAACTGAGCTTTTGCATCCTCACTAAACTGAGCTTTTGCATCCTCACTAAATTGAGCTTTTTTCTGTGGGGCGGCATATATGCAGATCTGTATTTTTGCTGAAAGCGTGCTGCACAGAGCGTTTCCAGCACAGAGACCGGCTTTCACCGGGAGTACTGGGACCCATACTAATGTTTGGGACATTGCAATAGCCTCTGATTGGTTCACACGTCCCTGTTCACCGTTTTAGGTCTGATTTTTTTGGCTGAAATCGGACATGAAACAGACCAGAAAACGCACAGGACTCCATTGGGAGCTGGTCACAGTCTCCTGACATGCAAATTAGATGCCGGGAAAACTGCATCCAATTCGGAATAGTGTGAACCCAGCCAGGGGTGGACTGACAACTCATGGGGCCCCCGGGCAATAGGGGATCATGGGGCCCCCTTTGTCCCCACCCACACACAAGCCACACCCTCACAAATCCCCAAGTATATATTGCACTGCTACATTACATGCATTGGCCGCAGAATTTCTGTACTGTATGTTCAAAATAAATGTTTAAAGAGTTAAAAAAATAAAGAAAATAAAGAAAAATAAACTTACATTAACCACGTACATTTAGTGCGGGGCTGCGTCTCCTGTGAGCAGAATCACATACAGGTACTTAACTCTGCAATTGCGGGTCTGCGCGCTGTTTGGCCCACTGCCGCTGTGATTGGACACACTGAGAGCTAATGTAAACAAGTCCCCAGAGAGCCTCCCCCACTTACATCAGGGTCCCCAGAGAGCCTCCCCTTACATCAGGGTCCCCAGAGAGCCTCCCCTTACATCAGGGTCCTCAGAGAACCTCCTCTTACATCAGGGTCCCCAGAGAGCCCCCTCCTTACATCAGGGTCCCCAGAGAGCCCCCCCTTACATCAGAGTGCCCAGAGAGCCCCCCACTTACATCAGGGTCCCCAGAGAGCCCCCTCCTTACATCAGGGTCCCCAGAGAGCCCCCCCCTTACATCAGGGCCCCCAGAGAGCCTCCTCCTTACATCAGGGTCCCCAGAGAGCCCCCGATCCCCTCTTACATCAGGGTCCCCAGAGAGCCTCCCCTTACACCAGGGTCCCCAGAGAGCCTCCTCCTATACATCAGGGTCCACAGAAAGCCTCCCCCCATACATCAGGGTCCCCAGAGAGCCCCCCCTAACATCAGGATCCCCAGAGAGCCTCCCCTTACATCAGGGTCCGCAGAGAGCCCCCCTTACATCAGGGTCCCCAGAGACCCCTCTTACATCAGGGTCCCCAGAGAGCCCCCCATACATCAGAGTCCCCAGAGAGCCTCCCCTCATACATCAGGGTCCCCAGAGAGCCTCCCCCCCATACATCAGGGTCCCCAGAGAGCCCCCCCATACATCAGGGTCCCCAGAGAGCCCCTCCATACATCAGTGTCCTCAGAGAGCCCCCCCATACATCAGGGTCCCCAGAGAGCCCCTCCATACATCAGTGTCCTCAGAGAGCCCCCCCATATATCAGGGTCCCCAGAGAGCCCCCCATGCATCAGGGTCCCCAGAGAGGAAACTTGTAGCTGCCCGGATCAGAAGCTCCTCCCCTCTCCACTGTATACACTCTGGAGTAGAAATACTAGCCCCAGGGAGATGCCGCGAGCACCATAGAGCTGCCGATCGCCGGCTCGCTGCCTCCCACTCCCAAACTGAAAGCCAGAGGTGCAGGGGCGAATTCTGTGTCTTGGGCCCCCCCCCCACAGCGGCAGAACGGCAGGGCCCAGTCGCAAGTGCGACTGCAGCGACCCTGAAAGTTCCACCGCAGCACTGCCAGCAGCATACCCCTAGATCCGACGAGCATGTCTTAGGAGCTTCTCACGGGCCCTCTACTGGCCGCGGCCCTCTGTCAGCGTGCCCGAATGCCCGAATGGTCAGTCTGCTCCTGAACCCAGCCAAACTATCACATTGATCAGTCACTGTGCAGCCCGTCCCTGTGTTTTCTTTCTCTCCTGAATGGAGGAAGATATACATTGTATCTCTTTCTCTATCTCCTTGCAGGGAGAAAGAAATAAACAAAAGTGTGTAAAAGAATAAATAAAGACAAAATAGCTAGATCAAGGTTTGATCTAGGTCAGTGCCAGGGTTAGTGTCTGGGTCAAGTAAGGGACAAAGATCAGGGTCAAAGATCATGGTCCCTCATCACAGGATTTAATTGACATCAGCAGGAGCCAGTGAAGAGGGAGAAAGTTAGCAGTGCCGCCGCACTTGGGCACAGCGCTGGATCGAGATTGGGCTTAGGTAGGTATTTAGGGGGATGCTGGGGGGAGCTTAACATGAACGGTTTTTTACCTTAATACAGAGAATGCATTTTTTTAAAAACCTGAACCTTTTAAAACCACTTTAATGGCAGAGAAAGCACTCAGACAAACTACCTTTACTTCCAGCAGCAGATGGAAAGTCACCTGTAATGTTGTATATTGCTACTACAGTCTGTACTGGAAATGGTTTATTTTAAGCTAGCTTGGCCCAAACAAACTATTTAAAGTGATATTAAAACTGGAATTCTAGCAACCTAGTAAATATAGAGCAAATTATGTACTGGGGAATATGTGGGCACAAGCACATTAGATGCTATTTACTGCCGCCAGCTCCAGGTCCCTCAGCACAGCTTCCCCAAACTTCCTGTTGGGGGAATGCACTCACTGAGTCTCAGTAACAAAGGGATAGTAGAGATGCAAGCTGCTGCCACCCAACTGGGAGGAGACTGGAGCAGGGTAGTGGCTTGCTGTGTGGCTTCATGTTTGAATGGATGCATACAGCTGGCTGGAATCGTGCACACAAGGGTGGCTCTGTAGGACCCTGCAAGGTAGAGTCTAGAACAGTTGTGTCAGGAGGAGGGGGTGGAGCCCTGAATGGGTCCCCAAAAAGCCCCCGGTCTCAGGCATGCACCATTCTATTGTTAGCCCCGAGCGCCGCTGCCAAGCGGGGACCAATCTGATCCCAAGCGCTGCCAAGTGCCATAGCAGGTCCCGCGTTCTGGAGCCTGCAGCGACTATGATGGACGTCCCATTGGTCCAATGCCGGGATTGCGGGATGTGTGATGTCCATCATAGGCGCTGCAGGCTTCAGAAGGTGGGAATTACAATGTGGCCACCGCGCCACATCACTGTGAGATCCTGATCCCCGCTCGGGCAGGCGGCTCTCCTCTCCTCCTCTGGCTGCCTGCTGTGATGATGATGGGTGCACCGCATACCTCACACCTCACACAGCTGCTACAGGACCCATGAAGTCTGTCTCCTGGTCAGGTAGGTCAGTGTATGTATGTCACTACCGTCAGTGTATGTATGTTGTCAGGTAGGTCAGTGTATGTCAGGTAGGTAGGTCAGTGTATGTATGTCACTACCGTCAGTGTATGTATGTCAGGTAGGTCAGTGTATGTATGTCACTACCGTCAGTTTATGTATGTCACTACCATCAGTGTATGTATGTCAGGTAGGTCAGTGTATGTATGTCACTACCATCAGTGTATGTATGTCAGGTAGGTCAGTGTATGTATGTCAGGTAGGTCAGTGTATGTATGTCACTACCATCAGTTTATGTATGTCGGGTAGGCCAGTGTATGTATGTCAGGTAGGTCAGTGTATGTCAGGTAGGTAGGTCAGTGTATGTATGTCAGGTAGGTCAGTGTAATGGTCAGTGTGGCAGGTGAGTTTAGTGGTCATCATTGATGGGCATTGGTAAACCAGGCAGCAACCAGCAAGTGAGCTTAACCCCGCCACACAACTCCACCGCCCAGCCAAAAAACCTGTGCCACTAACACCCCCCAATCCCCCTTGCCGGCCTTGGACTTTGGGTTGAAGCCCCTGGTCTTTTTGCCACCTAGCAACGCCCCTGGTCTAGAAGATGGAAAAAGCACCCCAGGGAGCAGCTCATTCATCGGGAAATTGAAACACCAGTACATCAAGGAGCAGAAAAGATTGTAAGGGTATTAATCAGCATTTAAAATGGCTAAAGAACAATTTTTTTATTTTAATATCACTTTATTGACCTTATCGTTATCAAGGTCTCAACCCTCACCTCTCTAGCAATGCCAAAAAATCCTACAAATATACTTCTTTTTATTTAAAATAAAAAATGGCAAAAGCAATGTCACTCACATTCAATACTGTTACAACCAGCGCTAGCTAAAACTGCTTCTGTTAAATATATATCCAGCTGCTGTGTACTGATGGCATTTCATAAGCCACCTGTCAGTCCCCCACACTCGCTTACAGCTAGCTGATCTGTGGCCCACTCCACGAGGCCAGAAGGATGATGGACTACTGTGTGCTAAAGCGTTTTTTCTTACAAATGTCTATGGGAATGCAAAACCTACTTGAAGAAGGCCAAATGCACCTGTCAAGGAATATTGAATGATCCTAATGCCGCGTACACACGGTCAGAATTTCCGATGGAAACAGTCCGATGGGAGCTTTTCATCGGATTTTCCGACCGTGTGTATACCCATCGGACTTTTTCTGTCGGAATTTCCGACGGACTTTGGATTGAGAACCTGTTCTTAATTTTTCCGATGGAAAACCTTTCTATCGGATTTTCCAATCGTGTGTATGCAATTCCGACACGCAAAATTCCGACGCATGCTCGGAAACAATTCAACGCATGCTCAGAAGCATTAAACTTCCCTTTTATAGTGCAGTCGAACGTTTTTTAAGGCGTGGTGTTATTGACCGTCGGAATTTGGTGTGACCGTGTGTAGGCAAGACAGTTTGAGCGAAATTCCGTCGGAAATTCCGACGGGAAAACCATCAGAGCTTTTTCCGACGAGAATTCCGACCGTGTGTACGCGGCATAAGTGTCTCAAATAAATGCTGTAGACATGAGCTGTTGTGGTCATCACCATACACTCCACAATCTGACTATGCGATCTTTGTACAATCAGCTTTAGATTTACTAAATCTATGTAATATAAGGGCTGACCTAAAGTGGTTATAAAGTCAAAACATTATTTTTTACCTTAATGCATTCCCTGCAATAAAGTAGAACAATAGGCAAAAGCTTTTATTTTATTAATTTAGTAAGGGAGGGTTATAACCCCTGTAAGGTTTATTTTTGTGCCAGACCACCTCTGTAACTCTAAACTAGTAACCTGGAAAAGTGTTTTAAGTGTCGCCTATGTAGTATTTTAAGTACCGTAATTTGGCACTATTCTACGGGTGTACGCAATTTCGGAAATTCCGACCACAAAATCCATCGGATTTTTTCTGATGGATTTTGTCCAACACTGGTGTTGCATACACACGGTCGGACAAAGTTGTCAGAAAATCCGATCATTCTGAACGTGGTTCGTTGTGTACGACGGAACTACGTAGAGGCTAGTAGCCAATAGCTTTTTTCCTCGAAATTTGATCTGAGCGTGCGTGGCACTTTATCTTTCGGAATTCTCTACACACAATCAGAAAAAGTCCGATCGGATTTTGTTGCTCTCAAATTTTCCAACAACAAAATCCGATCGGACTTTTTCCGATCGTGTGTAGAGAAAAGTCCGATAGGGCCCACACACAGGTGGATTTTCCAACATGGTCCGATCGGACATTTTCCGTCTGAATTTCCGACCGTGTGTACGGGGCATTACATGTTAGGTATCTATTTACTCAGTGTTGCATTATCCTTCACATTTGACCAATTGACACATTTGGGTATTAATTGTGTTGGCGTGCAATAAAAAGGAAAATTTATTATCAAATACTTACCGTAATTTTCCTTTCCTGATGGACTCCATGGCAGCCTACGTGTGGGTTAACCCCGCCTCCTCTCCAATGCTATAGGACCCCTTTCAAATAAAAGAGCACTCACCCCATGATACTACGTTCCGTAACTAGCCTACTCAATAACCAAATGGGTGGGAACTCCGTCTGCCATGGAGTCCATCAGGAAAGGAAAATTACGGTAAGTATTTGATAATAAATTTTCCTTTTTCCTGACAGATTCCATGGCAGCCTACGTGTGGGAAATAACTAGCCAAACCACACGGGAGGGTATGCTTAAACAAACAGAAAATTTATTTTGTCCTATCCACCGATAGGATCTTACGACCAAAATCAACAGAAGACAGTGAGGCAGGCTCTATACAGTAATGAGACATAAAAGTATTGATAGAGGCCCAAGAGGCCGCTTTGCAGATGACATCTGGAGCCACATGCTGCACCGCTGCCCAGGATGCTGCCATTCCGCGAGTAGAGTGAGCTGTCACCGCCTCTGGAGGAGCCAAGCCCTTAGCCCTGTAAGCTTGCTGGATGACCTGCACAATCCAAGACGCAATTGTCCTAGTCGAGGCTCTCTTCCCTTTATTAGCACCAGAGTGAAGAACAAACAGGTGATCGGATCGTCTAAAAGAAGAAGTGATACTAAGATAGATCTTCAGGACCTCGCCTACATCCAGTGGGTGCATCTCAGAAGAATCCGGAGACCGGAATGTGGGTAACACAATTTCTTGATTATCGTGGAACACTGATGTTACCTTCGGGTTCGAACCCAGCATCGGGATGAGCACAACTCGGTCCGGGAAGAACGTCAAGAAGGGTTCTTTATGACCCAAAGATCCAATCTCTGAAACCCTTTTGGCTGAGGTAATGGCTATCATGAAAGCTACTTTTGCCGAAAAGTCCTTCAGAGAGAGTGGGGAAGACCCCGTGGTACTGAGTCCAGATAAGTAATCCAGCACAAGTGGCAAATCCCATTTGGGGAACCGTGGTCTCCTCTAAGGTTTGAGTCTTGACACTCCACGAAAAAATTGCCGAATTAAAGGATGAACTGCCCAAGATGTTCCTGAAAAGGCTGACAAAGCCGAAATCTGGACTCTGAGAGAGCTGATGGATAGCTGTAAGTCTAGGCCAGTTTGTAGGAAGGCAAGAATGTCTTGCATCTCCGGCTTTCTAAAGGATCTGCCCGAGGAGGAAGAGAAATCTACGAATTTTGCCCATATCCTACCGTAAACTTTATTCGTGCTTGTCCTTCTTGAACTCATCAGAGTAGAGATCACCTTGGAGGAGCACCCGAATGATTCCAGCCTTTCCCTCCCAAGAACCAGACCATCAGTTTCAACTGTGCCGGACAAGGATGAAGGACTGCCCCTTGGGAAAGAAGGTCTGGTCTGAGAGGAAGAGGCATCGGCTCTCGAAAACTGAGTTGGATCAGAAGTGGGAACCAAGGTCTGTTTGGCCAAAAGGGAGCTATTGTCGCTACTTCCACCTCCTCTGACTGAAGCCTGCGCAGAAATCTGAGTAGCACCGGGAGTGGAGGAAAAGCATATGCCTTCTTGAAGCTCCAATAATCCGTCAGGGCATCTATCCCGAACGCCTGGCTGCACCGACCCCGAGTGTAGAATTTCACTACCTTGAAGTTGCAGGGAGATGCGAAGAGATCCACTTCTGGAGTAAACCCCATGGACAGAATCCACTCGAATGTCTTCACATGCAGTGACCACTCGTTGTCTAGTTGGTTGCGAGAAAGAAAGTCTGCCTGGGAATTCTGGACCCCGGGAACAAATACTGCCGAAATGCCTGCCAGGTTCTTCTGAGCCCAAGAAAGGATGGGTTCGACTTCCTAAAGGAGAGTGGTGCTCCGTGTGCCTCCTTGTCTCTTGACATAGGATACCGCCGTGGTATTGTCCATTCTCAATAACACTGACTTCCCCTTCAGGAGGTGAGAAAAAGACTGGAGAGCACACCAGGCTGCTCGAAGTTCTAGCACGTTCGACCCAGGGATGACTAGCTGAGTGGCCCATTTGCCCTGGGCAAGGGCTGACCCGCATAGGGCCCCCCAACCGGTACCGCTGGCATCGGTCGTGACTGTGACCCAGGAGATGGGAGCGATAGAGTGGCAATTCAATAGGTTTTTGCGAAGAAGCCACCAGAAGAGGCTGTTCCTCATAGCCGTGGATATCCTGATCGACTGATTCTTGTCGCCTGACTTCCATTGACGGAGGAACCCTGATTGGAAAGGCCGTAACCTCCATAGTGCCCACTTGACCATCTGAGTCGTAGAGACCATTGTCCCTATGATTTCTAGGCACTGAGAGGCCTTCAGATGTGAAGCGTGTAGAGCCCGCGAGATCCTCCTCTGAATTACTGGAATTTTCTCTAATGGGAGAGAGATGGTATTTCTTACTGTATCGAACTGGGCTCCCAGATATATCAGATGCCGAGATGGGACCAGATGGCTTTTTTCTAAATTCAGGAGCCATCCGAAGCTGGACAAGATGGAAATCACTTGGTCCCTGTGAAACAGTAACTGCTCTTTGTCCTGGGACAACACTAAGAGGTCGTCTAAGTAGTGGTAGAGACGTATGCCTTTTAGTCTGACCAGGGCCACTACCGCCAACAGCACCTTTGAGAAGACTCGGGGGGATGTTGTCAGCCCAAAGGGAAGGCAGATGAATTGCAGATGTTCTTCCCCGACTTGGAACCTGAGAAATTTGTAAAACTCTTTCTCTATTGGGACGTGGAAATAGGCGTCCTTTAGATCGATAGAGATCATCCAATCCCCGGGTTGGACGGCTTGTTGAATGGTTGACAACGTCTCCATTTTGAACTTTCCGTGCTTTATGAACCTGTTGAGGTAGGTTAGGTCGATGACTGGGCGCCAGGCGCCATTTTTCTTTTGAACTAAGAATAGTGGGGAGTATACCCCTTGAAACCATTCGTCTCTTGGAACATGTACTGCTGCCCCTTGAACTTTTAGTATGTCCACATAAGACATCAGTACCTGCTTCTTTTCTTCTGAGGAAGGGAGTAGAGTGGATATGAACCTGGGGGGAGGGATACTGGAAAAGGCCCATCTGTGGCCTGACGACACTGTCTTGATGACCCAGTGATCTGAGATCGAGGCCACCCAGACGTGCCGGAAAAGGAGCAGACGTGCCCCCACCCGACCAGCCTGGGCGGGCGCAATCTCAAAAGGACTTCGCCGGACCCCGACCATCAGATGTCTGGCTCTTGCTGGATTTGCGGAAGGAAGTTTGGCCTCTACCCCAGTTTCTTCTAAAGTCACGACCTGGCTTGTAAGAGCGCGCTTCCCTTGAGCGCTCCTGGCTGTGTCTTCTATATTGAAACTTCTTCTTTCCCGACAGACGTCTATCCTGAGGAAGGAAACCCGACTTACCACCTGTGGCACGGGATATGGCATCATCTAGTTTGTTTCCAAACAGAGAAGACCCTTCAAAGGGAATCCTGCACCAAGACTGCTTGGAAACTGGATCCGCAAGCCAAGGACGCAGCCACAAGGCCCGCCTGGCAGTAACCGATGATAACATAATACGCGCCAACAGGCGAATCAGATCAATGGATGCCTCCCCCAAGAAGACCGCTGCCAATTTCAGAAAGAATCCACATTCTCCGTCCAGGCTTCCATGGCCTTAGACATGGTTGCTAATGCAAGGGCAGGTTTACAGGCTAAACCCGCCAGCCCATAGATCCTCTTGACATCCTGGTCTATCTTCCTTTCGAGACCATCCTTGAAGGACACAGCGTCCTCTAAAGGGAGGGTGACATGCTTGGCTAAGCGCATTAAAGCCGCATCCACAGAAGGGGCATTCTCCAGGTGCTTGACCTCGTCTGCTTTGAAAGGATACAACCTGGCTGTCTTGTTTGACATAGAGGACTTTCTGTCCACCTTACTCCATTCTTCGTCAATGATGTCCTTTAGTTCAGTAAGGAGCGGGAAACTCGCTCGTTCTTTCCCCAATTGCTTAAAGAACTTTTTCTGCTTCGTTGGTGGGGCAGATGGTTCCTCCCAGTTAAGGGCTTCTTTGATCGCTTTGATTCAGGAGCGATCCGGGACGAGGGGACGGCCAGTGGTTTCTGGCCACCCCCTCGCGATCGCTCCTGGCGAATGAAAAGCTTCCCCTTCCTGTCTATTGTATAGACAGGAAGGCGGAAGTGATGTCACGCTCGGTGCACCGGTCTATGTGACCGGAGACGCCGAGCGGCGAACATGTACAGGTTAGTGCACAACAGTACACTGACACCAGTACAGTTAGGCACATATTCCACCCCCCTGTCACCCCCTGATCACCCCCCAGATCACCCCCCTCCCCCCCCAGTCACAGTGTCACTAATTGCAGTGATCATTTATTTACTGATCACTGCATTTAGTGTCAGTGTGACTGTAATAACTGTCAGGGCAGTTAGTTTTAGGTCCTAGGTAGCCCCCTACCCCCCCTAATAAAGGTTTAACCCCTTGATTGCCCCTAGTTAACCCCTTCACCCCCTTTTGCCAGTGTCACTAAGCGATCGTTTTTCTGATCGCTGCATTGTGTCACTAGGTAACCATTTTTTTTTATATTTTAACCGCCATGTTTTATATAGGTTCATAAATAGTTTTATAGGTCAGGTACCCCCATATTACAACCTAAATAAAGGTTTTAACCCCCTGATTGCCCCTAGAGTTAACCCTTTCACCAGTAATCACCGTATAACTGTCACTGGTGACGCTGGTTAGCCAGTTAGTTATTTCGTTATTTAGGTTCCCCGTCAGGTTTTTATATAGCGTCAGGTACCCCCATATATTACCTAATAAAGGTTTTAACCCCCTGATTGCCCCTAGTTAACCCTTTCACCCCCTTTTGCCAGTGTCACTAAGCGATCGTTTTTCTGATCGCTGCATTAGTGTCGCTAGGTAACCAGTTTTTTTTTTTAGGTTAACCGCCATGTTTATATAGGTTCATAAATAGGTTTATAGGTCAGGTACCCCCATATTACAACCTAAAGGTTTTAACCCCCTGATTGCCCCTAGAGTTAACCCTTTCACCAGTGATCACCATATAACTGTCACTGGTGACGCTGGTTAGCCAGTTAGTTATTTCGTTATTTAGGTTCCCCGTCAGGTTTTTATATAGCGTCAGGTACCCCCATATATTACCTAATAAAGGTTTAACCCCCTGATTGCCCCTAGTTAACCCTTTCACCCCCTTTTGCCAGTGTCACTAAGCGATTGTTTTTTTGATCGCTGCATTAGTGTCACTGGTGCCGCTAGGTAGCCAGTTTTTTTTTTGTATTACTGTTACGGGTGACGCTGGTTAGTTAGCTTGTTTTTTATACTGTCAGGGCACCCGCCATTTATTACCCAATAACGGTTTAACCCCCTGATCGCCCGGCGGGTGATATCAATTAGGTTTTAGGGTCAAATAAGGTCTGCGTCGCCCCAGGTTAGTGCCAGTACCGCAAACACCCACGCGCAAAGCATACACCTCCCTTAGTGGTATAGTATCTGAACAGATCAATATCTGATCTGATCAGATCTATACTAGCGTCCCAGCAGTTTAGGGTTCCAAAAAAAACGCATTGTTAGCGGGATCAGCCCAGATACCTGCTAGCACCTGCGTTTTCCCCCCTCCGCCCAGCCCACCCAAGTGCAGTATCGATCGATCACTGTCACTTACAAAACACTAAGCACACATAACTGCAGCGTTCGCAGAGTCAGGCCTGATCCCTGCGATCGCTAACAGTTTTTTTTGTGGTAGCGCTTTGATTCAGTCGCTTCAGTCAGGAGCTTTTTTACCTGTGAATCTCAAAAAAATAAAAAAAAATAAAATAGTTGTCGTTTTATTATTCTCTCTCTCTCTCTCTATTCTCTCTCTATCGTTGCTCTTTTTTTACTCCATTCTATTCTGCAATGTTTTATTATGTTTTATCATGCTTGCTTTTCAGGTATGTAATTTTGTTTACTGTGTTTCAGTGTTAAGCATTTTTTTGTTTTCAGGTGCGCCATTCAGTTGCAACGCGGATTTATTTATCTTGACAGCAACAGCGTTTGCTCCCACGATACATAAAGCCGCGACTCCAACGCTGTAGGAGGTGATTTCACCACCACAGTTAAAAAAAAGAGCATATATGCCGAAGCATGGGGGCAGCAGGGGGGGCGGAGGAGCGATTGGCTCCTAATGCCACGTACATACGGTCGAAATTCCGACCGTGTGTACACGGCATAACTTTTGCGGGAGGATGCCCCCATGCATCGGCATATATAAATGGTGCATGTATGCCCATCATTAGAAGTGGGTGGATGAAGGGAGGTATTCTAATGGTGGGCATACCCACCAATCAATCTCTTTTTTTCGTTCAGCCAAGAGGCTGCATGAAAAAAAAAAGATTACAATATATGTCCAGTATGTTGCTGGACTTTGAATGGTTATACCAGAATGATGCCTGCAGGTTTAGGTATCATCTTGGTATCATTCTTTTCAGCCAGTGATCGGCTTTCATGTAAAAGCAATTCTAGCGGGTAATTAGCCTCTAGATTGCTTTTACAAGCAGTGGGAGGGAATGTCCCCCCTCCCGGATATAAACCGCGCCATTGGGAAATTGGGAAAGCATTTTTATCACACCAATCTTGGTGTGGTCAGATGCTTTGAGGGCAGAGGAAAGATCTAGGGTCTAATAGACCCCAATTTTTTCAAAAAAAAGAGTACCTGTCACTGCCTATTGCTATCATAGGGGATATTTACATTCCCTGAGATAACAATAAAAATCATAACAAAGAAAAAAAATGGAAGGAACAGTTTAAAAATAAAATAAAAAAGCTAAATAAATAAAAAAAAAACAAAAAAACAAAAAAAAAAGCACCCCTGCCCCCCCTTCTCTTGCGCAAAGGCGTACACAAGCGTTGGTCTGGCGTCATATGTAAACAGCAATTGCACCATGCATGTGAGGTATCACCGCGAAGGTCAGATCGAGGGCAGTAATTTTAGCAGTAGACCTCCTCCGTGAATCTAATGTGGTATCATGTAAAGGCTTTTAAAGGCTTTTTTAAAAATGTATGTAGTTTGTCGCCACTGCGTGTTTGTGCGCAATTTTAAAGCATGTCGTGTTTGGTATCCATGTACTCGGCCTAAGATCATATTTTTTATTTCATCAAAAATTTGAGCAATATAGTGTGTTTTAGTGCATTAAAATAAAAAAAAGTGTATTTTTTCCACAAAAAATGCGTTTGAAAAATCGCTGCGCAAATACTGTGTGGAAAAAAAAAATGCAACACCCACCATTTTAATCTGTAGGGCCTTTGCTTTAACAATATATATAGTGTTTGGGGGTTCAACGTAATTTTCTTGCAAAAAAAAAATATGTTTTCATGTAAACAAAAAGTGTCAGAAAGGGCTTTGTCTACAAGTGGTTAGAAGAGTGGGTGACGTGTGACATAGGCTTCTAAATGTTGTGCATAAAATGCCAGGACAGTTCAAACCCCCCCCAAATGACCCCATTTTGGAAAGTAGACACCCCAAGCTATTTGATGAGAGCAATGTTGAGCCCATTAAATATTTTTTTTTTTTTGTCCCAAGAGATTGAATAATGAAAAAAAAAAATATATATATATTTTTTTTACAAAAAGTTGTCACTAAATGATATATTGCTCAAACATGCCATGGGCATATGTGGAAATACACCCCAAAATACATTCTGTTGCTTCTCCTGAGTACGGGGATACCACATGTGTGGGACTTTTTGGGAGCCTAGCTGCGTACGGAACCCCAAAAACCAAGCACCGCCTTCAGGCTTTCTAAGGGTGTAATTTTTTTATTTCACTTCTCACTGCCAATCACAGTTTCGGAGGCCATGGAATGCCCAGATGGGATAAAACCCCCCAAAATGACCCCATTTTGGAAAGTAGACACCCCAAGCTATTTGATGAGAGGTATGGTGAGTATTTTGCAGATCTCGCTTTTTGTCACAAAGTTTTGAAAATTGAAAAAAAAAAAAAAAAAATTTTTTTTTTCTTTACTTTCTTCATTTTCAAAAACAAATGAGAGCTGAAAAATACTCACCATGCCTCTCAACAAATAGCTTGGGGTGTCTACTTTCCAAAATGGGGTCATTTGGGGGGGGGTTTGTGCTATTTTGGCATTTTATGGCCTTCGAAACGGTGATAGGTAGTGAGGAGAGAAATCAAAAATTTGCACCCTTAGAAATCCTGAAGGCGGTGCTTGGGTTTCGGGGCCCCGTACGCGGCTAGGCTCCCAAAAAGTCCCACACATGTGGTATCCCCATACTCAGGAGAAGCAGCAAAATGTATTTTGGGGTGCAATTCCACATATAACTATGGCATGTGTGAGCAATATATCATTTAGTGACAACTTTTTGAAAAAAAAAAAAAAATCTTTTTTATTTTTGTCTTTATTCAATCACTTGGGACTAAAAAAAAAAATATTCAATGGGCTCAACATGCCTCTCAGCAAATAGCTTGGGGTGTCTACTTTCCAGAAAAAATGGGGTCATTTGGGGGGGTTTTGTACTTCTCTGCCATTTTAGCACCTCAAGAAATGTTAAAGTAGTGCAGTGCGAAATTGAAAAAAGACCTCTGGTCCTTTGGCTGCCAAATGGTCCGGGGCTGAAGTGGTTAAAGGCGAAACCAGGGAGAAGTCGAAACCAACACTCTCTTCTTCACCATCAATTTCATCCTCTGAAGTGTCAGGCGAAGAGGCGTAAGGCTGTGAAGGGCCTGCCATCTCGTGTGTATCAACGGCAGGGGAGCCGAAACGAGTAGATTGGCTCCGAGTGTGAGGTGCTTCTACCTCCTTGAGAGACTGATGCACCACGCGCCTTACTAGAGACTCCAAGCTCTGGCTTTCTATCTCCTTTTCCCCAACCGCTTGGGCATAGCACTGGTCGCACAAAGACTTGCCCTCCGGGACTCGTGTCCCACATCCCCAGCAGGCTCTGTGATTAGAGCGGCTGTCATGGCGGTAAGAGCGGTGTCTTGAGGAGGAATTAGAGCGTCTCCTCTGGTGGTGTATATCCGATGGAGATTCACGTCTTGATCTTGACGATGACTGATGCTGTGGTCTGGCAAGGTCTCTACTGGAAGGGCTGAAAAGAAAACGGGAGGGGAAACGCATCATGCATCAAAGAGCGTATAAAAAGTCATTGTGACAAACCTTAACCCCCTCAACGGCACATACCTTGTGCGTGAGGGCTGGCCACTTAAAGGCGGTGATTTGTCCATACTGAGTGGACGTAAGAATAACAGGCGTGCGGTCTGCGGAAAAAAATCAGCAGACCCAATAAACTCCTGAGCCACAAGACAACCAGCATATAATTAAACATTTACGTGTTTTTAAGCATAAAACCAACATGTCATCTAAACAAACAGTAAACATTTTTTTTTTTTATATATTTTTCTTTTTTCTTAAATATATATCTTATTATTTTAATATTATTATTTTTTTTTTTTTTACTTAAATAAAAGATATAGTCACACAAGGTCACTTACCCAGCAATTTGGGGATACAGGCCTAACTGGATACACCTCTGCTGCTTTGCTGCTCTGCTTCTGTTCTGACAGAAATCTCCATTGACAGAAGCAAAAAGCATCTTTTTAAAACTCCCGCCTGTGACGTCATCCACCTTCCCCCTACGCGCCTGCGCAGAAGGGGAAAACCGAACGGCGCATGCGCGGCCGCCGGAAAATGACCAGACAGCGCACGCGCGAGCCAAGCCTCGTTATCGAGGATGCTACTGCGCATGCGCGGGCAGCGGGAACGGCCGCCACCCGGAAGTCACGGCGAGCTGGAGCGCAGAAGCATTCCAGCCGCCATAAGGGGGAAAAAACGCTCTGCATGACAGGAATAACACAGAGACACAGACAACACATAATACTAAGAGGCGACTGCCATGGAAAATATAGATGTGAAGAGTCCAGACCTTTGCCAGCCAGAAAAAACGTCCACGGTCCGACTGTCCGTCTGTCAGGCATCCAGAGGCAACCACCCCACACCACAAGGGTATCAACGGGCCTCCCAAGCTACTTGCCCGCCCATGGCTGGGATCTGAGCTGCACCGCAAGGTATGCCGACTTTTCTTGTATCCGTCCGACCGGACGCCTGTAGTATGTATATGGTCCATTGGAGGAGGACAAAAAAGGAACGTAGTATCATGGGGTGAGTGCTCTTTTATTTGAAAGGGGTCCTATAGCATTGGAGAGGAGGTGGGGTTAACCCACACGTAGGCTGCCATGGAGTCTGTCAGGAAAATTCTTTACATTGTATTTTTTCCAAAGAAAATTGTGTCTGAAAAACCGCTGGGCAAATACTGTGTGACATAAAAAAACTGCAACAGCTATCATTTTATTCTCTAAGGTCTCTGCTAAAAAAATATACATTATTTGGGGGTTTTAAGTAATTTTCTAGGCAAAACTGTAGTTTTTTACATGTATGCCAGAAGTCTCAGAATTGGCCCAATTGGGAATTAGTTACAATATAACTAAAGGCCAAACCACTGTTATTTTTATTTTGGATAGTGGCGAGAGATTAGAAAGCTTGCCAGTTTTTATTGCTCGTTTTTACCGCGATTTAGCTGCGATTTGCGTTTTGCATTTTTGTATTTTTTTTTTACACTGTGGTTGCTTAGCAACAAGCTATATACATTGTAAAAAAAAATAATAATAAAAAAAAAACGCAAAACGCAAATCGCGGCAAAATCGCGGTAAAAACGCGGTACTTGCGTTTTGGATGCGGGTCCATTGACTTCTATTACATGCAAAAACGCTGCATTTTGCATGAAAAAAAGTCCCCGACCCTTTCCAAAAACGCAGAGGCACAAAAATGCATTGATGTGAACATGCTCTATAGGATCCCATGTTAAAAAATTTCCCTGCATTTCTGCAAAATGCAAAATGCATGAAAAAACGCGCTAGTGTGAATGGAGCCTAACACCTCATGTACTCAGGGCAAAAGAAAAGAGGCAAAAGAAAAGGGCAAAAGAAAATACAAAGCAAGTCACCCATGCAGACACCTTTAGTATAACTTTAAAGAGGAACTGTAGTCTGCTCACATAATTTGTAATATAAACATCTTTGCCATTCTGAAGCTTCCCTCCAACCCCTTTGCATATTATTTTATATATACTGTGATTCTGTACTTGCCAAATATGCTGTAAAAATTTCCCTCCACTAAGTCTGGCTGCAGCCATTTTAATTGTGGGCAGCTGAAGCTGCTGCCTGTTCACTTCCTGGATTTTTACAGACACACCTCCAGCTCTGCAGCTCTCAATGGTCCTCTTATGACTCACTTCCCTCCCTTTCTGGCAAACTCTCACCAGAGTGAGAGAGCTGTGTATGATGTCATAAGCCTAGGCTTTTTTACCAGACAAGAAAAAGGAAGTGGGCTGTATAAGGTATTTACTGGCAGAAAAAAAAATGTTTTACTATCCAAAGTTAAACCAACAAGGGCAGAAGATTTAATAGATGGAAAGATGAAAAAATGACTGAAGTTCTGCTTTAATTAATCAATTTGTGTCCAATTAGGCTAGTCCTAGCATAAGACGGTTGAAAGAGGTTGTAAATGCATACATTTTGAGATGAGAATGAATGACACCTACTAACAAATGTATGTAGGCATAGGACACGCCCCCTGTCACACCCCCTTAAAGGAGAATTAACAAAAAAAAAAAGTTAATTAAATCCACATGGACCTTTTTTTACCACTACTATTCCTTTATATTTGCTTTTAAAATGTACAAATGCAGCAATTTAGAAATTGGATGAAAGGTTTAGCACTGGGAAACACTTTTTGAAAGATAAAAAGTACATTTTATATACAACTATAGAGATCAGACCAAAATGAGGGACAGATGAGGTGGAATGAGGGACGGAGGGACATAGCTCCAAATCAGGGACAGTTAGGAGCTATGTAAATGTGTGGCCAGCTTTAGAGACCTGACAGGTTCTCTTTGATAACATAGTAAAGCTGAGATCCTCAGTCACAGAATGTGGCTAGGTAGGTATACAGCTCACACACACAAAGCATGACATAAAAGGTTTGTAGAGGACTCTAGTGAGCGCAGCCCCCATAGATGAGCATACCTCCTAACTTTTTGAGATGGGAATGAGGAACACCTATTAGCAAAAGTATGCAGGAATAGGGCACACCCAGGGGCGGACTGACCATTCGGCCACTCGGGCAGTGCCCGAGGGCCCCGGGCCACTAGGGGGCCCCATCAGGGTTGCCAGCCTCAGTAAAAATCTGTGTTTGTTTTACATCTGTCTCTGAAATGTCCCTTACCAACATCCTTTTGGTCTAAAAATCCTGAGATTATAGCTGCCCCACCTCTCCAGTACCTTCTCAGCCAACAGAAACATGTCTGTGTATACTGTGTGGTTGTATACTGTGTGTGTGTGTGTATATACTCTGTGTACATGTATGTGTATACTGTGTGATTGTATACTGTGTGTGTGTATATACTCTGTGTACATGTATGTGTATACTGTGTGTGTGTGTGTGTGTGTGTGTGTGTATATACTCTGTGTACATGTATGTGTATACTGTGTGATTGTATACTGTGTGTGTGTATACTCTGTGTACATGTATGTGTATACTGTGTGATTGTATACTGTGTGTGTATACTGTGTGTACATGTATGTGTATACTGTGTGTACATGTATGTGTATACTGTGTGTGTGTATACTGTGTGGCCCCATAATCTCGGATTGCCCTGGGGCCCCATGAGTTGTCAGTCCACCCCTGGGCACACCCCTTGCCACACCCCCTTAAAGGAGAATTGAACAAAAAATCTAAGATTGGTTAAACCCACAAGTGTTTTTTTTACCACTACTATTCCTTTATATTGGCTTTTATAATTTACAAATGCAGCAATAGAAATCAGATGAAAGATTTAGCGTTGGAAAACACTTTTTGATAGCTAAAAAGTGCATTTTATATACAGATCAGACCAAATGAGGAGGAAAGAGGGACAGAGGGACATTGCTCCAAATCAGGGACAGTTGGGAGCTATGGATGAGGCGCCCCATAGATGGACGAGTCCCCCTTTAATAATAACACACTTCCTTCAAGCCGCAGCGCTACACGAGTCAGGTGAAAGGGGCGGAGCCGAGCGGCACGCGGATGACCTCACGTCACAGGCCCGACCAATAGCGGTCTCGTCTCGCTCTGTGACATCATGGACGGGGAAGCGGACGCCCTCAGGCTGGCTCCTCCCGCTGATCCTCAGCACCCCGCTCAATCCCTCCCAATCCCCGAACTCCCCGCCGGGACCAATCAGAGCGGCAGCTCGGCGAGGGAAAGGCGACGGATGAGGCCCGCACGGTCGGGCATTATGAAAGACCTCGCCGCCAGCCCTTCCGGTAAGTGAGGCGTACGGCTCGGTGGTTGTGTGGGGGGGAGGCAGTCGGGGCCGCTCTACCCGAGATGCCTTGTGAGAGGAAGTGAGGCCATCTTTTCTGTGGTGACAATAAACAAGCGGAGAGTGGCCTTTCCGGAGCGCAGAGCCAGGCCGGAGCCTTGTCGGAGCCCTGGGGGGTGGTGGTGGGACAGAGGCTCTCCGGAGATTGACGTGTGTTCTGTGTTCATGTTCCCCTCAGGTTTATCGTCCCCCAACCCTCCCGCGCAGGAGGTCAAGGCTGAGGGAAACAGCAGCTCCAAGAAGAGAAAGTTGAATAACAGCAGTGACAAGGACGACTTGGACTCCATCGCCCCTCAGAAGAACTCCTCGTCCTCCAATCACATCCAGAAGAAGCTGCGCTTTGAGGACAGCCTGGACTTTCTAGGACTCGATGTGAAGATGGCTGAGGAGTCCCCCTCCTCCTCCTCATGTTCTTCTGCCACCCCCCAACCCCTGAGGAGTAAGAACCTGCTCATCTCCCCTGTGGCTGCGGGCCACCATGCCAATGGGCTCACCAAAGCCTCCCCCGTCTCCAGCTTTGCCAACAGCAAGCCTGGCTCAGCCAAGAAGTTAGTCATCAAGAACTTCAAAGGTAGAGCTGCTTCTCCTGTCCCCACAAATGGCTGTCTGGGGGGGTTTGCCCTGGCCCGGGGGGGTTTGCCCTGGCCCGGGGGGGTTTGCCCTGGCCCGGGGGTGTATGTCCTGGCCCGGGGGTGTATGTGTGGTCAGCAATTCAAGTGGCTCTCATCTCTTTCTCTCATTGTACCTTAATGTGCTTGTAAACCTCAGACAGGAAATCTGAACAAGGCACATCTTTCTACACTGTGTACTTGTTTCTATCCAAAGCTCTGGGTGTGATGTCTCTGTGCTACCTGCTTCCTCTGTTATCAACATGAGTCCCTTCTGACAGCTTTTCCTGATACCAAGAGATAGACGGGGGGGGGGGGGGGAGCTCCAGCAAACAGCCTGTGATTGACAGCCTCAGCTGTTCTTGGGGGGGGGGGGGTGTCTCCCTGTCCCCGTCCCCTGGTGTCCTCTCTGTTAAGAGCTCTTCTGCCTAAAGCTTAGTACACACAGGCCAAATGTCAGATGGCATCAGCTGGTTCTATAGAAACTGTCCGACATTTGGCCCGTGTGTACTGCATCCGGTATAATATAAGCCACCCGGGGCATGATTGAAAAAGGTCTCCCGATCAGGACACTCAGCCAATAAGAGCGCTGACGGGAGGGTTCTTGTCTATGTTCCTATCGCACACTTTGTGGAAAACAAGGCTCATCAATAGTGAGTGCTGTAACAATTACCAGCTGGAAACATCAAACAAGTGTACACCAAGGATCTTTAATCACTGTCCACAGGTTTATATTGCGGAGAGATCACATGACGGAGACAAGTGTAACGTTTCTGAGCTGCGCAGGACCCCCTTTGTCGCATGCTTGATGAAGGGGTCCTGCACCACTGCGAAACATTGCACTTGCCTCTGTGATGTTATCGTTCTGCAATATAAAGCTTTGGACAGTGAGTGAAGATCCTTGGTGTGCTGGCAAATATGTACACTGACCAGAGTGTTCTAGCGGGAGGCTGTTCCCCCCCCCCCCCCCCCCCCAAGAACACAGCAGGGGAGAGCACTATACTAGCGTCAGTACAGCGGCTCCTCCTGAGCTGTCAGATTTTTTTTTTTTTTTTTTTTGTTCAGTCCTGCTGGGTTGAATGTAAAAAAAAAAAAAAATCTTAAGTGTATACCAGGCTTTTGCAGTGTGTGAATTCTGTTCCCCCACCCCCTTCTGTGTGCTGTATAAGGCTGTACAGGACAGATTGCTGCAGATAAACGGGTACATCTCGCGTGGGAAGGTTTGTTTCCTCTGTTTTTCACCCGAGGCCAGTCACTTCAATAAGTAATATATAAGGCTTTAATGCTTTCCCTGCGTTAAATTGATTGGTTTGTTTCACATGGTAAAGATTTACAATCAATTTAAAATAGAAATATAAGGCAAAACAATTATGTATATAAAAATAATTGCTGCATTGCTTGTGATTTGAAAAAAAGTCCTGTGCAATTTCAGTCCAGTTCAGGTGTGACTTCTAATCTCATATGCTACAACTCGTATTGAAATCACACCAGAACCACTGATTGAAAAATCCCACCGGACTGGGCTATGTAATGTTTTTATTTATTTTTTTACATTGTTAAATCGATGGGTTGAGTTCCGCTTAAAGCAGAGTTCCAGGCTGGAGTTCCAGGTGGAATCCCTCTTTAACCACTTCCCACCCGGCCAATGTACATCTCCGGAACGTCCTTCAGAAGTAGAGGGATCGCGCGTGCCCGTGCAGCGGCTCGATCCCGATGCGGCCGTGTCACCCGGACACGGCGCATCTCGGATCGGCAGGAGGGCTCGGTGATTGGCCCTCCTGATCACATGACGGCCGTGTCGAATCACAGCCGTCATGTGATGTAAGCAAACAGCCGGTTGCTAGGCAATCGGCCCTCCTCTCCTCACACGGAAGTCGTCGGTGAGGAGAGCGGATCGCTGCAGCCGGCTGATGATCAGTGAGTATTAGCTGTTTTTTACTCACTGATCACCAGTGTAGTGTCCCCACAGTAAAACACACATGTCCCCAAATAATAAAAACACATGTCCCTCACATATGTCCCAGTAAAATCACATGTGCCAATGATTATCTGCACACGTATGTCCGTGATCACCTGCACACCCCTTTTACATGATCATTTGCGTACATATGTCCGTGATCACGCAAACCTATTATTATACACTTAACGGAATTTTTTTTACAAAAAACATGTAGCAGAATACATTTTGGCTTAAATTTATGACAAAATTAGATTTTATTGGATTTCTTTTAAAAAGAAAGGAGAAAATATAGTTTTTTTTCAAAATTTTCGCTCATATCGCGAAAAATAAAAAACGGAGTCGCGAATAAATACCACCAAACTAAAGCTCTATTTGTGCGAACAAAATGATAAAAAATTAATTTGGTTACAGCATTGCATGACCGCGCAATTGTCACTGAAAGTGCGAGAGCACTGGGCAGGAAGGGTGTTTAAGTGCACAGTAAGCAAGTGGTTAAACAAAAAAATAAATAAATAAAAATAAAATAAAAATATATGTATTAAAAGCCAGCAGCTACAAATACTGCAGCTGCTGACTTTTTTAATAAATGGACACTTACCTATCCCAGGGGTGACGCGAAGGGGTGTGACTCCCGTGGGAGTCTATTCCTGGAAGTGGGTGCAGATACCTGTATTATACAGGTATCTGCACCCCCCCCCCCCTCAACCCTGAAAGGTGCCAACTGTGGCACCGGAGGGTGGGGGGGAGGTATCCGATGAGCGCAAGTTCCACTTTAGGGTGGAACTCCGCCTATAAAAGTCAGCCGCTACAAACGGTGATCTCTCCCTCTCCTCGGCACATCCATTGGAACTGTGGTCACTTGGCCGTGACAGCTTGCGGCTTCATGGCCGGGCATGCAATGCGCATGCTCGAGTCACGCTGCGCTCTCCCAGTGGACAGGCAATCTTCTGGGACCTGTCACGTATCCCAGAAGATTGCAGAGAGTAAGAGTCGCCTAGGCGGAAGGAGGCAGTGGGACAGGAAGTCACTCTCTAAAGTAGTCACCCACTCCTCCTCTCTCCCGCCCCCCCCCCCCAAATAAATAAATAAATAAATAAATTACATGGGGGTGGAACTTTTGGGTGGAACTCCACTTTAATAATTTACTGCTGTTCATGGGCTTTGAGCTCCAGCAAAATGGCAACCTCCAGCAAGAAGAAACCAGGAGCAATGCTGGAGGCAATTTACAGCACAAACTAAATCTGGTAGCAGAATTATTAAATGTATGTTCCCTGCAAAAGAACATTATTTTTTAAGTTGTTATGGGTAAAGTTCCACCTCTTTCAAACACTTACCTGACACTTTTTATGATCCAGGAGCTCTACTCCTCCTGGATTCATAGGCTACACTGGGAGAAATAGGCTCCTGCTGCTGCTGTCTATCCAAAACCTGTGAGGGCAGAGCAGGGGGAGTGTGTCTATGGAGGCACACAGCCCAGCTTGGTAGCACACCCGCCCGGGTGCTCACATAGCTTGCTTATAGGGCACGTGAAAGAGAGGAAGAGTGGGGAACCCCTCTGCTATATTGTTTAAAAAAAAGTCCCGCCCCTTGCGCTTTTAACCCTCTGCTATATTGTTGACCAGAGCAGGTCGTTTTATTTTATTTATTTTCCTTAAAGGGGTTGTAAAGTTTTTTTTTTTTTTTTTTTTTTCACCTTAATGCATCCTATGCATTAAGGTGAAAAAATATCTTATGATCTGCTATGATGCAAGGGGCGGGGTCGGGGCCGAGTTCTGTAGTCGGCAGCTATGGACGCCAAATACAGGATTCGTGCCCGCAAGGTAACACCCTTGGGAGAGCGCTTCCCAGAGGGGGTAATCAGAAGCGGGGAGGAGCAGAGACCCCAAAAGAGGATGATCGGGGCCACTCTGTGCAAAACGAGCTGCACAGTGGAGGTAAGTATGACATGTTTGTTGTGTTAAAAAAAAAAAAAAAATATTCAAACCTTAATTGTCACCTTAATATCACTTCAAAGTGACTTTTGGGCTGTGGCAGGTTGTTGCAGTGTTTTCTGTTCTTTTATTTCATTGCCATTCAAAGGATAAGTTCACCTTTTAGAAAAAAATAAATGCTCAACTTTTTTGCAGGTAAATAAAATGTGCATTTATTATATTTTTTATTTTTAAAGCTTGTAAAGCATTGCACCAGTGAAGATCACTGGGTCCATGCAGGTCTCCTGCAGACCTGTCATCTGCCTGCTCAGCAGAGAGACCCCCCCCCCCCCCTAGACAGATCCGCCCCATGTGAAAGGGGTTTAAGACTCATAAAGGTCTGCATTTTTCTACACCTGTAAAAGACAGGTCTTTGCAAGGGTACAATGAAAACAGTTATTTTCCATGTGCCACATTCACACCACAACATTTGTGTAATGCGCAGGGAAAAAATGCAGAGGTGCTGCATTTTTTTTTTTCTTTTTTCCTGCCATACACTGGTTGGC
This sequence comes from Lithobates sylvaticus, assembly GCA_028564925.1. Taxonomy (NCBI): domain Eukaryota; kingdom Metazoa; phylum Chordata; class Amphibia; order Anura; family Ranidae; genus Lithobates; species Lithobates sylvaticus. The sequence continues at coordinate 64,609,280 of CM053033.1, read as the reverse complement.
ACTGGAGATCATGGCAGTTCAGCATGCTGTTGTGTGGAGGCATGAAAATGTGCATCTCCAATAAAGGTAAAAGCCCAAAGCCCACCTGGAAAACTGACAGGAGCCCTCATGCTACAACTGAGCATTTTTGTGTGCAGGCAATGTGAATGGGCCCTTAGTCCCCAATCTGTCTGTTGATCCTGCCACTCCATAGGGATTAAAGTCCTATACTCTTGTGACAGTGCTGAAGTATGCTCTCTAAACTTCCGTACAGTGTTGTCACTCTTTATGAGAACTACAACTGTACATTCTGGTGTTACCTCTAGCCCTCACAGAGAACCATCAGACCACAGTGGGAACTGTAGTTTGAAGCAGGTTCTGCTGCAGTCCAGTCAAGAAGGCCAAAAGCTACTAAAAAGTAGTGGGCGGAGCACATTCTCAAGGCAATTGTTATTGTTCAATAAAGTTTATTTTATTAGCAATGCACTGAAATTTCGGCGGCTGAAAATTGTGTTTTTTGGGATTTTGCCGATAGAGAAAAAGGTGCCGATAATGGCACAGAAAACGCACATGATTTTATCACGATTTTACTGTGCTTATGGTGTTTTTCATTGGTCGTGACTCAAACGTAACGTTGATTAATTATTGATGCGTTCTTGCTGCTTTTTCCAATTAATTTCAATGGGGAGGTGTGTTTTTGGTGCATTTTTTTTTTTTTTTTTTTTTTTTTTTTTTTTTTTTTCTAACACAAAATGCAGCAATGAAGATTTTTTAACACAACGGAAGTTCAATGGACCAGTGTGAAGACATACATAGAATTTTTAAAGGGATGATTCTTCTTGAGCTTTTCTTGCGCTAAAGGTGCCTCATAATGGCCAACAATGAATTCTTATTTTAAATTCATGATATTAATTTAAAAAGTTGAATATATAATTTTTAAACTCCCTTTCAGTTTTGGCAAGGTGTATCCCAAATATTTGGTTTCAGCACCACAAAATTTCCATTCGGGGCACCTCCTATATATTATAAAATAGAGTAGAACAAACCATTATGTTACCTGACGTTGTTTGAAAATACAAGGTTTGCATGCCTTTTGATCTCCTTTTTTGCATGGCAACTGGAGTGAAAAATAGCCTGTATGTGGTTAATACCTGTAATGACAGTATTAACCACTTCCTCGCCCGCCATATAGCATTATGATGGCCGCAAAGTGGTTAGGTTGAGGGAGGGGGGAAATAAGCGCATTGCTGATCCATGCGGACTTGCCAGGGATGCCCACTAGATATGAGTACCCGTATTTACAAAATTTTCTAACAAACCTAGAAACTTTTTTTTTTTTTTTTTTAACCACTTCCCGCCCGGTCAATAGCAGATTGACGTCTGGGAAGTGGTTTTGTTATCCTGACTGGGCGTCCTTCAGGATAACATGCATCGCGGCGATCGGTGGTGCAATGTGTCAGTCTTACACACCGCTACACTGATCTTGCCGTGCCAATCATGGCTGATCACGATGTCAACAGGGAAAGCCGTTGATCGGCTTTTCCTCACTCGCGTCTGACAGACGCAAGTAGAGTTGAGCCGATCGGCGGCTCTCCTAACGTGGGGTCTGCGCTGATTGTTTATCAGCGCAGCCCCCCCCCCCTCGGATGCTCACACTAGACGACTAGGGAAGCCCACAGGACCACCAGGAAGGGGGGCAACATGTGGATGGCCAGGTATGTACCCCGTGGCCATCCACATGTGCCCAATCTGTGCCAATCAGTGCCCACAAATGGGCACTGACTGGCACCATTATGCAACACACAAAATAAGTGATGCTTATCAGTGCCGCCTATCAGTGCCCATCATCAGTGACATTGAAGAAGAAAACTTACTTATTTACAAAAAATGTTAACAGAAACAAAGAAACCTTTTATTTAACTTATTATTTTTTTAAAACTTTTGTTTTTTTTTTTTTATTTGCGCAAAAAATAAAAAACCGCAGAGGTGATCAAATACCACCAAAATAAAGCTCTATTTGTGGGAACAAAATGGTAAAAAAAAAATGTGTACAATGTTTCACAATTTGTGCAATTGTCATGCAAAGTTGAGAGCACTGAAAATTGGCCTGGGCAGGAAGGGCGATGAAAGTGCCCAGTATTGAAGCTGTTAAGATTATGAATCTGTTTTTACACAGATCCCACAGGCCCATCTTTTTTTTTTTTTTTTTTTTTTTTTTTCCACTTAAAGACCAAGCTGTCCAGCAAAAGGGACAGTTGGTTTGGAGATAAACTATTTTTAATAAGGGTTCTTACACTGTTTTAGCTTTTTTATATGGTTTAAAGTGATTGTAAACCCTCACCTTGTAAAACTACCCATTCAGTTAGAAAACTGTGTATAGATATAAATACTTTTTATTTATTTATTTCCCCCCCCCCCCCCCTCTTTTTATATAAGTGATGACATCTCTGTGCTCAGCTGCATAAGAGCTGAGGGAAGGAGAAACAGCAGTACAGTGAAAGGGGGTGGGGGGAGGAGTGTCATGACAAGTATAATCATTGGAGGAGCGCAGGCTGAGCACAGCTAGAGAATTGACCACTGTGTGTTTTTCCTGCTTAGTGTGGTCAGTTTTTAGTTGGAAAGCAGAGGGACTGGCAGGGACACCAGGGATTTCATACAAGGGAGCAGGATACTTCTCCTCTACATGGTACTAGGGCTGGGGAAAAAAATCAATTTGAATGTTGAATCGAGTTGAGAGGTCAAATAGGTTCAAATTTTCAGCAAATCGTTTTTCTTTTTTTTTTCACCAGGACTGGCGCCGACACCGCGCCGGTCCTGAGGAGCTGCGGGCAGGAGTTTTTAGGTGAGGCCGCGGCTTCAGCCTAGTCTGTAAGGCCAGGCGCAGCGTACTAGGCTAAAGCCGTGGCCTCGCCTAAACTCCTGCCCACAGCTCCTCAGAACCGGCGCGGTGTCCATCAAAATGTTTTTGATATTTATTTTTTTTGTAGAGAATCGCCTAGCTCTACATGGTACAGCAGGCACGTGAAATGCTGGGTTTACATACTTTTTAACCACTTGCCTACTGTTCACTTTAACCCCTTTCTGCCCAGGCCAATTTTCAGCACGGTCACACTTTGATAATTGCGTGATCATGCAACACTGTACCCACAATTTTGTATTTTAGAGCTTTCTTTTGGTGGTGGTGAATCCTCGCTGTTTTTTATTTTTTTATTTATCGATAAAGGAAAAAAAGCAAACTTTTTCGAAAAAAAATACGTTTTTCTTATGTTCTAAAAGTAAATTTTTTATAACAGAAACAAAGTAGTTTTTTCTCCTTCATTGATAGGCGCTGGCGAGGCTGTGCTGATGCGCCACACTGATGATCAGTGCCTTGATTATCAGTGCAAATGTCCTCTGTCACACTTACCGAATACCGGCTTTACTCTCCTCTCGCTGTGACAGCATATAAAGGAAGGAATGCCAAAATCCAGCAAGCATGCTTGCATTGTGATCAGAGTGTGGTCAGTGGGATTACAGTGTAATCGGAGTGCGCTGGATGCACGCCGCATGGAGCGGGGTTCTGAGAGGACTTCTATAGATTATTCTAATGGTAAAAATAGGAAAAAAATTGCTATACAACATAGGGAAAAAAGTATTCGATCCCCTACTGATTTTGTATGTTTGCCCACTGACAAAGATGATTGGTCCTATAACTTTAATGGTAGGTTTATTTTAACAGTGAGAGGCAGAATAACAACATTTATACAGAGAAACTAATTTCAAAAAAGTTATAAATTTGATTTGCATTTTAATGAGTGACATAAGTATTTGACCCCCTTTTGCAAAAAATGACTTGGTACTTAGTGGCAAAACCCTTGTTGGCAATCACAGAGGTCAGACGTTTCTTGTAGTTGACCACCAGGTTTGCACACATCCCAGGAGGAATTTTGTCCCACTCCTCTTTGCAGATCCTCTCCAAGTCATTAAGGTTTTGAGGCTGACATTTGGAAACTTGAAACCTTCAGCTCCCTCCACATATATTTTCTATGGGATTAAGATCTAGAGACTGGCTAGGCCACTCCAGGACCTTAATGTGCTTCTTCTTGAGCCACTCCTTTTGTTGCCTTGGCCGTGTGTTTTGGGTCATTGTCATGCTGCAATACCAATCCACAACCCATTTTCAATACCCTGGCTGAAGGAAGTTCTCACCCAAGATTTGACGGTACATGGGCCCCATCCATCGTCTCTTTTTGATACCGTGAATTTTTCCTGTCCCCTTAGCAGAAAAACACCCCCAAAGCATAATTTTTTCACCTCCATGTTTGACGGTGGGGATGGTGTTCTTGGGGGCCATAGGCAGCATTCCTCCAAACGCAGGGAGTTGAGTTGATGCCAAAGAGCTCGATTTTGGTCTCGTCTGACCACAACACTTTCACCCAGTTCTCCTCTGAATCATTCAGATGCTCATTAGCAAACTTCAGATGGGCCAGTACATGTGCTTTCTTGAGCAGGGGACCTTGCGGGCGCTGCAGGATTTCAGTCCTTAACTGCGTAGTGTGTTACTAATTGTTTTCTTGGTGACTATGGTCCCAGCTGCCTTGTGATCATTGACAAGATTCTCCCATGTAGTTCTGGGCTGATTCCTCACCGTTCTCATGTTCATTGAAATGCCACGAGGTGATATCTTGCATGAAGCCCCAAACCGAGGAAGATTGACAGTTCTTCTTTTAGCGAATAATGGCACCAACTGTTGTCACCCTAATCTTGTCCTTGACATCCTTGGACAATTCTTTGGTCTTGGCCATAGTGGAGAGATTGGAATCTGATTGCTTCTGTGGACAGGTGTATTTTTATACAGGTAACAAGCTGAGTTTAGGAGCACTCCCTTTAAGAGTGCTCCTAATCTCGGCTTGTTGCCTGTATAGAAGACACCTGGAAGCCAGAAATCTTGCTGAGAGATTAAATAGTTATTTCACTTTAAAATGCAAACCAATTTAACTTTTTTTGAAATGCGTTTTTCTGGATATGTTTGTTCTGTCTCACTGTTAAAAATAAACCTACCATTAAAATTATAGACTGATCATTTCTTTGTCATAGGGGAAAAGGTAAACAATCAGCAGGGATCATACTTTTTTTCCCTTACTGTACACTATAAGAGTCCATTTGCAACTAGAGGTTGTATATTAAAGTGGAGTTTCACCTAAAAGTGGAAATTCCCCTTGTTCGTCTCCTCCCCCCCCCCCCCCCCAACCAGTGCCACATTTGGCACCTTTCAGGGGGTGGGTGCTTTCGCCTGCTCCTTCTGTTATCAGCATAACGTCTGAGATAAAATCAGCCTGAGTTTTGTGTCGGGGTGGGTGCTATAAATTAGCAGACAGCTTGCCATGTCAGAGCACAGCTCTGCACATTACTTCCTTCCTTTGCCCATGTGGAGGGGGGGGGGGGTGTGTGCCTTTCCTCCAATCTGCTGTCTTGGCTGTATGCCCAGGCTTCACACTCCATGTTGAACAGGAAGAGAAAATCTGTAACATGATCGGAACGTTCTAAAAAATATATAAAGCTGAAGACAGCAGATATACATGTAGAACTTATGTAGGGAGATTTGTTTCATCTCCTGTGTATCATCTGAGGCTGTTCACTTCACTGGGTATATGTGAGGGTTTACATCCACTTACGGAGCAGCCGCCGTCGTTATACGTCAGTACTTTGACGTAGAATACCGGGTTATGATAGCAGATAACTGCCATAATCTCGGAATTTTCAGAAAATACTCGTGGTCCTCCTTTTTCAGATAAAAGTCTCCCATGGCGGAATTTTCCGCAAGATCGTTTTTATCGGCAGCGGGAGAGCTGCACCTCCCGCTGCTTACCGGAGCCGCCGGCAGCAGTGGGACTATCCGATCCTTTCCCCTTAGCATGGAGCCGAGTGAGGGAAAGATGGGCCCCCACTCGGCTCATAACATTGGATGACGGAAGCGATGTTAAACGTCACTTCCGCCCAATGGTCTCAAAGGGGACATGTTTTTTTTTTTTTTTTATTGCCTTTAAGTGTAAATGGGAGATCTGAGGCCTTTTTGACCCCAGATCACACATTAAAGAGGTCCTATTATGTTTAGATTCCTTGTATCAGGACCCAAAATAAATTTTTAAAAGGACAGTGTAAGTTGCGCCCGCATATGAAAACTGTTCAAACCACACATGTGAAGTATCGCTGTGATCATAATGAGCGAGAGCAATAATTCTAGCACTAGACCTCCTCTGTATCTCTAAACTGGTAATTTGTAGACATTTTTAAATGTTGCCTATGGAAATTTTTAAGGGTCAAAGTTTGTCGCCATTCCATGAGCGGGCGCAATTTTGAAGCGTGACATGTTGGGCATCAATTTACTTGGCGTAACATTATCTTTCACAATATAAACAAAATTAGGCTAACTTTACTGTTTCCTTATGTTTTAATTAAGACCGCTGCGCAAATAATATAATTCGTTTTTGGGGGTTCTAAGTAGTTTTCTAGCAAAAAACGGTTAGAAACACTCAGGGTACTCATAGGGTACACGGTTAACACCTTCCCCGCTAGAGACATTGATACAGTAATCGGTGGCTATTTTTGGCTCTAATAACTGTCACTGGTCCCAAAAAAGTGTCCGATCTGTCTGTCGCAGAAAAAAAAATTGTCGCTCATTTTATTGTTTATCGCGCAAAAAATTTAAACCCGCAAAGGTGTAACAATACCACGAAAAGAGTGCTATATTTGTGGGGGAAAAAAGGACGTCAATTTTGTTTGGGTACAACGTTGCACGACGTTGCAATTGTCCGTTTAAAGCGACGCAGTACCGAATCGCAAAAAAAAATGCTCTTGTCATTCAAGTGGATATAAACCCACTCTCATCCTTTACAAACTACTGCCACAGGGGTTATCTAGAAGGATATACATGCCTCCTGCATGTATCTTTACCTATCAAATGTCTCCCCTCTCTTTTGAGACCCGAATAACTGCAGATTCTGTGGGTGGGTCGGTTGTCTGGAGTTCAGTGGGTGGAGTCATGATGTCACTCCCCACCCACCTCTACACTCCCCTTGTCAACATGCATTTTTTTTTCCTGTGTATTTCTTACACTGAACTTCTTCTATGATCGCTAACATCCAGCCAAAACCCAGAAAAGTCACCACATGACTTCAGCATGCCCAATCGGCAGCTCTCCCCGTGGGGGGGGGGGGTGTGTGCTGATAATCCACACTTTGATTATCTGCACAGCCCCCACCAGATGTGCCCATCAGCTGACAGTCTGTGCCCCATCAAGAACATCAATCAGTGCCCATCAGATGCCAATCAGTAATGCCTGTCAGTAACTCCTCCCATCAGTGCTGCCTATCGGTGCCCATCAATTTTACAGAACAGTGCCGCCTCATCAGTGCCCGTCAGGGAAGGAGAAAACTAAGTGGTTTGCGTTTTTTGCAGTGTTGTGCATTTTCTTGCAGTCAGGAGCTGTCAGTGTACATGAGGCCTAACCCTCTTCCTCCAAAAAAAAATAAAAATAAGCAGCAAGTCCTTGTAACACATGCACATTTCCTCATGTTTTGGCCTTCTTTGCAAGCACAGTAAAATACTTGTTGATCTTGCCAGAAATCCAGTGAGCTCCTAGTGCAAACGGGCCAAATGTCGGGCGTGTGTACTGCAGCTGGTCTGACAGAAGCTGACCATTCCGCCTCCTGTCGCTGGGGCATGACCGAAAGACTCCCGATCGACTCCCATCACCCTGATGGCTGAATTAACGTTTGATAGTTTGTACCGTGGCTCCTCCAGAGCTGCCAGGTTTTTTTATTTTTTTTAATTGTGCAGCTCTATAACAAAGTCAGTAATATAGTTTGGAAATTAACATTATAGATTGAGCCCATTCTGTTTGGTGATTATTGAAGGAGGGTATGTTCAAGTCAGTTAAACAACATGTATGTGTGTATTACACCCCTCACATTTTTGTAAATATTTTATTCTATCTTTTCATGTGACAATACTGAAGAAATGACACTTTGCTACAATGTAAAGTAGTGAGTGTACAGCTTGTATAACAGTGTAAATTTGATGTCCCCTCCAAATAACTCAACACACAGCCATTAATGTCTAAACCGCTGGCAACAAAAGTACAAAGTGTCAATATTTTGTGTGGCCACCATTATTTTCCAGCACTGCCTTAACCCTTTTGAGCATGGAGTTCACCAGAGCTTCACAGGTTGCCAGTGGAGTCCTCTTCCACTCCACCAGCTCCCTGATGTCGTCATGGAGGATGTTGGAGACCTTGCGCTCCTCCACCTTCCGTTTTGAAGATGCCCCACAGATGCTCAATAGGTTTTAGGTCTGGAGACATGCTTGGGCCAGTCCATCACCTTTACCCTCAGCTTCTTTAGCAAGGCAGTAGTCGTCTTGGAGGTGTGTTTGGGGTCGTTATCATGTTGGAATACTGCTCTGTGGCCCAGTCTCCGAAGGGAGAGGGGATCATATTCTGCTTCAGTATGTCACAGTACATGTTGGCATTCATGGTTCCCTCAATGAACTGCAGCACTTGTGCAGCCCCAGACCATGGCACTCCCACCACCATGCTTGACTGTAGACAAGACACACTTCTCTTTGTACTCCTCACCTGGTTGCTGCCACACACGCTTGATACCATCTGAACCAAATAAGTTTATCTTGGTCTCAGACTACAGGACATGGTTCCAGTAATCCATGTCCTTTAGTCTGCTTGTCTTCAGCAAACTGTTTGCGGGCCTCGGCTTTAGAAGAGCCTTCCTTCTGGGACGACAGTAATGCAGACCAATTTGATGCAGTGTGCCGCGTATGGTCTGAGCACTAATAGGCTGAGCCCCCCACCCTTTCACCCATTCAACCTCTGCAGCAATGCTGGCGGCACTTATACATCTATTTCCCAAAGACAACCTCTGGATATGATGCTGCGCATGTGCACTCAACTTTGTCTGACAAAGGCGAGGCCTGTTCGGAGTGGAACTTGTCCTGTCCTGTTAAACCGCTGTATGGTCTTGACCACCGTGCTGCAGCTCAGTTTAAGGGTCTTGGCAATCTTCTTATAGCCCAGGCCATCTTCATGTAGAGCAACAATTCTTCTTTTTTTTTTTTCCCGATTTTCATAGAGTTCTTTGCCATGAGGTGCCATGTTAAACTTCCAGTGACCAGATTGAAAGCGATAACACTAAATTGAACAGACCCTGTAACCCTCTTATTTTTGAGAGGACATCACATTTACACTGTTATAAAAGCTGTACACTCACTACTTTACATTGTAGCAAAGTGTAATTTCTTCAGTGTTGTAACATGAAAAGATATATCAAAATATTTACAAAAATGGGAGGGGTGTACTCACTTTTGTGAGATTATTTATTTTTTATGCTGCTGTTTTAGAGGAAACTTCAGACGTTATAGTCTGTCTTTAGATATACCAAATACTATTATAGCGTAAATACCTGTCTACGTTTTTTTTTTTATATAAATACATTGTTTGGAAGGCCTATATGCTGCATACCCAATCCCTATGGAAATTTGTAAAAAAATGTTTACAAACAGATTGAAATGTGTGGCCACCTCCTAAGCACGGATACGTTTTATGAACTTTTGGGTGAAGCCCTGTGTATAATGACAGCTCTCTTGTGTTAAAGCCAATCTACTCTTTTATAGCTCCATTTGGTATCTTTTCAACTTGTTAGGCCTAGTTCATACTGCACTTTCAGATGTGACTTTAGTTACAAAGAATTGCACAGTGGTGGGAATGGCAACATTTTCGGTGGTGCCCATTTACATGAATTCAATGCAGTGTGTTTTTTTGAAAAGGTACTGTGCAAAAGTTTGAGGCAGGTGTGAAGAAATGCTGTGAAGTAAGTGCTTTCAAAAATGTTTTAATTGTTTTCTTTATCAATTTACAAAATGCAAAGTGAGTGAACAGAAGAAAAATCAAATATTTGGTATGACTACCCTTTGGCTTCAAACCAGCATCAATTCTTACACTTATACACTTGCACAAAGTCATGGATTTTGTAGGATTAGAGTCAGATGTATGCTTTACCAATTGTACTAAGCAGGTTCTAATGATCATCAATTTCATATGTAGGTTGAAACAGTCATTAACTGAAACAAACAACTGTGTAGGATGCTAACAACACGGTGAGGAACAGCCAAACTCTGCTACTAAGATGAGGTTGAGGAAGATGGTTTCATGTCACAGGTCATACACCATGGCAAGGCTGAGCACAGCAACAAGACACAAGGTAGGTATATGACATGAACAAGGTCTCTCCCAGGCAAAGATTTTTTAAAGAAGACTTGGGTTTCAAAAAGCGCTGTTCAAGATCTTTTGAAGGAGCACAAAAAAAAAAACAGGTAATGTTGAGGCCCATAGACACAGTGGTTTGCCAAAGAAACTTGATGCAGCAGATGAAAGGCATATATCATGCTTGCTTCCCTTCAACATCGGAAGATATCCAGCAATGCCATCCACACAGAACTAGTGGGACTGTACACCCGTTTACTGTCTGGAGAAGTCTGGCCAGAAGTGGTCTTGCAGCCAAAAGGACCATACCTTCGATGTGGAAACAAGCAACTCAACTATGCATGAAAACATAGGAACTGGGGTGCAGAAAAATGGCAGCAGGTGCTCTGGACTGATGAGTCAAAAATTGAAATATTTGACTGTAGCAGCAGGCATTTTGTTGGCTGAAGGTTTGGAGAGCTGTACAACTATGAGTGTCTGCAAGCAACAGTAAAGCATGGTGGAAGTTCCTTGTAATTTTTGAGGCTGCATTTCTGCAAATGGAGTTGGAGGTTTGGTCAGAACCGATGGTGTCCTCAATGCTGAGAAATACAGGCAGATACTGATTCATCGTGGCATACCATCAGGGAGGGATGTGATTGGCCCCAAATAAATTCTGCAGCAGGCCAACAACCCCACACATACAGCCAATGTCATTTTAGAACTACCTTCAGCGCAAAGAACAAGGAGTCCTGTAAGTGATGGTTTGGCCCCCACAGAGCCCTGATCTCAACATTAAGTCTGTCTGGGATTACATGAGGAGACCAAATGATTTGAGGCAGCCTACATCCACAGAAGATCTGTAGTTAGTTCTCCAAGATGTTTGGAACAATCTACCTGCCAAGTTCCTTCAGAAACTGTGTACAAGTATACCTAGAAGAATTGATGCTGTTTAGAGGGGAAACAGTAGTCATACCAATTATTGATTTTGATTTGAATTTCTCTTCTATTTTACTATTCCATTTTGTTAATTGATAATCTATTAGCACTTCTATTTCTGAAAACAATCACAATTTACAGCATCTTTCCTACATGCCTAAAACTTTTGCACAGTAGTGTACCTGTGCTACTTCGGTGCAGTTGCAGTGTGATTTTGGTCCCATAGACTTAAAAAAACATACAAAAAAAAAACACAACTTGTCCAGAAGTGTGTGATGCCACACTACAAATTCGCACTAAAAATCTGATTAAGTGGCAGCTGCACTTGTGTGAACCTAGCCTTATACTGCATGGTTTAATTTATTAGTGGGTTTGGTAGACTTGATCAATTTTGTTTGTGTTCACAGATAAACCAAAATTGCCTGAAAATTACACAGATGAAACCTGGCAGAAACTGAAAGAAGCTGTTGAAGCCATTCAAAATAGCACTTCAATAAAATACAACTTGGAGGAATTATATCAGGTGAGTTTAACAAATCGTTGTAAGTTTAGGTTCTGGTTGTCCTAAAGTAGCTGTATTCTGCCTCTGATAGTAAGTTCTGGTGCCTTCACTTGTAGATTAAAGTGGTTGTAAACCCACAAAAAAAAAAAATAGAAAAAAACCTGCAAGACAAAGGCATAATGAGCTAGTAAGCATAGCATACTAGCTCATTTGAAATACTCACCTTAGATCGAAGCACCCCCTGCGGTCCTGGCACACTGCTCTGGCCGGCGACAACGCTCCCTGAGTTATTTCCAGGTATCGCGGGCTCTGGCGATGTGATTTGTCTGAAACCGCTATGACGGCACTTGCGTGTGGGAGCTGCTGGCAATGGCACTAACATGCTGTTGGTTCCGTGCTGATGACAACGCATGTTACAGGGGATTTCTCCTAAACGTGTAGGTTTAGGAGATATCCATGGTAGCTACAGGTAAGCCTTATTATAGGCTTACCTGTTGTAAAAAGTGGATTGTAAAGACCCCTTTCACACTGCCAGCATTTTTCAGGCGCTACAGCGCTAAAAATAGCGCCTGAAAAAAGCTGCTCCATGAACCCTAGTGTGAAAGCCTGAGGGCTTTCACACTGCATCGGTGCGCAGGCAGGGCGTCACAAAAAGTCCTGCCAGCAGCTTCTTTGGAGCGGTGAACTCACCGCTCCTCCACCGCTGCTCCCCCTTGAAATCAATGGGGCAGCGCTGCAATACCGCCGGCAAAACGCCGCTCTAGCGGCGTTTTACGGGCAGATTTAACCCCTTTTCGGCCGCTAGCGGGGGGTTAAAACCGGCCTGCTAGCGGCCGAATAACGCTGCTAAAACGACGCTAAAATAGCGCCGCTTTCCCGCCGGCTGCGGCTCGGTGTAAAACCGGTCTAGGGGTTCACAACCACTTTAAACTTGAATTGGTGAAATAATATTTAGTTCCTCAAATTGTAGAGGTACAGATCTGATGCTGACATGTCAGTGTTCCTTTGAGCCAGGCATTTATATCCTGTGCTATTTTGACATTCTGTTAAATGTAGTGTGCTCTCTGTACCATCCACAATAATTGCCCTCCTGAGCCTATGCACTGAGCTTAGGATAGGAATGGTCATTATTTTCTGATGGTCAAACAAACCACATTCGCAGTGATTTTAGGACATGTGGTTTTAAAGTTTGCCAAGCTGGAAAAGTGGAAACTCTCTACCTTTCTTGAATCTACAATCGGAAGTTCCGATTTAGGTTCCAGCATGCCTGTTCCATGGCGTTGGCTTGAAAAGATTTGCTACCATTAGAACATGACATCCCCAACATGAGCATGTGTATTTCTTTCAGGACAGGCTTTCTTCAAGCACTGCCAAATATGTTATCCACACAATTGAACGCTTAAAGGGACACTGTCACCTTACCCGTCATTGTCTTTGCAAAGAAGCACTTCTCAACCCACTGACCTTGCATACACTCCCCACCACTTCATTTTCTTTCCTTGCTGGTGACCAAGTGCCCATTGCTTCTGGGTTTAGGGGACATGTGACAGTGCCCAGGTCTAGGATCTAATCGCTAGGCCGAAGTGCTGCCACATGAGGAGTGATGATGTCACGTCTCCTCAAGTCCAGCATCTGCCAGTATCTGGGATTTTGTTGCTGGCTGCAATGGAATGGGCAAGGTAAGAGTGTATTTTTAACAGTATATTTATTTTTTCTTAATCCCTGTAGCTTGTGACATTTTATATTGTTTTCTTGCAGGCTGTTGAGAACCTTTGCTCTTATAAGATCTCTGCGAACCTATACAAACAGTTGCGACAGATCTGTGAGGACCACATTAAAGCACAAATTCACCAATTCAGAGAATATCCTTTTCTGTGTGGACCTTTAAATCAGAATTCCCTCTTCCTGTTATATAGTCATTAAAATCATGAAATGTGATTTAAAGTGGTGGTAAAGGCCTTTTGTTAATGTTTTACCTACAGGTTAGCCTATAATAAGGCTTGCCTGTTGGGTACTGTAAATCTCTCCCAAACGTACACAGTTTAGTGTTTTCCTTCAGAGCCCTGTGCTGTAAATGGTGACTCCTGCACCCATGCGTGGAAGTGACGTCATCGCGGCTCGGCTATTCAAAGGACCAGACCCTTGAACCCGGAGGGAGGAGCTGCTGAAGATGGAAGCCCTGTCAGCGGCCACAGCGTGCCGCTGGAGAGCTTCATGTTAAGGTAAGTTTCACATAATGCATACTAGCACTAGTGTAAATGTATATGTGTAAATGAACCACTTCAGCCCTGGAATATTTTACCCCCTTCCCGACCAGAGCCCTTTTTGCCCTTTTGGCGTCGCTTTAACTGACAATTGCGCAATGTTGCACCCAAACAATTAACATCCATCTTTTTTTCATTTTTTATTTTTTTTTTCACAAATCGAGCTTTCTTTTGGTGGTATTTGATCACCTCCTTCCTTCTTCTTTTTTTTTTTTTTTTTTTTTTTTTTGCTCTATAGACAAAAAAGAGCGACGATTTTGAAAGGAAAAAAAAAAACACATTTTCTACTTTTTGCTATAATATCCCCCCAAAATATATATATATAACAAAAATTTTCCCTCAGTTTAGGCCGATATTCGCAATAAGCGAATATTGATTGGTTTGCTCAAAAGTTATAGCGTCTACAAAATAGGGGATAGTTTTATGGCATTTTTATTATACATTTTTTTTTTTTTTTTATCGGGACTGCGACATTATGGCGGACACTTTGGACATTTTTGACACTATTTTGGGACCATTGTCATTCATACAGCGATCAGTGCTAAAAAAAACGCATTGATTACTGTGTAAATGACACTGGCAGTGAAGGGGTTAACCACTAGGGGGTGATGAAGGGGTTAAGTGTGTCCTAGGGAGTGATTCTAACACTGGGTGGGATGGGCCACTAGTCACATGACAGCGATCACTGCTCTCGATGACAGAGAGCAGTGATCTCTGTCATGACCCAAGGCAGAACGGGGAAGTGCCTTGTTTACATAAGCACTTCCCCGTTCTGAGGCTCAGTGAAACGATTGCCGGGAGACCGACGGACATCGAGTCCGCCGGTCATTCTATCCCCGGCTCTTAAAGGGGATGTACAGGTACATCCATTTGCCCACCGCTGCCATTGTGGCGACTTTTTTATATCGGCGGTCGTTTGTATGTGTGTAATAAATATATTTTATTTTGATGCATGCTTTTTTTTATTTTTTTTTATGATTTGATAAAAATGTGTGCACGTCTCTTAAAATGGACTTCCATTTCTGCTGGTGTTCATTTGCATTGTATTTTGCTGGTTTGTGTTCCCTTAATACAATAATTACAGATTCTTTGGATAGTGTTCTTTTCCTAAAGAAAATAGATAAATGCTGGCAGGATCATTGCAGACAAATGGTAAGTTATTTTTCATCCTCATTTCCCCCCCCCCTCCCCTCTTTTGACACTACAACACCCCCTTACCCCCCCCCCCCCCCCCACATTTGTTAAGAAGAGAGTATTGTATCTTACATGGGTGTGTTATTAATGCATTTTTAGGCTGGCTTCCTGCCATCAGAACTTAATGTGATTGTAGAAGCAGAAGGTTTTTTACCTTAATGTATTCTTATATATAATATATTATTTTTATTTATTTTTTTAAGATCATGATAAGAGGCATCTTCCTGTTCCTGGATCGAACCTACGTCCTTCAGAACTCAATGTTGCCATCTATTTGGTAAGCTCTTAAGACCACTATTCAAAATGTGCCTGTTAGAAGATGCAGTGTGTGACAGGTTGGCAGTGAAAAAAGCAGTATCTTTTGCCCTCCATTTACTCCTACAAGCATCAGATACTGCTCTCAAATCAGTTTCATACTTTACTTGGTGACTAGGAGCCATGCAAAGTGGGAAGGGGGGTCCTGATACCATTTCAATGTGGTGATACAGGATCGGTTTGGTAGAGAAATGATAACCCTCATTAGGGAAAGGAATAGGTAGCTTGAAAAAAAAAAACACTCCTGCTCTCCGTGATGCAGAAATCTCAAACAGCTCTTGAATGTTAACCACTTGCTTACTGGGCACTTAAACCCCCTTCCTGCTCTGGGCAATTTTCAGCTTTTCAGCACCGTCGCTGTTTATATGGCAATTGCGTGGTCATGCAACACAAAGCAAATTTACATTTTTTTTTTTTTTTATACATTTTTTTTTTTCCCCACAAATAGAGCTATCATTTGGTGGTATTTAATCACTGCTGTTTTGTTTTTTGTTTCTTAAATAAAAAAAAAGGCTGCCAATTTTGAAATGGTGGGCATTGGCAGGCGACACTGGTGGCCACAGATGAGGCAACAGCGGCTCTCCCTATTCGGGACCGATGTCCCTTTTGACAGGAGCCCGTGATCATTTTTTTTTTTTTTTTCTCCTCGTGCTATCAGCGTGAAGAGAAAAAAAGCAGATTACAGATCTTCTGTTTACATCACGTGATCAGCTGTCATTGGCTGACAGCTGATCACGTGGTAAGGGGCTGGAATCGGCCCCTACTCCGATCTGAGATGAGCCGAGTCTCATTGACTTGGTGATCACAGAGCACGTCACCTGTGTCCCGCTGGCAGCTCAAGCACGGGAGGACAACTATGGACTCCCTCCTGGCAATTAATGCCCGCTCTGTAACAGTCTTTTGGCTATAGCGTGGATGGGAAATGGGTAAGGCGCTGGTTACAGCAGTGCAAAGAGAATATTTACATGATGTCTGTTTTTTATACTTTTAATATTATTATAATAATATAGTATTTATATATCGCCAACTGTTTGTGCAGTGTTTTACAACATGAGGGCAGACAAGTACAGTTACAATACAACTCAATAAAGGAGGAATTGGAGGGCCTTGCTTGTTAGAGCTTACAATCTAGAAGGAGGGGTCAAGTGATACAAAGGGTAATAACTGTGGGATGAGCTGATGAAGAAAGTAAAAGTACAGTTGTTGGGTGAAGGCAGAATAGGTTTCTCTGAAGAGAAGGGTTTTCAGGGATTGTCTAAAAGCAAGCAGAGAAGCAGATAATCGGACAGATTGTGGTAGGGAGTTTCATAGGATAGGAGAGGCTTGGGAAAAGCCTTGGCGGGAACTAGAGAGCAGGAGGTCTTGGAAGGAAGGAAGGGAACGAGAAGGTTGGTATATTGAGACTAGGTTAGTGTTGTAGCTGGGGGCTGAGTTGTGGATTGCTTTGTAAGAAGTTGTTGTCATGTTAAATTTAATTTGAATGGAAGTCATGGAGGGATTGACAGAGAGGGGTAGCGGACACTGAGAGTTACATAGTAGGTGAGGTTGCAAAAACTCCAAGTCCAACCTGTGTGTGTGATCATATGACATTATTACATTCTATATCCCTGTATGTTGTGGTCATTCGGGTGCTTATCTAATAGTTTTTTTGAAACTATCGCTGCTCCCCGCTGAAACCACCTTCTGTGGAAGGGAATTACACATCCTTTCTGCTCTTGCAGTAAAGAACCCTCTATGCAGTTTTAGGTTAAATCTTATTTCTTCTAATTTTAATGAGTGGCCACGTGTCTTATTAAATTCCCTTCCGTGGAAAAGTTTTATCCCTATTGTGGGGTTACCAGTACGGCATTTGTAACTTGAAATCCTATCCCCTCCTCAAGCATCTTCTCCAGAGAGAATAAGTTCAGAGCTCGCAACCTTTCTTCATAACTAATATCCTCCAGTCCCTTTTTATTAGCTTTGTTGCCCTTCTCTGGACTCGCTCCATTTCCAGTACATCCTTCCTGATGACTGGTGCCCAGCTTTTATCGGCGAGATTGACACCTTGCGAGCACCGTCGTGGGAGCCAGCTCCGAGCTGGCTCGCTCATCGGTAAAGGAAAAATTTATTTTTTTCCTTTCCCAATGAGCGACAAGCATTGCTGACATTGAGGCCGGGTTCACACTGGTGCGGGGATCCTACTTGGATCCCCACCAATACCAGGCACTGTGTTTGGTATGAATCATGAGGGGGAACACCACGCCAAATTTTAAATAAAAAAACAGCATGGGTTCCCCTCCAGGAGCATACCAGGCCCTTAGGTCTGGAATGGATTTTAAGGGGAACACCCCTATGCCGAAAAAACACTGTGGGGGGTCCCCCCAAAATCCATACCAGACCCCTATCCGAGCCTGGCCGGGACAAGAGCACCACCCTTCTGAACCGCACTAGGCCGCATGCCCTCAACATCGGGGAGGGGTGGGTGCTTTGCGGCCCCCCCACCCCAAAGCACCTTGTCCCCATGTTGATGAGGACAAGGGCCCCTTCCCAACAACCCTGGCCGTTGGTTGTCGGGGGTCTGCGGGTGGGGGGCTTATCGGAATCCGGGAGCCCCTTTGATAAGGGGGGGCTCCCAGATGCCAGCCCCCCCACCCTATGTGAATGAATATGGGGTACATCGTACCCCTACCTATTCACCTGGGGGAAATAAAGTGTCAATAAAAAATAAAAAAACACACGACAGGTTTTTAAACAAATTTTATTAGGCAACTTCGGGGGTCTTTTCCGACTCCTCCGGCCTCTACTCCCGCTCTCTGGTTCTTCTCCCGCTCTCCATCTTTCATCAACTGCATTTTTCCCTGTATGGTGCACTTCCCTCTTTCAGGGCCAGTTCACAGCACATGCAGTCCAGTGCGTTTATTTTATTTTATTTTTTTGCATCAAAAATGCATGGAAAGTAGGCTATATGGTTTTCAATGGCACATTTCAACCCAGTGCTTGCTGTTCCAGTGCATTCCAGTTCCAGAATAAAAAGTAGAACATGCTGCAGTGCATTGTTCCTGGAACGCACCTTAACACACTGGAACACAAATGTGCGGGGGGGGGGGGATTCACTGGACTGCGTCAAAAACAGGCATGCAAAAAGCATCTGGAATGCATCCGGACTGCGTTTCTATCGTGTGAACTGGTCCTTGGACTTTAGGGGTCTCTGCCTTGTTTCATACTGCAGTCCTGTGTTCAGGTCCTATGGTTTATATAGCACACTTTTTTTTTTTTTTTTTTTTTTTTTTTTAATTTTTTTTTATATTTTGCTTTTTCTAAGGCTGACTTATGGCAGGTTGTCAATATCTCTTTTTTCTTTCACAGATTTGCCTACTTGTGCTTTTGTTTTTTGGGTTTAGCTTTTACAACGTGCCCTTTATTCCATGCTTTGAGCACCTCCATTTTCGTTATGTCTTTGCCTCCATTTGCTACTTTTATAAATTTTCATAGTATTAATACTACCCTGCGATCATTTATAGTAGGAGACATCTGTGAATAGTGCTAGCTAGTTTTGTAATGGTTTGGCTTTTTTTTCCCTTTGCACTTATTTCACTTTGCTGTCTTGACTGTGGGTGGTGGTGAGAGGGGTTGTGCTGTTTTAAACCTCTCAGTCCATTGCATTTCTCATGAGAAAGGTGGGCTGTGCCCCACCAAAATGTTGGGAACTCCTCCTGTTGCAAATCTCATTGAGTGCACCTGCTGTCTGCTTCATATTCTACATATTTTTTATGGGTTGTACCTAGGCCATTATCCCTACAAGTGTGTGCGGTGACCACTTCTACACTATGTATATATTTGTGTGTGGTTTTAGTTTCTTTTTTTATTTTTTTTTCCTCTTGTGCAAATTTTTACAATTTCTTCTCTTTTTAGGGACATGGGCCTTGAGTTATTTAGAACCCACATAATTAGTGATCAGAAAGTTCAGAACAAGACAATTGATGGTATTCTACTGCTAATTGAAAGAGAAAGAAATGGTGAAGCCATTGATAGAAGTCTGTTACGAAGTCTCCTAAGTATGCTGTCTGACCTGCAGGCAAGTTGTTTGAACATTTGCAACAGTGTTTGTTCAGTTACTGGCTCTTTTTTATTTTTATTTTTTATTTTTTAAAACTCAACTCAACTGAGAAAAGGTCCTCCATTGCAGTGTGGTTGTGCCCGCAGCGCAAGGGTTAACTGCTTGGTTCTGTTTGGGAGGGTGGGTAAGAGAGAAGCAGTATTACCTACCTGATCCGTCACTTCCCCAGCAGACAGTGCTCCTTTATACTTTGGCAGTGGTCTTTCTCTGAGTCCTCATGTCCATTGCAAGGCTATGGGGTCCTGCAACAGTCTTGGTGACTTCAGGACCTTAGACTGCCAGAGCATAGGCGAAAAGAAGCTCCAAGGACCAGTCTATCAGCGGGTAGGAACCTGTGGGGAAAAAGAGGATCAGATATGTAAACCTGCTGTACCAGGGCCCCCTACATATAAAGGACCAGTTAGCCCTTACAGTGTGGGAGAAGAAAGGGAGAATTTTTTTTATTTTTCCCGGAGTTTAGCTTTTAAAAAATAATATGAAGATTTAATTACCCTTCTGTATCTTTAACGTACACTTAATTTGCTCAAACTGCTTGCAAAATGCACCAATAGAGATTTTCTATTGCAACAGTTGGCACGGGAACTGCTTGTAGGGAGATGAAATACTTTTTAGCTATCTTGACACTGGCAAGTTGTCAAGTGTCCTCATCGTCTGTGTGGCATGTTCCTAAGATTGGTTTGCTTTACATAGTTGCCAGAAATATAGCACTATTGCCTTTTTTTTTTTTTTCCCTCTAGATTTATCAAGAATCATTTGAACACAGATTCTTGGAAGAAACAAACCGTTTGTATGCAGCAGAAGGGCAAAGACTTATGCAAGAAAGAGAGGTAAAGTTTCAAATATCCCCTGCCTTAAAGTGTTTTGTAGAATTTCAACCCTGGGGAGAGGGTTATAAATGCCAGGTTTTGGCACGGGCATCAATTTTGTTACTGTGGTTAGCGGTAAAATGCTTACATATCAAAAAAAAAAAAGCAGACCTGTCCTCAGCTAGATTTATTATTTTATTTTTTGCTTCCATTTTTAGGAGAGAACTAAACCACAACCTATTACAGTACTTATGTTTTTTTAGTTTAGTTCTTAGCCTTTGGGAACTTTTTATATTGGCTATTGATTTGATATTTACAGGTTCCAGAATATCTCCATCATGTTAACAAGCGCTTAGAAGAAGAAGCAGATCGTGTCATTACATATTTAGATCAAAGCACACAGTAAGTGTTGTCATACATTGCTGTATTATCCATATTGACTGGCAGTACTAAGCATTTTTTTTTTTTTTTTTAATAGTTATATATCGTGTTTTGCAATATACCCTTTAACAGTTTTGGGCCCAGAATCCACTTGTTTTACAAAATCAGTGAGGTCATTATTTCCGCAGGTGACTCTAAAGTCGGCCAAACGTGGATCCAAATTCAGCCGGTTCAACAGGGACCGGCCGAGGTTCCATCTATTTATGGGCTGGCTGATTGTCCGCAGGTTGATTTAACTGGATCTTTTACATGCGATTACTCCCAGCGGCTATTTCTGTGTTGTTTTTATATAAGCCTGTTGGTTGGGGGGAGAGGCGGTGTCCCTTCCCTTCCATCAGCTGTTATCAGGAAACTCTGTGCTCTACGTCGTGTGTGTGTGTGTGTGTGTCACGCCACGCCAGTTTCCCACACCCTGCTCTCTAAGGCTGAGAAAAATCCTTTGATCTGTGTGTTGTAGAGGAGATGGCTGCAGATAAACAGTTACAACTTGTGTAGGATGAATTATTTTATCTGTGTATCACCTGAGGCTAGACACCTCACTGGGTATATGTAAGGGGTTACAGCCAGTGTAAAGGATACATTCACCATGTAACATGACCCAATGCTGCGGCATGTAATGACACCTCCAGACTGTTTGACACTATAAGTAAACTGGTTGTAACAAAACAATGTGGGCTAACTTACTTGATGTTCTAAAACTGCTCATTGCCTGTATGTCTCTAAATCTCAGTACTTTCTTTTATCATACATCACGAGACAGAGTGAGGCTATTATTCCTTACCGCCGCACCCCGATTTACGCCCTTACGCCACTCTTCAACCCCCCCCCCCCCCCATAGCTCTTAAAGGGCCATTTTTTATTTTTTTTGAATATGAGATCTGAGGTCTCTTTGACCTATATTTTAAGCATGAAATATTTAAGAGGGCCTGTCGTGCTTTTTTTTTTATTTCTATTACAAGGGATGTTTACATTCCTTGTAATAAGAATAAGTGACACATTTCTTTAAAAAAAAAAAGTGTTCAAACCACACATGTGAGGTATAGCCGCAGTCGGTAGAGCGAGAGCAATAATTCTAGCCCTAGACCTCCTCTAAGTCAAAACATGCAACCTGTACATTTTTTTTTTTTTTTTTTAAAACGTCGCTTATGGAGATTTTTAAGGGTAAAAGTTTGTCGCCATTCGACAAACGGGTGCAATTTTTTGAAGCGTGACATTTTGAGTATCCATTTACTCAGCGTAATATTATCTTTCACAATAAAAAAAAAAAAAAAAATTGGCCTAACTTTACTGTTGTCTTATTTTTTTATTCAAAAAAGTGTATTTTTTCCAAAACAAGTGCGCTTGTAAGACCACTGCGCAAATACGGTTTGACAAAGTATTGCAACGACCGCCATTTTATTCTCTAGGGTGTTAGAAAAAAAAATGTATAATGTTTGGGGGTTCTAGGTAATTTTAAACAAATCTCAAAAAGAGGTTCGGTCCTTAAAGCGGTTGTATACCCTATTTTTTTCCTTTTACCTACAGGTAAGCCTATAAGGTTCCCGCGCCACCCTGATCTACTGTCTTAAGGTCCTATATTCCACCCCAATTTACAGTCTCTAAATTTGACGGTATGGCTATTGAAGTCTCGTGGTGTCTACCCTAGTGAATGACAGAAAAATGGTCACTAGAAAGATCTATTCTAGGATCTGGAAAGCCTATATTGCTTTGTGTGAAGCCAGAAAATGGCATTCTCAGAAATATGTGATTGGGAGAATTCTCCTTCTTTTTTTTTTTTTTTTTTTTTTTTTTTGGAAATCAGATTTGATTTTGAGTACAATCAGGGGTCAGATTTCAGCCTTGTCAGTATTCTTCCAAAGGCCCTTAGCCTCCCATTCACCGCTTCAAATCCTTTATGCAAGGGGTAACCTGTTAGCATCCCTCCATTAGGTCACCTATGTGTCCTTGGCTTTAAGCCTGGTACTGTCTGCATTACAGAAACAACCGTTTGAGCCTATCAAGGAAATTCCATTAGCCTTGCTGTCACGCAAGCTAGGCTTCCTGATGACCATCACCTCGGCTAGAAGGATGTCGGAGTTGGTGGTCCTTTTGTGCAGGGCACCATACTTGATCTTTCACAACGACAGGGTCATGTTACGACCTGTTACATCCTTCTTTCCTAAGGTGGTGTCGGCCTTACATTTTGAATCAGGACATATGTTTTGCCTTCTTTTTTCTCTCAGCCTGGTTCGTTCGGCGGAAGATAAATTACTGCACTCCTTGGCTGTAGTGTGAGCAGTCAGAGTTTTTATTTGTCTAGATCAGCGGAGATTCGAGGATTTATTTTATTTTTTATTAACCAGAAGGACCCAAGAAGGGGCAGGCAGCTTTAATGGCTTACATTGGGTCGGTCAGTTGGTCATTCAGGCCTTCGGTTGGAAACATAAGGCTCCTCCCTTCAGGGTGAGGGCTCCTTCTACCCAGGGGTGTAGGAACCTCCTAGGCTTTTTACCATCGGGTATCTGTGGCTCAGATTTGTAAGGCTGCTACTTGGTCTTCAGTGCATACGTTGACAAAATTTTATCAAGTGAATGTTCGAGAAGCAGAGGTTTCGGCTTTCGGCAGCAGTGTACTGTGGGCTGCCATATAGGTCTGATGGCTATCTTTGCAAGGTGTCTCCCTTCCCTTAAGGCTATTGTTCTAGGACGTCCCAGTAAGTAAGAAATGATAGCCTCACTCTGTGTTCCGTGATGTATGATAAAGTACTGCGATTTAGAGACATGCAGGCAATGAGCAGGATTTTTTTCATCATACTTTAAAATCCTTTCCTTTAAATACATCACGGGACACAGAGTTCCCTCCCCTCTTTTTGAGGATTAAGTGCTTGCTACAAAACTGAAGTACTTCCTGTGTGGGAGGGGTTATATAGGGGATCACTTTCTGTCTAAAGACCTTTGGTCTACCAGTGTCCATTCACCTGGAGATGGAGTCTAACCCAGTAAGTAAGGAATAATATAGCCTCACTCTGTGTCCCATGATGTACTCAAAAGGGTTTTACAGGCAAATATGACAAAAAAAATCCTATTCTTAGGCCCCTTTCAGACGAGGCGGACTCCGCTTGCACGGAGCCCGCCTCTGTCCGTCGGCTCAGCGGGAGATCTGTCCGTTGATCTCCGCTGAGCCGGCGGATGACAAGCCTCTCTCCGCTCACTGAGCGGGGAGGGGCTTGCGAGCGCCGCTGATCTCTATGGAGAGATCGGATGAAAACGGACAGTGTGTCCGTTTTCACCCGATCTCACCCGATCCGATCCGCCAGCGACGGATCTGGACGTGTGGCCCATACGTCTGCTTTTGGCGGATCGGACCGGATCGGATGTCAGCGGACATGTCTCCGCTGACATCCGACGCTCCATAGAGTAACATGGATCGCCCGTTCAGATCCGCCGTCAAAACTGACAGGCGGATCTGAACGGGCCGTCCGTGTGAAAGGGGCCTTAGGCTTTGTGCAATACTAACATAATTCTCATGTCGTGCAGAAAACCATTAATTGCCACTGTTGAAAAGCAGCTTCTCGGAGAACATCTAACAACAACTCTACAGAAAGGTAGGATATTTACATATAATTGTTAATCCTGTAGACCAGGGATTTGCACTTAGCCGACCTCCAGCTGTTGCAAAACTACATGTCTATGGCTCTGGGTGTCATGCTTGTGGCTGTCTGAGTCTTGCTATGCCTCGTGGGACTTGTAGCTCTCTAATTGCATATCTCTGCTGTAGACAATATCGTTTTTGTTTTTATTGCACTGAGCAGAGAAGATGACTGTAAAGGTTTTTTTTTTTTTTTTTTTTTTATGTCCATGTTAGTCTATGGCTTCATGCCCACCTAGGCATTTTTGAGCTGCAAATGGCATAGGCGTTTTTAAGCTGTAAAAAAAACCCAGGACCAGTGCGTTCCGTGGCGCTGGGCTAGAGCTGTAAAAATGCGAATCGCGCATAAACGCGCACCGGCGTTTTTAAGCTGTAGCGTTTTTTTTCTGCAAAAAGTTGATTGACACTGTAATCCCTGTATAGTAAATTAGAGATGTGTAAAACGCTAATTAACGCTGACGCTAAAAAACGCGCAAAAACGCCAATGCAAAACACGGTAAAAGTCAAGTTTTTTTAGGCTGCTTTTTCCAGACGTCCAACCTAGCTTTACAGGGGGAATGATTGAAGGATGCAGCTGAAAAATGACCTGGTCATCCTGGTGGACAAAATCTGTAATTGTCTAAGATATATTTTTGTCCAATAGTTTTTCAGCTTTGGGCAGGAACGAACTTTATATCTGTATCGCAGCACCAACACATGTCTGAAACCTGCGTAGAATTTGTGGAGGTTCATTGGGGTCCCATAGCATCAGGACAAGAATTTGTAATTGGTTTTCTAAAATTGGGTGATGGAGGATTTCAGAGTATTTTTTGGCTTTTCTCCAGGGAAAGGGATGTTTGTAGATCATGTTCGCATTGATCTAGATCAGTGTTTCTCAACTCCCGTCCTCAAGGCGCCCCAACAGGTCATGTTTTCCGGATTTCCCTCAGATGAAACGGGTGTGGTAATTACTAAGGCAGTGAAACTGATCAAATCACCTGTGCAAAATAATGGTAAGCCTGAAAACATGACCTGTTGGGGCGCCTTGAGGACTGGAGAAACACTGATCTAGATATTGCTTTGCGACTGTTACTTGGTTGAGAACGCAATGCCTAAAAATACATAATGGCAGTGTAGACCAAATTTTACTACAATGGCTTTGTATAGTATTATCCACCTGATTTCAGAGGCCCTTTTTTTATTTTATTTTTTTGTGCAACTAATGCTTCCCAAATGCAGGCAGTCTTGCGCCACTGCATGTGTTACTTCAATTGACTTTTAATTTATAGCTACCAGCTTTTTAGTGTGTAGGTTTCATTGTATACCTTGATTGTATGGTTTTAATTTTGTACTTTGTCCATAAAAAGGTTTAAATCATCTTTTGGATGAAAACCGAATACAGGACCTCTCCTTATTGTACCAGCTGTTTAGTAGAGTCCGAGGAGGTGTGCAAGTCCTTCTACAGCACTGGATCGAGTACATCAAGGTAGATATTTTGTCTTGAAAGAATCGTATAGAATTGGATTAAGTTGTGGTCTCATCCATTGCAGGACGTGGGATGGCCAAAAACTGGGGTTATGCTGCCACCTTTTTTCAAAAAACCGTACGCCAGCCCAAGATCCCTCCACTACCAGCCTGCCTGTTTTCCCAAATAATCTTCCAGGACCCTTTTTCTTTTCCACTTCACAACTATGTGCCATTTTTGTGTTGGTCTATCAAATAAAATCCTAGTAAAAATACATTTTACTTTTTTTTTTATTTTTTTTATTTTTTTTGTAACATGACAAAATGTGGAAAATTTTCCAAGGGTTATGAATACTTTTTCAAGGCATTGTATTAAGGTAAAAAGTCATTAGACTTAAGAACCGGTTTAAAGGGCAGGTGGTGGCTCTTTTGGGTTTTGTAGAAATTTTAATTTGGTACGAGATCTTCCCAACTTTAAGTCTTTGTATAATGCTCACATCTAAGGCCCAGGATTTGAGACACCATTACTTCAGAATACATCAGTTCTGGTCAGTTATCACCTCCTAGAATTAGTACGCACTCCTCGGGGGTGATGACCATATCGTGAGCAGAGTGGGCATGCACTTTGTGGGAATAATTCTCTAAGATTGCGGTATGGTCCTAAAGCCATGGTTTTATGAAGTGCTACTGTGTGTAAAGGTTGTCCAACCAAAACTTGCCTTTTTGGAAGGAAGGTGTTGCAGCCATTGAGCTGGCCATAAACTGTTTGAATTTTGGCTGGTTCAGCAGGGACCACTTGAGATTCAAACCATGTACGGGCAGGCTAACTGTACCCAGGTTAATCCATCTACTTGGGTACAACCAGCATGTTCGATTTTTCATGCGATCATTGCCAGTGGCTATAGCTGCTGGCAATAATCACTGGCTGTGTTGATGGGTGAATCAAGTGATTTTTATTTCCTGCAGTCTGTGGTTGCAGGAAAGAAAATTGCAAAGTCTGTGGCTGGCTTTAGACAACTTCCCCAAGTTATGTTTACTTGTTTATCCTCAAGTAGCTGTCCTGGAAGATTATTTGGGAAACCCTTGGTTACACTTACCGTTAAGGGTATTTCCGAGAATCTTCCACGATGGCATTCATATTTCCACCCAGATGTCTTTAGTTTAAAATAATGGTGTTTTTAAATTGTTGCAATTAAAAAAAAAAAAAAAAAAATTCCACTAGTGCACATTGGTGGAGTTTTTTTTTTTTTTTTTTTTTTAAAAAACTGCTGAGTATGAGTGGCAGGGTTTTTGTTTCTTGCTCAAGGTGAAGCCAGTCATCTCTCAAGTAGCTGACCTGGAGAATTTTCAGAAATGCTGTTTACTTTGTGCTGCTCCTATGAGTATAGACTTCTTTTCTACAGCTCTACTGTGTTAATCTAGGACAAACTAACTTTATTGCTAGCAGCTTTTTTTTTTTTTTTTTTTTTTTTTTTTTCCCTAGTCAAGACGACTTTAGATCACTGCTGGAGTTTTTTTTTCCTCTTGGATTTAAGATTTTCTGGCACAGTTATCCTTAGCTTGGCTTCCAGAATACCTCATTGAGACCCTGCTGAACTGGATGTGTGGGGAGTGGTCTGAAAGTAACCCTCAGACACTGGGTTCCATTTAGGGTGCTTTCAAGACTATGTTCTGGTTTAAAGCTGGTTGTAAAACACTTTTCAGGTCTAGAGCTGTTGGCATTACCTCAATTCTTGCCCTGTCTTTAAAGACTTACTTGGCTGGTCAGGCTGAGCCCTGGGAGCTGCCTGAACTACGTAGGTTGCTAGTCACCTTTTTATTCCTGCTACCGCTACTTTTGCCGCAGAAGGGTTAAGACTGTGGAGATGATCACTGGCGTCACCCATTGGGGTTGTATGTGGTATATGCACTTCGTGGCTTTTACCACCGTTCAGCATCGAGGAAGCTGCTCCCTACTGCTGCTCCTTTGTAGAAAGTGCCACATGGAACTTTGATCTTCATTCTGTTCCTGATGCCATCCTATTGTACCTTTTTTTTTTTTTTTTAATTTTTTGTCAACTCTGGCCATCCAGCCCTCACCTGCTACCAGCTGTCCATGTTTTTGAGTGCTTGAAGCCTTGCATCTTACCATGAACCTATATGTTGTCTTACCATCATGCGGCTGCAAAATGTCTGTCTGTACATGGGAAGCACAGTCTCATTGTTTCGAGTGTCCCCCAGCTCAAATTCTGCTAACAGTGCTGGTGCTTTTTGCAGTGTGCGTTCTGACAGTGTCGTCATCTGCGGCTGGAAATCATATCATTTGCTGTTGGAGTCTGTTCTGAGTCCCCCATTTGGTCTGGCATGGT
This sequence comes from Lithobates sylvaticus, assembly GCA_028564925.1. NCBI lineage: Eukaryota > Metazoa > Chordata > Amphibia > Anura > Ranidae > Lithobates > Lithobates sylvaticus. Next base: position 64,581,095 of record CM053033.1, on the reverse strand, counting down.
CGGGCCCTCTCTGCCCTGGGATAAGGTTTTTACCACAGTCATGCAAGATTTGATGATCCAAATTACCCAGTTACTGACTCCGATTGCAAAGGTCACAAGCACACGCCTGCAGATTTTATATGGGATTTGCTGTGGCTTGGCAGCTTCCAAGCCATCACTTGCTTTAACGACTTGGCTTTTGAAGCCCAGTTTCTAATGGACAGGGGGGCATCTGAGTCTGAATTCCTAGGAAAAGCTAAGAAAGCTACTTTCAATTTTATCAGACGTGCCATCATACTTCACTCGGGGGGTGAGTCATTTGTAGTTAACACCAAGGGTTTCTCCTAGAGGCAAGTTTTGTCCTTCCTGCAGCTTGGTCTGGGCCAGCGTTTGCCTCTCAGCACTATTAAAGGTCTGGTTTCTGCCCTTCTTCTTTTTTTTTTATTTTCATGACCCCATTTTGTTGAGCCTGTTGGTTTCATGCTGAGTTACACACCCCTCAGTTGGACTGCTCTTTGGAGGTACCGAAGGTTTCAGATGCCTGTGTCCCTCAATGAACGATAAAGAAAATTTAGGATTGTACAATAAAAATTCACTGAGGGACAAAGTTCTCACATTTTGTGTATTTATGATCATGCTCTCAGTACTGCTTAGTAAGGCAGGTAGTAGAAGGGGATATCCTGGGCTGGCCTACAACAGTTTTTGAATTGTCCCAATCCCCCTGCAGATGGCAATCTAACCTGGAAGGTTTCAGGTGTCCTTTTGTCCATCAAGGGACTCCAAGAAAATTGATTTTATTGTGCGTACTAGGATATTTTAGATCAGTAGAGATGTAGGTGCCAATTTATTTTTTTATTTTTTTTAAAACCAGAATTTGTCACATTAGTATACCTTATTTGCTGACATGGATTTGAGTAGAATTCCATTTCTTTTTCAGGCTTTTGGCAGTACAATTGTGATTAATCCAGAAAAGGATAAGACTATGGTACAAGAATTGCTTGACTTCAAAGACAAAGTTGACCATGTGATAGATGTCTGCTTCATGAAAAACGAGAAGTTTGTCAATGCCATGAAGGAAGCCTTTGAAACTTTCATTAACAAGCGACCAAACAAACCAGCTGAGCTTATAGGTAATGATTTTCAATATGTTTAACTATAAAAACTTATTGTTTTTAGAAATTTCAATAAATGTAAAAGGAGGTGAAAGCACCAGTGTATTTCTTAGATAGAAATGAACAGTAAATATTAAGGTTCATCGCATTTATAAGACGCTGTTGAGCGCTGGGTCACGATGACACATCCTGTGTGGCAATATGGGAAATTGCCATACGAGTGACTCATAGGTGGGTTTTCTGGTTTACAAAGACCGAAGTGCGGAGAAGGAGAGAAAAGTAGAGAGGAAAGCATTGGGGTTGGAGAAATGAGTGGGGAAAGGGGATAGGGAATGGAGAGGCAAGTCCCCACCTCCTATGGACCACTTAAGTGTTTTAATGTTTCAGAGATGCAAAGTTCAATTGGGAGGGCAAAATCCCTGGTGACTACACATTTTTGCATGGGCGTCAGTTGAAATGACTGACAATTTTTCATTTGCCATAGTTTTATTTAGTTGGGGAAAAAAAAAACTTCAGAAAAGATTAACGCAACGAATTTCCATGAATGGGCAATCGTTAGCTTGGCAGCGTAAAAAAAAAAAAAGATTACACGCCTTTTTTCTTCTCTGCACTACATTTTGGTGTGTGTGTGTGTGTGTGTGTGTGTGTGTGGTAGATGGAGATATATAATCTCATGTATGTATAAATAAAACCAAAAAGGTTCAATCTGCAGAACCCTTTTAAAATTCTCACACTCCAGGGCTAGCAAAATGCTAATATAATTTGTATTGCATTACAGCAAAGTATGTGGATTCAAAACTACGAACCGGAAACAAAGAAGCTACAGATGAAGAGCTTGAAAAAATGTTGGATAAAATCATGATCATATTTAGATTCATTTATGGTAGGTTTCTGAATGTGTGAACCTGCACTTATTGTGTGCAATTTTTTTTATATCCCTTTTATATAGAGTTTATATAAGAGACACTTGTGATTATGGTTACATATTTGCTGATTAACTGTTCAAGATGATGCTTTCTGCATCTGCTGTTGTCTCCCTGCTTGGCTGGCGATGATTGTGGCATATATTTTTTTCTAAAACCTTAAAGGAGTTGTAAAGGCAGAAGGTTTTTTTATCTCAATGCATTCTATGCATTAAGATAAAAAAAAAAAAAAGTCTGTGTGTAGCAACCTATGGGCGCATGCAGGGATCACTATGATCGCTCCTATATGCCCGCTGACATCTGATAATAGTAACCGTGAGTGTTACTATATATCAGACTGTCAGTCAGTTTATGAATGCATGGAATCTATACAGATTCCATGCATTCATTCAGTAAAGTGATACAGAGGAAAGGACTAGTTTCAGTCCCTTCCTCTGTCCCCCCCCCCCCCACTCTCACCCCTCCACGGATACCTCAACCTCTCGCGGCCAACCCAATCCATGCTGATATGGCAAGGAGGAGAATCCGGAAGACGATAGTGAATATTGATTCGCGGACGGTGGCCCTAATGGACTGGCTGCTCCTGGTAAGACTCCTATCCCATGGAGCGGACTCTGTCAAGCAGATCCACCGCCTGTCCATTTCCATCGGACACCATCCGATCTGCTAAATCGGGGATCCTCAAACTACAGCCACCCAGCTGTTGCAGAACTACACATCCCATGAGGCATTGCATAACTGACATTCACAGACATGACTAGGCATGATGGGAATTGTAGTTCCTGAACAACTGGAGGGCCATAATTTGAAGACCCCTGTGCTAAATGGATGGGGAATGGAATCCCCATCCGTCTGTTTTTAGCGGACTGGATCAGATAGGCTGTAAACAAACACATGGCCATTTACATCAGTCTCTCCATAGAGAACAATGGGTGGTCTGATAGGGTCTGCCTGTTCGTTTTTTCAGACGGGCCCAATTGGTGTGCTTGTGTGAAAGGGGCCTAAGGCCTTGTTTAGATTGGGCATACACAGCGCACCTTTACAGGGATGCACAGGTGTTCCATGCATCTCTGTGCAGACAGTCCCATTGATGTCATTTGGGATTTAGCAACTGCACCAACAGAGCCATTGCTCCCAATTTTACACCCCTGTAGGTCCATAGGCATGTCCCGGAGCTCACACTGTCTGTCTGCCTTAGGCGTCATGTACCCACACCCACATGGATGTCAGATTGGGAACAGCAGCTATACCTGTGCAGACGTTGCATCCCAATTGACATAAATGAGACTGCCTGTACAGGGATGCATGTGTGGTTAAACATGGCCCCCCATGGGCATACACTTTAGTATGCCACATGTGAATGCTGCTTTAGTACTAATTTAACAGGAATTTTGTAAGTTACGTTGTGTTTATGTGCAATATTTAATGATTTTAGTGTATTTTTTTTGTGAAAATAGCGATATGATGAACTTTTGCGCAAATAGTGTGGGGCCCAAAAAATCTGTAGTGGTTTGGGGGGGTCTTTCACAAATTCTGAAGGCTATAAGTAAAAAATCAAAGGAAAAATTGCAAAAATGGTTTGGCCACCTGAGTGTACAAAATGGAGCACATGGCCTGGCAGTGAAAGGGTTAAAGAGGAAGTAAACTGAGTCCATAATGAGGCTTGCCTATAGGTAGTGTAAATATCTCCTAAACGTGCGTTTAGGAAATATTTACATTGAATGCAGCCAGTGACATGACTGGCGCATGCCTTCTGAAGGAACGGCCACCTGTGCCGTTCCTTCAAAACCCTGTGCTGTGAACGGTGGCTCCTGCACGCATGATGTCATCGCTGCTCCGGCCAGTCACAGAGCCGTAGCCCGCAAGACTGGTGAAGATGGATGCGGCCGCAGCGCTGACATCGCAGCGCTGGAACAGCTTTGTTTCAAGGTAAGTTTCACATAATGTGCTAGTATGCGATGCATACTAGCACATTATGACTTTACCTTGCAGGAAAAAAAATGAAATGCTTTCATCGGTGTACAACCGCTTTAATTGAACAAGCTTAAGTTAGAAGATGATTTGATTACTATGCACAGCTGCACCAGATTCTGTGTGCACCAGTTTTAGTTACATTTCTCCTATTGTTTCTTGTTTAAGGATCAAAACGTCTGCTGAGTGTTTAATTTATATAAAGAAGGTAGAAACTTTTACATAGAAGCACTTTATTGTTTTTGAACTTTTTAAAATCACGTTGTATTGTATACATTAGTTACTCAGAGGTTTATTTAACCACTTAAAGACCACAATACGTATATACATGTTGTGGCTCTGAAGTTGTTTACCAGGATTATGGCTTGAAGATATCTGCCATAACCCCAATATCACTTTTTTACAGCCAGCAGTTGGCTTTCTAATGAAAGCACCCAAGTTCATGAGCTACCTCTACGCGCTTTTTTTGTCCTTGTACCCATTTTGAGGAGATTTTTATTTATTTTTTTTATTTTTTTTTTTTTCACAAAAAGTTTATCTACCCCCCACTGTGGATCCGGCATTGGTCCTTCCTTAAAGATGACTGGTTAAAATCCCTTAAGAGATCTTCCCACTGCTGAGGTTTATCCTTTGTTGATAGAATGCATTGACCAAATGTCTGTAGCTTTAAATCTTTTTCATTATAAAAAAAAATTGTGATGCTTTGCTGAAAGCCTTCCGGCTTATCTCTTGCATGGGTCTCTTGTCGGTACACATGCAGGACGCTGGTTAAATTGCTGGTCTGCGAAACCGTCATCCAAGAAGTGTTGGATCCACTTGGCCTTTCAGAGATACTTCATGGTCTACCATTGAAACAACCATCAAGAGCCCTACTGTGTTGATAAGAGCACCCATTTTCCTCAGCTGGAGTAGACTAAGGAACAGACTGCAAAGTCTTTTCACTCGTTATCAGTTATAAAACGTCCCTTTGTTTCTTCATTCTTGTGCTCTCCATGTTGGGATCTCTCAAGTTGGGCTCACAACCCACCCATAAGGGAGTGTGTTGGAGACATGCAATTCCTACTTATTTGCAATTTTAAGCTAAACCTGATAGAAAATATGTAATTGGATACACTTCTAAAAACACACAAAGTTGTTGGGGGGTGGTTTGGGAGGGGGGGTGGATGTTAGGGAGTTGGGCGAGGCTGGGGTGAGGGCAGGGTGGGAAGTAGAGGGCAAAGTGAGGGCAAGGTTGTTGAGGGTGGGATGAAATGGGGATTGTGGGGTGGGAGAATTGAGAAGAAAAAGGCTGTGATTGTTGGGGGAAGAGGATGGGGGGGGTCATTGAGAGACATGGGGCAGAGGTGACAGCTGGTGGGGGAAGGAGGAGGCGGCAGCCCAGGGAGGGCATAGTACATGGCGCTAGGAGGGCTCAGTACAGGGCATTGGGTACAGACCAGTGTGTACACTGACGCCGTACTGTACATCATATACAGTGTGTATGTGTATAACATATACAGTACAGTGTTGGGGTACAGACTGGTCTGTATAGTGTATATACTTTATGGTGCTAGTGTATAAGACTGGTCTTTACCCTGCTGACACCGTACTGTACATACTAAGCTGTTTGCACGACTTGCTCTCCTCATTACTTGGTTCGGCTTCCAGGGAGGATTACACAGCTGCCTCACATAGAAACATGTGCTGATGCTGTCCTGCCCCTTGGCGACACGCCCAGTCTCTGTTATTGGATAGCATCCAGCCATCTCTCTCTAGAGAGAGAGATATCATGACATCACCCACCCTCTTCTTGTTTACAGAGGCAGGAGAGGATCGTGGCAGTGCTGCATAATGAATAAGACAGCCAGGAGTGTCAGTGTAGCCAGCTTTTTGGGGCTGTGCTGATTTAGATGTGCAGATCTCCCCTGTTAGGAAATTCAGCTGATCGGCTCTCCTCACACTCTGAGATCGGTGATGCGCTGTGGGGGACAGAGCGCACCACGATTACCGCTCTGCGTGCCCTTATGGCGAAAATTGGTTAACGTCATGTGATGTCATCCCAGAACGGAAGAGCTGCCTCCCGTCCATCAATTGACAATGCGGTGGGCGGGAGGTGGTCAATAGCTGGATCTTAAAATCCTAAAAGGCCAGGCATGCATAATCCCCTTTTTAGGCCGGGACAGGCTATAAATGGTAACGGTAGAATGGTAATTTACTCCACTAAATCATTCACCACAGATAATTCAGATATGGCTCCAAAAAAAATAAAATAATAATTCCATAATTGTAAAGACAGTCTCGCTTGGCATTGATTCTGCCCAAGAGCAAGAACAGCTCTCACTGCTTCTTTTTGGACACTCCCTAAGTTATGGTCTGTGGACTGGCGGGCAGCTGCTGCTTCACTCCCTCGTGTGCAATCGAACTGACAGGTCTCAGAGTTGCGCCCTACGTGTTGTGTTAACTTTTTCAGGGGGAACTAGAGCCTGTCCTCATCTTAAAGGGGACTATGTGTGCCTGTGCATTGATGATTTAAAAGTCCAGCTAGTGATGGCGGTTTTTCACAGTGATTCATCATTTAAGCACTTTTTAAAAGGGGAATTGTCTGATTTGGACTTGGATATTACTTCATTAATGTGTTCATATGCAATTTATCAATGATCTTTAATTTCATACACTGGAGCCCTGCAAGATGATATTTTTAGAAGAGGATCTGAGAGTTTTTTTTTTTTTTTTTTTTTTTCTTTTTCCTCCTCCATTCTCGAAGATTGTTTGGGCATGTAGCACACAATGAATACACATCTGGCTAATGTAGATTGATATCTAGATAAAATTAGTTTTACACCCCCCCAGTGAAATGTTCACACAGCATGGGTCTGTCAATTAAAAGAGTTTAACAAAGTCCTTTTTTATGTGTTTTTTTTTTCTTTTTTGCAGGAAAAGATGTTTTTGAGGCCTTCTATAAAAAAGACTTGGCCAAAAGGCTCTTAGTTGGGAAAAGTGCTTCTGTGGATGCTGAAAAATCGATGCTTTCTAAACTTAAGCATGGTAAGAATATGATTGTCAGTCTTCCTCTTCCTTCCTCCTTCTCCTCCATGTACCAAAAGTCACTTTCTCTATAAAGGAAGTTGGTTTTCTAGAAATGGTCTCTTCAGTATTTAGGTGTGTGCATGGGCAAAGACACATCTCTGACAACTTTTTAAAGTGGTTGTAACCCTAAAAAAAAATAACATGCTCTTGTCCCTTTAAGGCACGAGCTATAACACCGTGCTTTTGATGTCAGTTGTCCCTTTCTATGCTGTACAATACCTGGTTGATTCTGCATGTTCCTGTCTCTTGTTTAAACTGACCACGTTTATCATGGCTGCTGATCCATGATAACGTTGTCGGTTTACATGCCTCCATCATCCAGCTCTCTTCTCAGCATCTCTCCCTGTCAGTTCATTTGTGTGTAAGCCAATCTCCTCCCCCCCTAACCCCACCCTCTCCTCCTACCTGTGTAATTCTATTCCCTGCAGCTGCTCCAGTACATGTAAAGTAAAGAAATGTATTAGATTGATCCTCTTTAGGGTCCCTGTTCAGTACTGTCTGCGTGTTTTTTTTTACCCTAAAATTTATAATGCTAAATGCCTTCTTTGCAGAGCCCTGCTGTGCGGACACGTGACCTCTCTCTGCCAGCTTGCATTCATCATGGGGTAATCTCAGCCCCTCCCACTGTGCTCTCTTAGGTCAGGAAGGAAAGCAGAGGGAGGTCACATGACACCACAACAAGGCTCTGCAAAGAAGGTAATTATTATTATATTTTTAGGAAAACCCACACACTGTACTGAACGCGGACCTAAATACAGAGCAAATCAAAGTAATGAATACAGGCGGTCCCCGGGTTACAAACAAGATAGGGTCTGTAGGTTTTTTTCTTAAGTTCTTATCTGTTTTTAAGTCGGAATGGGTAAATTTTTTTTTTTTTTTTTTTTTTTTTAAGTGTAGCTCCAGCCACACAAACTATTTTTAAGCTTTTTGGATAGCACAGGGAGGGGTTAACACCCCTGTAACGTTTGTTTAGCTGTCTGTGCCCCTGTTCAGAAGATTTCACCTCACGTTCTGTCCCAATGACAAATGGATTTAGGAAATTTTGGGTTGTTGTGGAAACAAGCCTTGGTGATAAAGCTTCAGTAGAGGTACCCTTTTCCCATAATAACTGTTACTGGAGTGAATTTCCCTTCCTAGGGGTAGATTTCCTCTCACTTCCTGTTGTCTCCCTCCGTTTGTAAGTCAGATGTTTGTAGCTAGGGGACCGCCTGTACATGTGACTTTACGACCACTTTAATTATCTCTTCTCATTGAACAGAATTGGACTAAGACTAGCCAAAGATTATACAGCCATGGGTTAAAGGAAAGAAAATTGTTTGGTTCCCCATCAACAGAGTCAGTGTTGATGGGGGGAAAACCCTTCCACTGTGCTATTCTGACAGTGGGAGGTTTCATAATTTCGTAACGGGCATATCTGCCACTACTCCGTAGCTTAAGTGAAATCTGGCAAATGTTAAAAAAAGAAATCAACTTTAGCTATATTTTAAGGAAAATCTGCAAATTCATGTGACCCAAAGAATGATTTATTTATAAATGTATTGGGATGCTTGTTTGAAACACACTAAAAAGTGATAGAAGCAACACATTGTGAACACGATGCTTTATTAAAATTTGGAGAATTTGAAATTGACTTAAACCTGAATACTCCTCTGCTCAGTCCTTATAAACTATATTCCTATATGTAGAATTTGGAAATTGAATACATTTAAATTGTAAGACATTGGTCTAGACCAGTGATGGCAAACCTTGGCACCCCAGATGTTTTGGAACTACATTTCCCATGATGCTCATTCGCTCTGCTGTCTAGGTGAGCATCATGGGAAATGTCGTTCCAAAACATCTGGGGTGCCAAGGTTCGCCATCACTGGTCTAGACTGTCATCATGGGTATAACAAATGAATGATTATTTTTCTATTGTGCCAACACAAGCTCACTCACACTATGAAAACCAGTCCATTTTGTTCTTCAGATTTTTTTTTTTTTTATGCTTTATGAATATAATGGGGGAAGGTAAATTTACAACTAAAGGCTCCTGTAAAACTGTTTAACAAATATCAAATTCAGTTACTATATGATGCACAATCCTTATGAAGTAAACAAAAAAAAAAAAACTCCTTTACATTTCCTGACTGTGCCAATTACTACATTTCCCGATTTTGAGTCGCGCTACCTGCCTCCAATGTTTTATTGTACTGCTATTAGTTTCACTTCAGATCTGGTCTTCTGTGGTACCAGGGCTGTTTTTCTTAATTCTTCCAGCTAGAATAACAGTTTTGATATAATTAGAAATGGCTTCAACAGTTGCTTTTAGTTACTCACCTGTGATTCAGTAAAAATGTGTGGTAAAGTATACCTTTAGAAAGACTTCAAAGGTTAGAAACCCTGACAGGTTGCAATTTAGTGTTTGCATGGTAAACTTGTGTAAACTATGGATATAAGTTGAGCTGCATGATATTTGGCTGTTCATCTGAGTAAATGCAATTATGGAAAACATATTATTGTAGCAATTTATTTTTTGTGTAGAATGTGGAGCTGCCTTTACCAGCAAGCTTGAGGGGATGTTCAAAGACATGGAACTGTCGAAGGACATTATGGTTCACTTTAAACAGGTATATCACCAATGAAAAACTTCAAAGTTATTGATTTTAGTGTTAAATTATTTGCAAAATTTATGCTTGCAACTTTTTCTTCTTGCAGTACATGCAGAATCAGAACGTCCCTGGTAACATTGAATTAACTGTGAATATCCTTACAATGGGTTACTGGCCAACATATGTGCCTATGGAAGTTCACCTACCTCCTGAGGTAATGTGTTAGATGCATTTGTTGCATTTAAACTTTCGTTTTAGCTGGCTGTTTCCCAGCATGGTTGTATCCTATTTACTTAAAACTAAATGTATCTGTTTTGCCTGTTGCCAACATTTTTATCCCTTCTTGCAATTGGGAAGGTCTAAAGTGTGTGCTTTTATCAGTATTATGGCAAGGTAAAGGATGGTGTAATTATATCTTGGGCTGCAGAAGTGCAAGCCCCATGTAGTGCTGTGAAAAAATGTTTGCACTCTCTCGGATTACCTTTTTAACTTTGCAGATTTGGAAATAAAGGTTTCTAGACCTTTGTCTTGGGGCTGGCTCACACACAGAGCTGCCAGAGAGGTAAATCGTAGCTGCCCATTCTGGCTACAGTAAGGGGCAGTGTGGTGCAGGCTTCAGCACATCACGCAGCTCCCTTTTTTATTTCTTTATTTTTCTCACTGAACTTTATTTAAGGTGTACAGTAGGTACACTTCATGTTGCTGTACTGTGGTGCTGGGCATTGAGGTTCTGTATATTGCTCTGTTGTAAAATGCAGCACGTTTTGCATTTTTTTTTTTTTTTTGTAGCAAGCTGCAGTGCAGTGTGAATGGGGCACACAGCAAACAGTTTTGTGTCCTTAAAGAGGAAGTAAACCCTGATGGGTTTACTTCCTTTGTTTCCCTGCAAAGGTAAAGCATAATGGACTACTATGCATCGCATAGTAGCACATTATGTGTCACTTACCTGACACAGGAGCCAGCGATGTCCCCTCTTCCACAGAGGGTCCATCTTCCTTCCGGGTATCGCTGCTCTGGCGCGGTGAGTGGCCGGAGCAGCGATGACGTCACTCTGGCGCATGCGTGCGGGAGCCTTAAGTGACAGCAGGTTTGCCTTCACTTGCAAGCCCAGTGCACCTGCGCCGTAGACAGCGGTGCCCTTTATTTGTAAAATATCTCCTTAACCGTGGAGGTTAAGGAGATATTTCTCTAGTCATCTTCCAGGACGGCACACCTGAGAGGATGACTGGTCACACCTGGCAGGAAACACAATTAACAAAGTTTAAAAAGCCCCACCCCTCCCTCTGACCCTCAGTTATTGATTGTGTTTCCCACACGCTGATGGCTGCGAAACCGTTTGTTATTTTTTTCTAAGACCTCAGGTCTGGGACCATGGTCGCCCCCTTAATGAACAAACCCAGAGCAGTCAGTGGTGCCTGTGGGGTTCTCTGTTCAAGCATTTTTCAAATGCCATTAAATTAAGGGGTTTTTCCCTCTGCTCTCCCTAGAAAGCTGAATGGGAGAGGCTGGGGCACTAGGACAGGTGAGTTGTCCATAACCCCAGGGGCCACCTAACCTTCCCTCTTTTCCTCCCCTCATACCTGACAGTGGTGGACGGTTGGGGGGGGCCGCTGATACACCCCACGTCGGCCGGAAGCTGGGCTCCAATGGCCGAACGTTTTCTTCCCCTTAGGGGGCCGTGCCATCCTTAGGGATAGACCGCGGCGCAGAGCGGCGTCTGTAGCCGCTAGTGCGCATGTCCGGAAGCCGCCGGGCGCCGGTGTGACGTCATATCCGGCGCGCCGGGGCTTCAACAAAATGGCGGCGAGCGCGGCGGTCAGAGCACGAGGCGGCTGTTTGGAAAGAGGGGGCCCAAGGTCCACAGCCTTCACAGTCGATCCATCTACCGGCGTAGAGGCAGAGGATGGAAGGCGGACCAGAGCTCGCGGCATCAGAGGTCGCCACAGGGGGTGAGTGACTCGGCTGGAGCGAGGGGGGGCAGACATTTGGGGTGGCCCTATTGTCCTTGTCCCCCACACTGTATGTGTATGTGATGTGGCTAATGGGGTGTCCCTTTCTTACAGAGACCGAATGCCCTGCTCAGGAGAGAGCCAGTAGGTCTGGGAAAGCCACATCCAAAACTAAACGCTGTGGGTCTTGTAGCTCTAAACTCCCACAGGACCACAGCAAGCCTTTTTGTTACAAATGTATTTACAAATTGGCAGGCAAAGAGACAGCAGAAGTTGCAAAGGAATGCAGGGCACTTCAGGTTGAGATGCTAGCTACCCTTCAGTCTTTTAAAGCCGTACTTGATCAGCGTCAGGGGGATGCCAGATCAGTAAGGGAAAGCTCTCCCTCACAGGAAGATAGATCTACCTTTTACAGGAGGGTCTCAGGAACCTGCCCCATACTATTCAGAGGAGGAGGTTTGCAGCTCTGACCTGAGTTCCCAGGAGGGGGAGGACTCAGATCAGGATAGCCATGTAGAGACCAGATCTGGGGGGCACCTCTTTTCAGCAGAGGATATGGAGGGTCTCCTCAGGGCAGTATATGCGTCAGAGGACATTCAGTTACCTTCCGCCCAAGTGTCAGCTCAGGATAAGGTCTATAGAGGTTTGGGTAAGCCACAGGCCAGATCCTTCCCAGTTCACCAGTCCCTGAAAGATATTATCTTGAGGGAATGGAAGGAACCTGAGCGTAAACTCCTCAGACTTAAAACTTGGAAACGGAGATGTCCTTTTAAGGAGGAGGAGGAAGAAAAATTTTTCAAAGTCCCACGCTTAGATGCGTCCTTGGCGCAGGTTTCTAAACGGTCGGACTTATCTTTTGAGGACGCGGGTAACATTCAGGATCAGATGGATAAAAAAATCTGAGATCCTGTTGCGTAGAGCTTGGGAAGCGAATGCATCGGCCATGAGCCCTGCATTAGCTTCAGCTTGTGTAGCCAGGAACGCGATGGCTCAACAAGCTGATGGACCATCTCACACGTAAGAAGGAATCCAGGGAGATAGTAGAATCCCTGGAAGTGGTGGGGAGAGCTATCGCCTTTTTGGCGGACGCGGCAGTAGAGACAGTAAGGACGACTGCTAAGTCAGCGGCATTACTGAACTCAGCCAGGAGGGCCCTTTGGGTTAAGACTTGGGACGGAGACTTCACTTCTAAGTCCCGACTCTGTGGTATTCCCTTTGAGGGCTCCCTACTCTTTGGTTCGGGTCTGGAACAGGTCCTTTCCCGATCCACAGAAAAAGGTAAGAAATTTCCCTCCAAACCCAAGAAGGAAAAAGGGAGGAAATTTTTTTCGTGGCCCCCCTGCAAAAGGCCAGTTCAAGGGCAAAGGGGGACAAAGGAAGAAATGGGGGATCGGAAAGGGCAAAGAAAAAAAAATCCTTTTTTCTGGGTCCGGACCGTCCAGCAAGGATTCTAAATGACGCCATAAAAGTGGGCGCAAGGCTCTCGTATTTCCTTCCCCAATGGGAGAAGATCTCAGAGAGCCCTTATATTTTAGACCTAATAAAACTAGGTTACAAGCTGGAATTTCGGTCACTCCCACCTCAAAATTTTTTGGTTACTTACCTTCCCAAAGATTCTTTGAAGGCAAGGGGCTTGCTAGACAGCGTTCGCATGCTCGCAGAACAGGAAGTGATTATCCCGGTCCCAGTGACTCAGAGGGCTTTCGGTTTTTATTCCCACATTTTTGTGGTCCCGAAGCCATCGGGCAAGTTTCGGTTGATTATCAATCTACGGAAACTGAACCACTACCTGTTGTACAAGCGATTCAGAATGGAGAGCATCTACACGGTCAGAAAACACCTCCAGAAGGGAGTTTTCATGATCACATTAGATCTCAAAGATGCTTACCTGCATGTACCCATTGCCCCGGATCATCAGAAGTACTTGCGTTTCGCAGTACGGACAGAGCAGGGGGTGCAGCATTGGCAGTTCAGGGCACTTCCCTTCGGCCTTGCGGCCAGTCCAAGGATTTTTACCAAAGTCCTGGCAGAGGTAGTATCCTTTCTACACCTTCAGGGGGTAGCTCTGATACCATACCTCGACGATCTGTTGATCTACAGTCCATCCAGAGACCAGCTCCTGAGAGATCGAGAGTTGGTCTTGTCGACCCTGGATTCCCTAGGTTGGATGGTGAGTCAGGAGAAATCCTCCCTGGATCCCTCACAGTCGAAGGTATACTTGGGGTATCAGTTGGACTCAGTAGCCCAGAAAGTGTTTCTTCCTCCCGAAAAGGTCGAAAAAATTCGGGGCGCAGTGACAGTGTGTCTCGAAGCCCCGGAGGTATCTTTGAGAAACATCATGAGGGTGTTGGGCCTGATGGCCTCTTGCATCCCGGCAGTTCCCTGGGCTCAGCTCCACTCACGAGTCCTCCAGGGCTTCCTTCTCTCCTCTTGGGGCGGGAGAAGAGAAACCCTGGAGGAGAAAGTTCCTCTGTCAGAGGAGGTAAGAAGCTCCCTAGTTTGGTGGCTCGATCCCGTCAACCTATCGGGAGGTCGGACGTGGACACAGCTAGACCCAATAGGCATTACAACAGACGCAAGTGCCTGGGGTTGGGGGGCTCATTTAGGAGACCGCTACGCCCAGGGTCCCTGGGATCAGAGTCAGAGCAGAGCTTCCTCAAACTTCAGGGAGCTTCTGGCAGTCGGGAAGGCATTAAGTGTCTTCCGGGACTTGATCCAAGGAAGGGAAGTCCAAATTTTCTCGGACAACCGGGTGGCAGTATCCTATTTGAACCGTCAAGGGGGAACAAGGTCAGTCAGTCTAAGGGCACTGACCCAAGATTTCCTGGGAGAAGCAGAGAAAAACATTCTCTCAATCTCTGCGGTCCACATAAAGGGATCCCTCAATATACAAGCAGACTTCCTCAGCAGACAGCCCATTCTTCAGGGAGAATGGGAGTTGAACGAAGAAGTTTTCGCTCTGGTAAATCGTCATTTCGGAGTACCAGAGATAGATTTATTCGCTTGTCAAAGGAACGCAAAGGTGCGGAGATTCTTTTCTCTCACGAGAGAACAGAGATCCTCAGGAGTAGACGCTCTCGCTCAGAATTGGGACTTCAGCCTGGCATATGCCTTTCCTCCCCTGGTACTCATCCCACGAGTGCTTCAAAAGCTGTCACAGTCGGATGGAGACCTTATCCTGATTGCACCCTGGTGGCCGAAGCGGGTCTGGTTCCCCACCATGTGGAGGTGGTCAGTCGTGCCTCCGCTGCATCTCCCGGTCAGGCGGGATCTTCTCTGCCAGGGCCCAGTGCTGCATCCCAACCCGGGGTTTCTGTCCCTGACGGCCTGGCTCTTGAGAGGGAGATCCTCAGGAACAGGGGATGCTCGGAGAAGGTAATTGACACTCTTCTCCTTAGCAGGAAGAAGGTTACCAGACAGATTTATGCAAAGGTCTGGAAGATCTTCTCTAGATGGGCTCAAGCAAATCAGAGAACTATCCAGACGATTCCAACCGTGCTGGATTTTCTCCAGGAAGGGGTAGACCAAGGGTTAGCGGTCAGTACCCTTAGGGTCCAGGTAGCAGCCCTGTC
The DNA here is from genome assembly GCA_028564925.1 of Lithobates sylvaticus. NCBI lineage: Eukaryota > Metazoa > Chordata > Amphibia > Anura > Ranidae > Lithobates > Lithobates sylvaticus. The sequence continues at coordinate 64,565,932 of CM053033.1, read as the reverse complement.
AGTGTTCTTTGACACAAGGTTAGCTCAAGACCCTCTTGTTAAGAGATTCTTGCTAGCCAGGGAAAGGTTAACCCCGGTAAGGACAGTTAGTTCCCGCCGTGGGATTTGTCCCTGGTTCTGGACGCCCTGACGAAAGGGCCATTTGAGCCGTTGGATCAAATTTCATTTAAATTTCTTTCCCTTAAAATGTCCTTTCTTCTAGCCATCACCTCAGCTAGAAGAGTAGGCGACCTACAGGCCCTGACAATAAAAGAGCCTTTTTTGTTGATCCTAGAGGACAGGGTAATCCTTAGACAGGATCCTCTTTATTTACCAAAAGTGACCTCGGGGTTCTACAGGTCACAAGAGATTATTCTTCCATCATTCTGCCAGAATCCGAAGAATGAGAAGGAAGAAAGATTGCACCTTTTTAGATGTTAGACGCTGTCTTTTAGTCTATCTAGAAAGGGCAAGGGAGTTTAGGAGATCAAATCATCTTCTAGTTACTTTTGGGGGCCAAAGAAAGGGTCTTCAGGCCTCAAAACCTACGATAGCCAGGTGGATTAAGCAGGCAATAGTTTTAGCCTATAAACACTCGGATAAACCGGTTCCATCCCACCTTAAGGCTCATTCAACCAGATCTCTGGCGACCTCCTGGGCAGAAAGGGCAGGTGCTTCCATAGATCAGATCTGCAAGGCAGCAACATGGACGAGCCATAATACCTTCCTGAGGCATTACAGAGTGGAGCTGTTGTCCCCTCAGGACTTGGCTTTTGGCAGGAAGGTCCTACAGGCGGTGGTCCCACCCTAAGGTAGGCCTTAACTTCTTGCTCATCGTCTCAGGTGTGCCGTCCTGGAAGATGACTAGAGAAAAATACCAGTTACACTTACCGGTAACGGATTTTCTAGGAGATCTTCCAGGACGGCAGGCCTACTTCCCTACCCTTAAAATGTTGGTGATGTTTTATTCTTCACAGAATGTACCCTCTGACACTGGTGTGGGTGTTTACTTTGTCATAACTGAGGGTCAGAGGGAGGGGTGGGGCTTTTTAAACTTTGTTAATTGTGTTTCCTGCCAGGTGTGACCAGTCATCCTCTCAGGTGTGCCGTCCTGGAAGATCTCCTAGAAAATCCGTTACCGGTAAGTGTAACTGGTATTTTTCTTGGACCTACAGGTAAGCCTTAATCTAGGCTTACCTGTAGGTCAAAGTGGTCTGTAAGCTTTTACAACCACTTTAAGGTGACAGGCATTTTTACTATGCAGTTAAACACGTGTCACTGCACAATGTGTGAATTTGTCTTTAAAATGGTAGTCAAATGTACTTTTTTTCTTTAAGGGCTCGTTAATACCATCTGCAGACACCTACATTTTTCTGCATTAGGAAAATGCAGGTCTCTGCAAGGCACATAGAAAACATTATTTTCTATGTGTCTCATCCACACTGAAACACGGTGCGGAGCTGTGCAGAACTGTGTCTGCAGTTTTTTTTGCACGGCTCCACACGTGTTCGTGTCCTGACTGCAGGGCCACAGTTAATGGGTGCAGCAGGAAGAATCAAATGGTGGACAGGAGTGAGTGATTGGTGGTTGTGATGGACAATTGCAGGAACTGGTATCTTGTGAGATTCTCCCTGCAGCAGCTGAAAGCCAACAGGTGGGAGGGGAGGATAAGCTGGCCTTCAGCTGCAGCAGGGAGAATCGCACAGAAGATCTGTGTGCTCTCCACTGCCTTCGTCCTCTTCCCAATAAAGGGGTTCATTCACTCCCATTAGTGAGGTAACATCTATTAGTCTGCCTCTCTCTGGGTCACAGATAGCCCAGATTGAGTACAGTCAGTGGTTTCAAGAGGGTACAACTTACAGTTGAAAACTACTGCCCACAAACCAATTTCTTTTTTCAAATCGACCACAGACTGCCCAAAGACTGTTGGGTTTGCAAAATGCTATGGCCATGAACCTCTTGTCCCAGAGATTCATTGTGCCAGTACCTATACAAGACTGGTTCAAAGGCTTCTACAAAGGCTTCTACATAAGCCTTTTTCATGCTACCAAAGCCTGATTGGATATTGGCCCTATTTTGGACTTAAAATTCCTCAACAGTTTTTTTTTTTTCAAATTCCGTATGGAGTCTGCAAGGTCTTAAATTGCCTCTCAATAGAATACCTGACATCAGTGGATATCCAAAATGCCTATCTGTATATTTCCATTTACCCACCTCCAGCACTTTCTGCACTTAGCAGTGGCAGAAAATGATTTGGTTTGTCCCACTGCCCTTCGGCCTATCCCCTGCTCCCAGAGTGCTCACAAAAGTCTTGCTCAGGGCATTCAAGTCATGTGCTATCTAGGTGACCTTAAAAAAAAAAAAAAAAAATCTGCTCTCCAACCTTCTTTGTCCATGCTTCCCCTCAACATCCTAGGTTTCAGAACAGTCAGGTTGTCCCTGCATCACTGGACCTCCCTTCTGAAGGGACACTCAATCCAGGTGCAGTCAAATAATTCCACCATAGTGAAATATAACAACCAAAATAAAAATAACGAATGTAGGCGCACAATTCCTAAATTATCAGTAGGTGTCTCCCAGTATCACAAAAGAAATATATAAATGAATAAAAACAAATGATTGAAATCCATATTCACAAATGATAAAGTCCATAAGCAACCAATATAGATCAAAATATAGTTTATATAAGGGAGTCAGTCCAGGTATATATGAAAAGCTTTATCCATTTTACAACACAGGGTAGCCTTCAGGGTAGAACAGAAACCATATTCAGGAACTGTAGAGCAATAAACAAGTGGAGAAAGGCGCCTCCTAGTAGTAGTTTAGTACAAGGAATTTTATTGTTACAGCGATATAGATGCACTCACATTTGTGAAGAAATCAAAAGGCATGGTATATGTCACTCAGTGTGGCGAATACCCAGCGTTGTATGACTGTCGGCTAGTCCAGGCAAATCTGTAGAAGCACTTCCTGTAGATGGTGAGGGCCGGCTCCGAAAGGCGGCCTTCGAGAACGAGGCTTGGATAGCAGGACGCGACAGGCTCGGGGGGATGTCGTCATCAAAGATGGACGCATTTCGTGAGCATGCGCACACGGATGTAATGACGAGTCACACTCCTTTCTCAACATTGGGACCTATGTTGAGAAAGGAGTGCGACTCGTCATTATATCCGAGTGCGCATGCTCACGAAACGTGTCCATTTTTGATGACATCCCCCCGAGCCTGTCGCGTCCTGCTATCCAAGCCTCGTTCTCGAAGGCCGCCTTCCGGAGCTGGCCCTCACCATCTACAGGAAGTGCTTCTACAGATTTGCCTGGACTAGCCGACAGTCATACAACGCTGGGGATTCGCCACACTGAGTGACATATACCATGCCTTTTGATTTCTTAACAAATGTTCGTGCATCTATATCGCTGTAACAATAAAATTCCTTGTACTTAGCTACTACACCTAGAGGCGCCTTTCTCCACTTGTTTTTTGCTCTACAGTTCTGAATATGGTTTCTGTTCAACCCTGAAGGCTGCCCTGTGTTGTAAATATAACAACCATCAAGGGGTACAAGTAGTCTTGTATGCCTTCAAGTTAACAAAACAAATGCTCTTGTGTTTCCTGTGTTCTCTTGAAACTCTCCCTATCCCTGGTGTGGACAAATTGTAGACTGATTATCTTGGCCACCACTTGGACAAAGGGGAATGGTCTCTTCATCCAGATGATTCAAATCTAATAATCCAACGGGTGTCTCTGGATGTGGACATCCTAGCCTCAATATTAAATAAACTACCTCTGTTGCCAAAACCCAGGGATCCTTTAGCCCTTTTGGATGCACTAATAATCCTCTGGTCTTAGTTCAGGCTCACTTTATGCCTGCAGTGCAAATTCTGCCTTGCCTGGTGGAAATGGTCAATACGTGGTGATTCTAATTGCACTGAACTCAGACTTCTAGCAGACAACACTTTTCCCCTTCCTAACAGGCTTGGTCTGCTATCTCAAGGTCCTCTAGTCCAGTGGTCATCAACCCTGTCCTCAGGGCCCTCTAACAGGCCAGGTTTTATGTATTACCTTGGGGAGATGCAGACTAGAATACTGCAATCACTAAGCAGCAAATGATATCACCTGTGATGTATTTCAGTTATTTTGCAAACCTGGCCTGTTAGTGGGCCCTGAGGACAGGGTTGATGATCACCGCTCTAGTCCATCCTGCTTGTCAATCTGTAGCTTTAACAATATGGCTGTTTGAAACTCGGGTCTTAAAGGATAGAGGGATTTTGGAGTGTGTGATTCCTACTTCCAGGAAGATGTATATATTATTGTTCCTGGAAATCTTCTTTTTTTTGCCTGGTGTAAACACACAATACTCTGTGCCCTGCATTCTGGCCTTCTTACAATTAGGCCTTGACCAGAACTTGGCCTTTAAATCGGTATTAAATCCTTTTAAAGGGCAGGTATCGGCCTTATCCATCCTTTTTGAAAAGCCTCTGACTTCACACTACCTTGTGTTTTTTAAAATGAAAAAAATATTTTTTATTCAAAGTGTTCCTTATGTCAGGCCTGCTTTTCAGCGCTCTGTGCTTCTCTAAGACATTAAAGTTGACTTAAACTCCACTTTTGAACTTGTACCTACCATCTTGCCTAATAAGGCTTACCTGAAGGTACAATGAATATCTCCTAAACTTGCACTGTTTAGGAGATATTCACACAACATGCAGCTGATGACGTCACTGGGGCTTGAACTCTGAAGGGACGGCATACTGTGCCAGACCTTCAGAGCTCTTTGCCGGAGCCATGGGAGGGCGTGCAGCAGTGATGTCATCACTGCCCCAGCCATACAGCTGGAGGCCGCAAACCCAGAAGGAAGACCCGGAGAAGATGCGAGCGCCAAGGAGCCTTAACGGTTTTGTGCTGGAGAGCTCTGTGTACAGGTAAGTCTATCATTATGTGATGCATAATAGTACGTTATGACTTAAACCGGCAAGGTTTTTTTTAATATATCTGGCGGTTTACTACCGCTTTAAGTTGCTTCTCTCTGCCTTACAAAATCCACCCTTTGAATCCTTCAGGGATACTCCAAAAAGGGCAAAGTAGCCCTTTTGGTAACTATCATCATGATTTTTCAGATGTTTCTTAACTGGCTGCCCTTTCCTGTGAAGAGACATTTCTCATACTTAACAATAACAAGGTTGTCTTCTGCACAAGACCATCCTTTCTTCCAAGGGTGGTTTCAGCATCCCTCCTCATTGCACTTTCTTCAGTGTGCTCTGCATCTAAAGAAATTGTCTCAACATTTCCTGGACATAGTCCGAGCCATTAGAGTATATCACAAAGCTACTGCTTCCATCAGACAAAGGGATTACATATAGCCTGTTTTGTGAGCTGGTTGGCACAGTTCTGTTTGCTTCATTGTTGCCCATCTTTCATATTCCTTGTTTGGGGGCATCCTATGATGTATGAATAGGTTGCCTGTGTCCTGTACTGTACGGTTAAGATAAAAATTATTTTGACTTGTAAATTCAATATTTTGGACTGCAGTACAGAACGAGGCCACTTACATTAAGTTATTGGGGAGCTTGACAGTGTCCAGTCACCTGAAGGTATGTGCCTATAACCCATGGTATATGAGTGTTGCCTGTATCCTGTATTGAATTCACACGATATGGAATTTAAAGGAAAGTCATCATTTCATATACTTTTTTTTTTTTTGTTTTTCTTGGCACTGTACATGTTTCTTTATGTATATTTTTTTTTCCTTGGTAGTTGACTGAAGATTAAATACGTGAGCTTAAATGTTTGTGAATATGTTGCTAAATCAGCTTCTTTGTTGAAGCCCTTGGTTTTCTGTTATCCAACAGTAACGCATGATAGTGGTGCTGGGAAATTGATTCGAAACCCAAGAACTAAACTGTTTTTATTGCCGTTTTACCAGACTTTTTTGCACTTATTAAACAGACATACTAAAAGGTTTTCAATTGTATGTTGAACCCACCAAAGGGAGTAAATAAGAGAAGTTCAGTATTAGTGTTTACATATACTATAATAGTCATTCTTGGGTTCAACTTTATTTTTTTTATTTTTTTCCTCCCTTTTCGTTAGATGGTGAAGCTCCAGGAGATTTTCAAGACCTTTTACCTTGGAAAGCACAGTGGCAGAAAACTACAGTGGCAGTCAACTCTTGGCCAGTGTGTCTTAAAAGCAGAGTTTATTGAGGTAAGTTGAGGCAATTAGTTACTGAATGCTGTATCCATATTTTCTTATCATTTGTGTGATTCCTCCTACTTTTCAGCTAAGCTATTTCCTCAAAAAATCTTCTGCTACTGACTATTTGGCAATTATAGCATGGAGATGGTAATTATAGCATGTAGATTGTTATTATCGAACATGCTTCACCCATGCGTGAAGGTGTTAGTTTTTTTATTTATTTTTTAATATTGACCAATCAGGGTTTCCAAATAAACTGTCAAAACATAGAAAATTTACTGACAACTAATTTTTTTGTTATTGACAACCTAGAATGAAATGGAAACGAAGATAATTTAATGTTTAACTACTTGTTGACTCGCTCACAGAAATTCTACTGTGAGCAGGCTGCAGCTGCAGGCTGGTACTTCGCTGAACACATGCGTACTGGCGTGCTCCCTGGGACAAAGTTTATCCCCTTGGAACCCCCATATAGACAACAAAATACAGTGATTGGTATTGCCTTTGTAAGCTGCTGGGGTATCATTTAATTGCTATGATTGATCATGGCGATCACATGTTTACACTGTCAACAAAACAGTCACGAATGACTGACTAACATTCATGACTTTTGGTTACTATTGTGATGCTGTGATTGGCCCACAGCTATCACATGGTACCTGGGCCAATCACAGCACTCTGTACCATGTGATTAGCTGTAGCCAATCGCAGATCACAATAAGTAATCAAGCTGTCATGAATGAAAGCCATTCATGATATCTAAAACGATTTTGATAATGAAAACATTTTTTGTTTGGGTACAATGTCGCACGACCGCACATTTTGTCAGTTAAAGCGATGCAGTGCTGTATAGCAAAAAAGGGCTTGGTCAGGAAGGGGGTAAATGCTGAAGTGGTTAAAGTTAGAAAAGCTACCTAAATGTAGGAAGATCTTTTATCATACTTTGAAACTTTTTTTTTTCTTTGCCTGGTCTGGACAATTGGTCAATTCTGTCCAAGAGATTACTCTGTGCCTTTCATTCTGGCCTTCCTACAAATAGGTCTTGAACAGAATCTATCTCTTAGTACCCTTAGCAGGATCTCGGCTATGGGGAAAGACTACGAACATTGAACTCTCTTGATAGGGGATATGATAGCGATTTACAAATACCGTGCTGGTGACCCTAGCATAGGGAAAACAAATTTCAGTGAAAGGGAATTTAAAGACACGCAGCCATTCACTGATATTGGAAGAGAAACGGTTTACCCTTTAACTGCGTAGATGGTTCTTTACTGTCAGAGCGGTAAGGATTTAGAATTCTCTTCCTCAAGCAGCGATATCGGCAAGGAGTGTGGATAGTTTAAAAAAAACTGTTGGGCACCTTAACAATCATAACATACAGGGATATACAATGTACTGCTGACATAAACACAAGTGCACTCACACACCACAGGTTGAACTGGAATGACTGGTCTTTTTTTTTGTTTTTTGTTTTTTTGGTCAACCTTACCAACTATAACCCTAAAAAGGCAGGTGTCTGCCTTAAGCATCTAAGGGCTTTGCCTTTGCACTCGCTTGTGAAAACATTTATTCAAGGTGTAACATCCTTGCAACATCCTGTGCTTGCCTGGGACCTTATTTGATTCTCTGCTCTGCAGAAACCCATGGAGATTCTTGGCAGCAAAGTAGCATTTCTCTATCATTTATTGAAGAACACCGCTTTACTTTTCTTGGATGGGTTTGATGCTGACACCTTCTGGGCAGGATGCTTGGTGCAACCTAAATTAAAAGCACGCCTAAGGGTCGCCTCTTTGGTAGTTGCCAAATCCCTCATCTGCAAGACAGAGTTCCGTTATTGCCTAGCATTTTAGGAGTTTGGGCATGGCGCTTTCTAACTCCTATTTTTTGTTTTTGTTTTTCTCTTTGCGTTTTTTTGTTGTTCTTCTTTTTTTTTTTTTCCTTTTTTGGAGTTTTTTGTTTCCGTTGATTCTTGTTGAAGTCCAAAGGATTTTTCATCCAGACCATGAAGGTGGTTTTCCTTCAAGCAACTGTGTTGCTGGGTAAGAGGCAGGTTATCAGATCTGGGTAGTCCCCCCCCCCCCCTATATATTAATAAAATAAATAAAATAAATATATATATATATATATATATATATATATATATATATATATATTAATAATAATAATATAAAATAAATATATATATAATATAAATATATATATACTAATGATTTTGTAATTGAATGTTATTAAAAATTTCCTTTTCAATCTGCATCCGATGTAATTTTCTGAGAATTCATTGCAATATGGACTTTGTGACCACATAATGAGAGGGAGAATCAATAAAAAGGTATAAATTTTAATGCAGCATAATTAAAAAAAACATATAAACAACATATAGACAGTTACCCAATAACACAGTTATAGAGGGCTGGATCTAAGGTACAAAAATTGATTTGATAATGTGTCAAAGTGAGTGAAGAATTTCTGATCCAGTAATGCCTCCAAAAACTTGCTTGTCATGATATAATCAAATACTTATACATGTACTTTCTTGTTTTTAAATATACCAGCACCTACCCTGTATCTGTCTTGAGGAAGCTAATATCTTAGTGAAACGCGTTGACGAGCAAGTTTTTGGAGGCATTACTTTGTACCTTGGATCCAGCCCTCTATAACTGCATTTTTGGGTAACTGGTAACTGTCTATACAGGGTGTTGCTTATATGTTTTATATGTTTTTCAATTATGCTGTAATGCAATGTATACCTTTGTTTTATTTTTATTGATTCTCCCTATTATGTGCCCACAAAGTCCATATTGCAATGTATTCTCAGAAAATTACATTGGTTGAAAAGGAAAGGTAATTTTTAATAACATTCTAATACAAAATCATTAGTGTCGCAATTATATGCGCTATATTTTTATTTTATTTTTTTCCCCACAAAGTGGAGTTACCCTTTTAAGAATCTTTATTCAAGGTATTGGATTCAACCACTCTTCCAGCATTCTTTACTTCATTGAGACCTTTTAATTTGTTTCTTTCTGTCCTGCAGAATGACCTTTCCTGCAAGGTTGCTTTCTTGGTCGCTATCTCATCTGTCGGACATGTCTTTAAGTTAGTGACTCTCTTGTAAGGAGCCATTCTTTATACTTCACAAAGACAAAGTCTTGCACTAAGACCCTTCTTTCTGCCTAATGCCGCATACACACGGTCAGACTATCCGACTGCAAATGTGCGATCGGAGCTTGTTGTCGGAAATTCCCACCGTGTGTTGGCTCAATCGGACAGTTTCCTTTGGAATTTTCGTTGCACAAAATTTGAGGACTGGTTCTGAAATTTTCCCGACAACAAAATCCGTTCGCATAAATTCCGATCATGTGTAGACAATTCTGACGCACAGAGTGCCACGCATGCTCGGAATCAAGCAGAAGAGCAGAACTGGCCATTGATCTTCATTTTTCTTGGCTTGTCGTTCGTGTTGTACGTCACTGCATTCTTGACGTTCGGAATTTCCGCCCAAATTTGTGCGACCGTGTGTATGCAAGACAAGTTTGAGCCAACATCCTTCGGAAAAAAAAAAACATTGGATTTTGTTGGAATGTCCGATCATGTGTACGTGACATAAGGGTGGAGTAAGCCTTCCACCTCAGTGAAGACATACACCCTCCCTTCTTTGTGCCCCACTCCAAAGCACCCAAAGGAGATTGCTCTTCATTGTCTGGATATGGTAAGAGCCATCCAAGTCTACCTCAAAGCTACAGCTGGTTTGTTCTAGTTTTTTTACTGACATATTTGTGCCCATCTGATTCTTATGCAAGCAAAAAGTTCCAGGTATAATGATGCGGTGGTGCAGGCCCCCTGTTGGAGAGGAGTGGTGTAACAAGAATTTATCATCTACTCTGTGAAGCCACTTTACCTGTTTGTGCGATGTTTGCTGCTCCTGAGTCCCTTATACAACTCAGGATCTGGCAAATGCATTGTGGTGGTGGTGGTGTTTCACACATGGTGATGCGCATTATTCAGTTTGTGGAAGACTAAAAATGCTTCTAACTGGCAAGCAGATAATTTCTTGAAGACGAAACCTACAAACCTCGCTAGAAGGCATGCATTGGGATACAATCTTAGGAACAAAGAACAGGGGGGAGAGATGGGTTTGCTTTAAGAGCATATTAAATAAGGGCATTAGCCAATGCATCCCATTGGGTAATTTAAAAGAGCGAGCAAAAGTCCTGGATGGCTTAACTCCAATGTAAAAATGCATATAAAAAGCAAAGAAGGCCTTCAAAAAATACAAGGTTAAGGGATCATCATCAGCATTCAGACTTTATAAAGAATGCAACAAGAAATGTAAGGGTGCCATAAGGATGGCTAAGATAGAACATGAAAGACACATAGCGGAGGAGAGCAAAAAAAATCCCAAGACAAGTATGTAAACAGTAAAAGAGGGAGGACAGACCATATTGGCTCCATAAAGATGAAGGACATCTGGTTACAAAGGATGGGGAGATGACGAAGGTATTGAATTTTATTCTTCGCCTCAGTCTTCACAAGAGAATCGGGGGGGGGGGGGGGGGGGGTTACAGTAACCAAAACTGCAGTGTTTATCCTCATGACACATCACAGGAAGCACCTCCATGGTTAACGGAGGACAGAATTAAAATTAGACTTGGGAAACTTAACATTCATAAATCACCGGGACCAGATGGCTTGCACCCGAGGGTACTTGGGGAACTCATTCAAGTAATTGCCAGACCATTGTTCAGAATTTTTACTGACAGTCTACTAACTGGAATGGTACCAGCTGATTGGAGAAAAGCCAATGTAGCACCAATATTTAAAAAGTGCCCAAAATACACCCCTGGGAATTAGACGATTAGCCTAACATCAATAGTATGTAAACTCTTGGAGGGGATAAGGGACTATATACAAGATTTTAGTAATGAGAACAGTATCATTAGCCGTAATCGGCACGGATTCATGAAGAACCGTTCTTGTCAAACCAATCTATTAACCTTCTATGAGGAGGTGAGTTGCCATCTAGATAAAGGAAGGCCCGTAGACGTGGCGTATCTGGATTTTGCAAAAGCATTTGACACATTTCCCCCCCCCATAAACGCTTACTGTACAAAATAAGGTCTGTTGGCATGGACCATAGGGGTGAGTACATTGGAAACCGGCTACAAGGGTGAGTTTAGAGGGTGGTGATAAATGGGGAGTACTCGGAATGGTCAGGAATGGTTAGTGGGGTCCCCCAGCGTTCTGTGCTGGGACCAATTTTTTTTAATTTGTTCATAAATGATGTGGAGGATGGGGTAAACAGTTCAATCTTTGTATTTGCGGACGATACCAAGCTAAGCAGGGCAATAACTTCTCTGCAAAAAGATCTGAACAAATTAATGGAGTGGGCAACTACATGGCAAATGAGGTTCAATGTAGAAAAATGTAAAATAATGCATTTGGGTGGCAAAAATATTAATGCAATCTATACACTGGGGGAGGGGGAGAACCTCTGGGGGAATCTAGGTTGGAAAAGGACCTGGGGGTCCTAGTAGATGATAGGCTCAGCAATGGCATGCAATGCCAAGCTGCTGCTAACAAAGCAAACAGAATATTGGCATGCATTAAAAAGGGGATCAACTCCAGAGATAAAACGATAATTCTCCCGCTCTACAAGACTCTGGTCCGGCTGCACCTAGAGTATGCTGTCCAGTTCTGGGCACCCAGTCCTCATGAAAGATGTACTGGAAATGGAGCGAGTACAAAGAAGGGCAACAAAGCTAATAAAGGGTCTGGAGGATATTGGTTATGAGGAAAGGTTGCGAAATTTGAACTTATTCTTTCTGGAGAAGAGATGCTTGAGAGGGGATATGATTTCAATTTACAAGTACTGTACTGGTGACCCCACAATAAGGATAAAACTTTTTCGCAGAAGGGAGTTTAACAAGACTCGTGGCCACTCATTAAAATGAGAAGAAAAGAGGTTTAACCTTAAACTATGTAGAGGGTTCTTTACTGTAAGAGCGGCAAGGATGTGGAATTCCCTTCCACAGGCGGTGGTCTCAGCGGGGGGCATTGATAGTTTCAAGAAACTATTAGATAAGCACCTGAACGACGCAACATACATGGATATACAATGTAATACTGACATATAATCACACATAAGTTGGACTTGTGTCTTTTTTCAACCTCACCTACTATGTAAGATACACCTTAAAGCAGTGGTCATCAACCCTGTCCTCAGGGCCCACTAACAGGCCAGGTTTTATGTATTACCTTGGGGAGATGCAGACTAGAATACTGCAATCACTGAGCAGAAAATGATATCACCTGTGATGTATTTCAGTTATCTTGCAAACCTGCCCTGTTAGTGGGCCCCGAGGACAGGGTTGATGACCACTGCCTTGAGGAGTCTTTGCATTTTTTTTATTTTTTTTTATTTTTTTTTTTGTTTTGATGGACTATTTTTATGGTACCTGTTACTACATATTTTTTTACTTCATTTTGCACATGTACAATATCTCACAAAAGTGAGTACACCCCTCACATTTTTTGTAAATATTTTATTATATCTTTATTTGTGACAGCACTGAAGAAATTACACTTTGCTACAATGTAAAGTAGTGAGTGTACAGCTTGTATAACAGTGTCAATTTGCTGTCCTCTCAAGATAGCGCTACACACGGTAATTAATGTCTAAACCGCTGCCAACAAAAGTGAGTACACCCCTAAGTGAAAATGTCCCAATTAGGCCCAAAGTGTCGTCAATATTTTGTGTGGCCACCATTGTTTTCCAGCACTGTCTTTGTTCTCCTCACCTGGTTGCTGCCACACACGCTTGACTCCCTCGGAACCAAATTTGTTTATCTTGGTCTCATCAGACCATAGGATATGGTTCCAGTAATCCATGTCCTTAGTCTGCTTGTCTAAAGCAAACTGTTTGTTGCCTTTCTTGTGCATCATCTTTAGAAGAGACTTCCTTCTGGGACGACAGCCATGCAGACCAATTTGATGCAGTGTGCGGCGTATGGTCTGAGAACTGACAGGCTGACCCCGCACCCCTTCATCCTCTGCAGCAATGCTGGCAGTACGCCTATTTCCCAAAGACAACCTCTGGATGTGATGCTGAGAACGTGCACTCAACTTCTTTGGTCAAGGCCTGTTCTGAGTGGAATCTGTCCTGTATGGTCTTGGCCACTGTGCTGCAGCTCAGTTTCAGGGTCTTGGCAATCATCTTATAGCCTAGGTCATCTTTATGTAGAGCAATGATTCTTTTTTATTTTTCATGTCTTTAGAGAGTTCTTTGCCATGAGGTGCCATGTTGAACTTCCAGTGACCAGTATGAGAGAGAGCGATAACACAAATTTAACACACCTGCTCCCCATTCACACCAGAGACCTTGTAACACTTGCGAGTCACATGACACCGGGGAGGAAAAATGGCTAATTGGGCCCAATTTGGACATTTTCACTTAGGGGTGTACTCACTTTTGTTGCCAGCAGTTTAAACATTAATGGCTGTGTGTTGAATTATTTTGAGGGAACAGCAAATTGACACTGTTTATACAAGCTGTACACTATACATTGTAGCAAAGTGTAATTTCTTCAGTGTTGTCACATGAAAAGCTATAATAAGATATTTAGGCCCTTTTCACACTGGGGCGGGGAGCCACGGAGACGGTAAAGCAGCGATATATTTAGCGCTGCTTTACCGTCGTTTTAACCGCGGTTTTCGGCCGCTCGCGGTGCGGTTTTTACCCCCCGCAGAGCGCCGCCGTAGCAGCGCTTTGCGGCGGTATTGCCGCGGTTTCACCGCGGTGTCCCATTCTAATCAATGGGAAGGAGCGGTATAGGAGCGGTGAACACACCGCTCCTATCCCGCTCCAAAGATGCTGCTAGCAGGACTTTTTTTGTCTTAAAATGTGTGGGGTGTACTCATTTTTGTGAAATATTGTGTTTTGCACTTCAAACTTTAAAATACTATTACATTAATAAGCAGATTGCTTTTATGTAGTCCTTTTTAGCCATCAGGTGGAGCTCTAGTCTCCTTTGCACATGTTTACGTTTCAGCTTTTGCTGAAAGAAGCAAACTTAACAGAACTGGAAGGAATCAGAGCAATGACTGATCCCTTAGTAGACAGCAAAACCAGCTGCTCTATAGAGTGGTCTTTATGTAGCCCACAATGTTTGTCATGTAGCTAATGTTTATTTGCAGACCGATTTATGCATAGATTATGTAAAGTTTCGCTTTTATCATATTTTAAGGTTTCCTCTTTATAGAAGTTGGCACTTCTGCGTACAAGATATCTAATTTATCTAAATTAGCTTACTCCAAGTTATTCTGGTCTGCATGTGCTTTTCCATGCTAACAGAAAAAATCAAGTATATACATTTTTGTTTTGCATTATACATTTTGCTGTTTTTATTTTTTTACAGGGTAAAAAAGAACTGCAGGTCTCGCTCTTCCAAACCCTTGTATTGCTTATGTTCAATGAGGGAGAAGAATTCAGCTTTGAGGAAATTAGACAAGCAACTGGCATTGGTAACGTATGCTGATGTTGATATTACTTGTAGTTTTCATGTTAATCATACTGTGTATGAATATATACTAATTTTATTGCACTTTATTTTCTTAGAGGATAGTGAATTAAGACGGACGCTCCAGTCATTGGCTTGTGGAAGAGCCAGAGTCCTTATTAAGAATCCAAAGAGTAAAGATGTAGATGATGGTGACAAGTTTACTTTCAATGATGACTTCAGGCATCAGCTCTTCAGAATAAGGATCAATCAGATTCAGATGAAGGAAACGGTATTTTGTATATTGCATTATTAAATGTATAGTTCCTGGCCTAGGGAAGAAGCAGTGTCATTCTATGTGACTCTGAGCACAGTTTTGAAAAGTCAGTACTGCTTATGATTGCTGGTTTACACCACCTCAAACCCACCTCTGCTAGCTGTTAAGGCTCTGATTTTGAGTTCTGTCACTCCCCTACTGTACTTTGCAGTGCAGGTGCCCTTTGGCTGAGTAATAGCAGATGTTGAGTATTCCTAAAGTCTATAGGGTGGTGTGGGCACTTGCTGGCTGTGCAAAATTGTAAATATTTGAGTGCCGCTTTTTAAGACTGGCCTCCCATTAAATTGATCTCGAATCAACTCGAAGACCTTGTTCAAACAGGTATGCCTAAAAGCGCTGCTGCCCATTCAGTAGAAAGCGAGCCGTGAAGCCGCAAGCTGTCACAGCCAGCTTCCCACACAAGGTGTTTTGTGCAACCGCGTGCAGGCAGTTCCATTTATGTCAATTGGGATGCAACAGCTGCAAGGACACAGCTGCTGCTCCCAGCTTGACATCTGTGCAAGTGCCTGTACCTGAGCTCATGAACACGCACCTACATGGATGTCAAATTGGGAGCAGTGACTGTCAATGCAGGCAAACATGGTCATCATGCATGCCTGAAGTGGTTCTAAAGTGCATTCTATTGAGTCGGTGACCAATGAAGAGACGCTGCTCTCTGGTACCATTTGCGGCTGGGAGCAGGGTTTGCAGGAATTAAGAATTGAAAGTGATTTATAAAGGGGCTTTTTTTCTTTATAACAAACATGTATTTACTTACCTTCTCTGTGCAATAGGATTGCATAAATTGACTACTGCAACTCCCTCCTCATTGGCTTGCCTTTAAATAGTCTATCTCTGTCCCCCCCCCCCCCCTTCAGTCCACCATGAACACTGCTGCCAGGCTAATCCACCTTACAAACTGTTCTGTGTCTGCCACCCCTGTCTGCCAATCCCTCCATTGTCTGACACTCAACCAACGAATTGAATTCAAGATACCAACCACATTTTTCTCTTCGCTCCTTCCAAGACCTCCTGCTCCCTAGCTCCCTTGTCATCTCATCCTCACCTCCCAGGACTTCTCTCAAGCCTCTCCCATCCTCTGGAATGCTCTACCCCAATCTGTCTATCTCCTACTCTTTCCACTTTCAGACGATCCCTGAAAAGCCATTTCTTCAGAGAAGCCTACTTGGCCCCCACCTATCAACTGTACATTTTTATTTATTTTTTCTCCATCAGTGCATCCCCCACAGTTATTACTACTTGCATCTCTTGACCCTCCTTCTTAGATTATAAGATCTGAGAAGAACCCTCTGATTCCTACTGTATTAAAGTGTATTGTATTTGTACTGTCTACCCTCAAATTGTAAAGCGCTGCTTAAACGGTCAACGCTATATAAATCCTGTATTATAATAACTGTGGGGTTTTACCCAAACTACAAATGTAAATGAACCCTATGGTTCCGAGTCCCCTATAAGGCTGCCTTCACACTGATGTGCTGTTTTGATGGTGGCCGCTTTAAGGGGTATATGTGGCGCACTGCCACGTCACTGATGAGCGGACGCGCGTGCCTGGCAGCAGCGATCTCCACCGGGCACCCGCGATCATGCGTGACAGAGCAGGAACCTGGATCTGTGTGTGTGTATACACACAAATCCACATCCTGACAGGAGAGAGGAGACCAATCGTGTGTTCCTAGTATATAGGAACACCGATCGGTCTCCTCCCCCAGTCAATCCCATTCCCCCACTTGATCGCCCCCTAGTGTTAACCCCTTTCGTGCCAGTGACATTTATACAGTAATTAGTGGCTATTTATAGCTCTGATCGCTGTATAAATGTCAATGGTTTTAAAAAAGTGTCAAAAGTATCCGATCTGTCCGCCTCAATGTCACAGTCCCGATTATAAAATCATAGATCGCCGCCATTACTAGTACAAAAAAAATTAATAAAAACGCCATAAATAAATAACCTATTTTGCAGGCACTATAACTTTTGCGCAAACCAATCAATATACGCTTATTGCAATTTTTTTTTTTTTTTTAAACCTAATGTAGAAGATTAGATATCGGCCTTAACCCCAAGGAAAAAAATTTTCTGAAAAAAAAAATTGGCTATTTATTATAGCAAAAAGTATAAAAATATATATTTGTTTTTTCAAAATTGTCGCTCTTTTTGTTTTATAGTGCAACCCCCCTCCCCCCCTAAAAAAATACCCCCAAAAGAAAGCTCTATTTGTGGAGAAAAAGGACATCAATTTTGTTTGAGTACAATGTCGCGCAATTGTCAGTTAAAATTATGAAATGCCGTCTCGCAAAAAATGGCCCTGTCAGGAAGGGGGTACATTTTTTCCAGGGCAGAAGTGGTTAAATCGATAGATGCCATAAAACAATTGGGGGGAGCAGACTTTTCACCAAAAAGATAGTATCCACCCCGAAGTTCAGAATTTTCCCGACTGTTTCTTTACTTTCAATAAATTTGTATTCATTTGAACATGTCATACAGAATGTGGGCTTGAAACGTTTATCGCCCAGAATAGGTCATGTAACAATAAAAGGAAAAAACAAACATGAAAACAATGCTTGAGTGAACAAAACCGAAATATAACATAAGCCCAGGTGAAATGCAGTAGGACAGCGAAAAAGTTTGTCAACCCCAAAATATTAGGTGTGTAGTGGAGGAGGACATCAACTGGATGCTATGAAAACAGGAGGAGAGGACTTGCCCCGGGCACCCCTGACGGGATCTTCCTGTGCCCCGAGCTAGTTCTCCCCTCAAGTCCTCAACCCATATCTGGTAAAGTCCTGGGGGTTAGAAGACTTGGGCAACCTCCCTGACTGCTTGGGTGGTTGCCCATTGGTGGAGCATGTGTCGGCGGTCGATTTCACTTGTGCTGTTAGAACAAACCTTATCAAGCCTGCTTAGAGGTTAGCTGGAACTGACAGAGCTATCCTGGGAAGGATAGAAAAGTAAGGAAGAAATAGAAAAGATTGAAAGGTAAGAGGGTAATAAAAGGGGGGGGGGGTGTGCCACATTTTAGCTGGGTATTAGGGAGTTGTCTGAGGGAACTCCAGGAATGAGGGAGATCCCACAGTGAGATGCCCATGGTTCCCAAACGGATTCAAACTTATGGGATGTATCTTGAAGTATACTAGCTAGCTTCTTGTGGGTCATTATCCAAGAGAGCTTGCGTATAATCGCTGAGAAGGAAATCTTCGGACGTTTCCATGCCCCAGCAATGGTGAGCTTGGCTCCTAGCAGAATAAAGTGGATCAGCCTTTGCTTGGGCTTGGAAACATTAGTAATATGTGCATTTAAGAGTGCTACTGAGGCAGTCCTGGGGACTGAACATTTTGTAACCTTGGTAATCAAAGTAAAGATTTTTGACCATAGGGGTCTAATTCTGTGACATTCCCACCAGATGTGCACCATGGTGCCCCTGAGTTGACACCCTCTGAAACAGCAGGGGTCTGCTGAGGGATATATTGATGCCAACCTGGAGGGGGTCATGTATCTCATGAGAACTTTTATGTTTGCTTCCATCAGAGATGTGTTGAGAATACCTCTATATGCTTTAGAGCCTGCTTGTTGCCAAGTTTCTAAGTCCCACTCGTATTGGAGGTCGGCCTCCCATTCAGTCATATATGTGGATTTGCCTTTTGGTTGCGTGAGTGACAAGTATATAACCGATATGCTGCCCCATGGCTTGACCACACCACAGTTCGTAATCCGTAAAATTGGGGGGTAGGGGTTTTTCTGTCCACACCTTGTGTAGGAAGTGGGAGATTTGACTGAACCTGAATTTTTCCGAGTTTGGCAGATCTAGTTTTTGGATACAAAAATTCAGGGTGAGAGGTCCTTTGTTCGTGAAGTAGTGTCCTATGCGGTACAGTTCCTTATCTAGCCACCACTGGAATGTTTCTTGACCAAGAATGTGGGAATTGAAACCCTCCCCTCTCCTGCTCCCTTGGAACCTGGATGATAACTCCCTGTTGCATCAGTTCCCTCAGAATGGTTGTTTTCTTGATCCCTTGGGAGATCTATTACAAAAAAAACGATATGGGGGAGTCTGAGAACTCTAGATGGTAACCTTGCCTGATGAGGTTTAAACACAAAAGGACTTGTCGTTGCTTTCTTCCACCCAGGAAAGAGTCTGTAACCTTCCGCCTACCGGAAGGTAATTGTCATTGCTTCTTCGCAATCTGTTCTAGGGGGTCCAACAAGGCCCCCCCCCCCCCCCCCCACCTCTGTCACTTCTAGGCTCTCTTCTTACCCTGCTCTATTTTTGGGGCTGCTGAAAAGGACGAAAACATTTTCTTTGAAACGCCTTTTGTTCTGAGGAAAGGCCTTTTTGGCCACCATTCTGTCCAAAACTATTTCCAAATCTGGCCCAAACGACGGAGGGAGGTCGGCATGTGGGGTTAAGGGATGCGTACTTTCACATCCTGATTACAATATCGTCTCAAAGGTTTCTGCGACTGGCAGTCAACCTGGGATGGGAGATTTTGTCGTCTCCCAGTTCAGGGCTCTTCCCTTCGGCCTCTCCTCCTCGCCCAGGGTGTTTACAAAAGTCATGGCAGAGGCCTTGGAGCTCTTGAGGTTGAAGGGGATCGTCATAGTGCCCTACCTAGACGACCCACTGCTTTTTGTGGAATCCGAAGATCAGGTGGCAGTCAAGGGGCATTATCACGGCAGTGTTTCCTGTGAAGAGGTGGAGCTGTGCTCTCGCCAAGGTGCTGTCCTGAAAGGGTCATAGAAATACCGTCGCCGGTAAGTCTGTTTGTTTTTTTTTTTTTATTTGTTTTTTTTTTTGGTCTCATCTGACCAGAGCACCTTCTTCCACATGTTTGCTGTGCCCCATATGCCTCTTTGCAAACTACGAACAGGGCTTCTTATGGCTTTCTTTCAACAATAGCTTTCTTCCTGCCACTCTTCCATAAAGACCAGATTTGTGGAGTGCACATCTAATAGTTGGCCTGTGGACAGAGTCTCCAACCTGAGCTGTGGATGTCTGGCCCATCTCTGGCTTGTCAGTTTAGGTGGATGGCCATTTCTTGTTGGTTTGCAGTTTTGCCATACTCTTTCCATTTTCGTATGATGGATTGAACCGTGCTCTGCGAGGTGTTCAAAGCGTTGGATTTTTTTATATCCTAACCCTACTTTGAACTTCTCCACAACTTTATCCCTGACCTGTCTGGTGTGTCATTTGGCCTGCTGTTTATTTACCAAGGTTCTCAAAAAAAAAAAAAAACTCTTGAGGGCTTCACAGAACAGCTATATTTCTTCTGAGATTATACACAGGTCGACTCTATTTACTAATTAGGTGACTTCTGACTACAATTTGTTCCACTAG
The DNA here is from genome assembly GCA_028564925.1 of Lithobates sylvaticus. Classification (NCBI taxonomy): domain Eukaryota; kingdom Metazoa; phylum Chordata; class Amphibia; order Anura; family Ranidae; genus Lithobates; species Lithobates sylvaticus. The sequence goes on along the minus strand of CM053033.1, from coordinate 64,545,599 downwards.
ATTATAATAGAAAATAGATGAGTGTATGGGACCCAGGAAAATGTGGTGTTAACTAGTCACTGACTCACTGAGTTAGGTGTGGTCTATGCCAAGACAAAGGATCAACTGAAAAAAGAGGAAAGAACAGCTGTAGAGAACAAACTGTGGCTAGGCACAAATATGATCATGCAGTGTAATAAAGAATTTATTGAAAAGTGTATAAAAATCTTATGGCATGACATCCATGTAGAATTCAATCTATCGGAAATGGCACCAAACATACAATTATAAAAACAATCCTTTTGGTTGCTGAGGGTGATGGAGATTCCCACTAAATCATCAAGTAATGAACGTAAATATGGATAAATCCTAATCTCCAATGTGATTGTGACAGTTCCCAATAGGGCTGCTGTATGATGCAGTATATCCCAGATTAATAGCTGTAATGCATGGAGATTTCGGTGCAATCTCAGTGTATCCAAATAATCTGCAATGGAAAGGTATATTGAGGGTATATCTCCGCTTGTAGTGGTAATAAACTTGACAGGACTACAGAAGGCAATAAATCAACATCAGTGATGAATGCCTGTCAAATAAAATATCCTGATACTGCTCAGGAAAAATATTCATCCAGACTGTTATGGTAGATAATACAATGAGTGGCACATGGTATGGAAGTAATTTCTTGTAGCTGATGACGAAAAACAGGGCTAGTGCTGTTAAATAGCAATGTGTTTCTGGTAATGAGAGCCACTTGCAGAGACAAATAGAAACTATAGCATGAGACATTTTAGCAAAATGCTAGTTGTGGGTGTTACCCTTTGAGGTGTAGTACATGTAGCTCAGTCGCCCTCATGCATATAGAGTGCCTCAAAGTTCTCATTAGAATATTCAAGAAGGGAGCAAGTCAAACATAACAAACTGCAGCCTGCAGATGTAAAAAAAAAAATTGATTAACTCGGAAGAAGTCAGCGGATTGGCAGCTTGTTACACAGCTGGCCGGCTTATACTGTTCACCGCAACTTGTGAGAACATATGGGACCATAGAGTGGAAAGTACCTGATCGAATTCTGGCGAAAACAAACATATCAGTCAACCATCAAGCAAACGGCATATAAGGGACTAGCAACTGGAACCATCTGGAGAAGGTAGCGCAGCAAGTCAATCCAATTAATACATTTTTTGTCATCTATATCTGCAGGCTGCAATTTTATGTTTTGACTTGCTCCCTTGAATATTCTAATGAGAGAACTTTGAGGAATGCTATGCATGAGGGAGACTGAGTTATATGTACTATACTTCATAGAGGTATATTGGTTGCGAAGCTGTAAAACCGTGCCTTAACCGCAAGGTTTTACCACCCCCAACCTTCTATGTGAATGAGCCCTAATAGTGCAGTCAGTCACAGTGTCCATAAATGCGATAGGTAGTCAGTAAATTTGATGCCTAATAGGACCATAGCATGCCTAAAGGTGCTTCTTTGATTTCGGGCCTCTTTATGTGGCTAGGCTTTGAAAAAGTCACACACATGGCATTTCTGTACTCTGGAGGAATAGCAGAATGTGTTTTGGGGTGTAATTCTAAGTATGCATATGCTGTGTGTGAGATATCCTATTAGACTACTTTTGTGTTAAATGATCCTTTTTTTTTGTTTGTTTGTTTTTTTGCACATTTTCCAAAAACTTGTAGCAAAAAAATGAAATTTTCAAGACTATGCCTTTCAGAAAATACCTTGGGGTGTTTGCTTTCGAAAATTTGGCTGTTTTGTGGATGTTTCTGCTGTCCGGCACTTCAGGGATTTAAGAAATGTGTTAAGTAGTCAAATTAGATGTGTAATTTTACGCCCCGTGATAGTCCAAAGGTGTCCTCGGATTTTTGGCCCTCTACGCATCTAGGCTGTGAAATAGTCTCGCGTATGTGGTATCCCCATATTTGGGAAAAGTAGCAGAATGTTTTTTGGGATGTAATTATGTCTATGCTGGGTGTAAGAAATAACTTTTTTATTTAATTTCCCTATTGTACAAAAATTGTGACAAAAATTACAACTTTCATAAACTTGCCATGCCTTTTACTTAATACCTTGGCATTTCTACTTTCTAAAAATTAGTAATTTTGGGGGAGGATGTGGGTATTTGTACTGTCCTATCATTTTCAGGAAATGATAGGCTATCAGGAATGATTTTCAAATATATATCTAGCTTTCACACAGACTAAATATACACTAATTTGCTTTTATTTTTCCACCCAAGAAATGTAGCAAAATACATTTAGCCTAAGAGCCGGTTAACACAGGGGCGACTTGTCAGGCGACTTAGCCGCCTAACAAGTCACGTTCCGTTCTGTACAATGGAACCATTCTAATAGGAGCGACTCAAATTGCTCCAACTTAGAAAAAGGTTCCTGTACTACTTTAGGGGCGACTTGCATTGACTTTTATACAGAAGTCGTTTTGCAAGTTGCCGCTGCTGTCGTGTGCAGGTCGCATGAGGCAGTCGCGCTGCAAGTCGTGCTGCCTCAGTGTGAACCAGCTCTAAATGTACGCTGAAAGATTTGCCAAGTTTTAAAAGATGTTAAAAAAGGTGTTTGTTTTAACCACTTTCAGACCGGACCAATTTGCAGCCCAAGGACCAGGCCTTTTTTTGCGATTCGGCACTGCGTCGCTTTAACTGACAATTGCGCGGTCGTGCGACGTGGCTCCCAAACAAAATTGACGTCCTTTTTTTCCCACAAATAGATCTTTCTTTTGGTGGTATTTGATCGCCCCTGCGGTTTTTATTTTTTGCGCTATAAACAAAAATAGAGCGACAATTTTGAAAAAAAATGCATTATTTTTTACTTTTTGCTATAATAAATATCCCCAAAAAAATATATAAAAAAACATTTTTTTTCCTCAGTTTAGGCCGATACGTATTCTTCTACATATTTTTGGTAAAAAAAATCGCAATAAGCGATTATTGATCGGTTTGCGCAGAAGTTATAGCGTTTTTATTAATATTTTTTCTTTTATTAGTAATGGCGGAGATCTGCGATTTTTTTTTTTTTTTTTTTTTTTTGTGACTGCGACATTATGGCGGACACATCGGACATTTTTGACACATTTTTGGGACCATTGTAATTTTTACAGCAATTAATGCTATTTAAATGCATTGATTCCTGTAAAAATGACACTGGCAGTTTAGGGGTTAACCACAAGAGGGCAGTGTAGGGGTGTGTTTCTTACTGTGGGGGGGCGTGGCTGTCAGCTAGTGAATGCTTATCTCTGCTCCAATCGCAGGGAGCAGAGATCGGCGTCACTAGTTGCTAGGCAGAACGGGGAGATGCTGTTTATCTCGGCATCTCCCCGTTCAGCCGTCCCGTGAGACGATCGCGGATGTCCCCGCGGCGATCGGACTCACGGGGGTCCCGACCGGCGCTGGAGCGCGCCGCTCCCGGCGCGCTCCCGATGGCATGGACAGGCAGAAAGGAGGGACTTGTATATACGCCCTCCTGCCTGTACGTGCCATTCTGTCGACGTACATCTGTGTGCGCCGGTCGGCAAGTGGTTAAAAAAAAAAAAAAAGAAGAGAAACCCGTGGTGATTAAATACCACCAGGAAAAAAGTTTCATCTGTCTCAAGACTTGGGCATAGTGTTGAATGACTAAGTAGTTGTCAAAGTGTGAAAGTGGAGAAAACTGAAAAATGGCCTAGACTGGAAGGGGGTATAACAGTCTGGTCTTTAACTTTTTTAAAGAAGAACTTCAGGTTTCCTGTCTCTTTAAATACTTAATTTAGGACAGCTTGGTGAAGATTGGGATTTCTTCTGCATGCCTTGTCCGTCATGGCCAATCGGAGAACATCTTGTATTCACTGAAATACATCGTTATTCCAAAATGGCTGAGGCATTGTGCAAGTGACTTGCTCCGTTTCCAGCAGTAGAGGAGAAATCGCTCATGCCCCTGCAGGAAGACAGAAGTACTTGCTGTATGTAGCAAATATTAGTGTTCAACAGCAACCCCAGCAGCCATACTGTTCTGGCATTGGAAGAAGAATTTTTATCAAGCTGGCCAAAAGGAAGTATTTAAACTGATAAAGACAATTTTAGATGTGGTGATCTTCTTTGTTCAAAAGTCTGTGTGGTTCACAGATGGTAGAACTTCATTATATTAATTGATGTTAACATGACACACCAATACAGATGGCTGCCTTTGTGCACTCATTGATATTTTTTTGCACTTTCAAGGTGGAAGAACAAGCCAGCACTACAGAGCGAGTATTTCAAGACCGGCAATACCAAATTGACGCAGCAATTGTTAGAATCATGAAGATGAGGAAAACACTTGGCCACAATCTCTTGGTGTCGGAGGTGTACAACCAGCTTAAATTTCCAGTAAAGGTTGGTATTTGTAATAGAAGGAACCCTACTGTAGCTGCAGGCCTTGTAGAATTTTAATTAGAATTTTTGATATTGTAAGCTTAGTCTTTGGTCCTTTCTGTTCTTTTGCTCCTGCCTAGAGTGTGTGAAACACCAAGTTAAAGCGGAGTTCCGCCTAATTTTTTATTTTTTTCACTTCCTGGTTCCCTACTGCACATGCGCGACCCCACTGGTCCCTGCTGTCTTCTGGGACCCGTGAGTCTCCCAGAAGACAGCGGAGGGGACGGAGAAGGTGCATGAAGTGGCGTAGATACCTGCGGGTGGATCGGCTATCTATGCCCTGGAAGTGGGAGCAAAATACCTGTATTAGACAGGTATCTGCTCCACCCCCCTGAAAGGTGCCAAATGTGATACCGGAGGGGGGGGGGGGGGGTTGATTCTGAAAAGCGCAAGTTCCATTTTTTGGTGCAACTCCGCTTTAATTCAGTTTTGAAAAGGTACAGTGGGGAAGAGATAGGGATCTTATTTGATATTGTTTGTAACTTCACTGGGAAGATTTACGCTCACTTCGTATGACACTAGAAAAATAAAGAACAGGGCTCAGTTGGGCCAGTAGGCCAAGACTGCTATAAAAACCCCAAAGGCCCAATATTTTGGTGTGAGTGTGTGTGTTGGTAAGCAAAGATCTCTGTTCCCATTTGGAGAGCATTTCCTAGCTGCTTTTCTAAAACGGTTATGTTATAGGGAGTATACCTATCATTAATAATTTCTCAGTTAATTGCAGTTCAAAGGAAATTCTGAAGAAATGTTCTGGGTGTGCTTTGGTTGAAAAGCTTACGTAAGATGACACATTTTATAGGTGCAAAGACATGGGACAAGCCAGTGCCGTTGTCCCTTAAAACGGTCACCTTTTTGAAGCACCATTTTTTTTTTTTTTTATTGAACAATACAGTTAAGAAGTCTAGCAAATACAATCTGTCTACTTGCATTTGCAGCATATAGTGCTCATATATTCTAAGGATGGACCTCTCTAATAGAGAACACATACCCTAATCTCTCAGCTCTCACACCTGTACAAACCCGTATGTACCTCAGCAGTTTTTTTACATTTCTGCTAAGATCTTGCTTATTTGGCAATAACTTTTGTCCTAAAGTAATTCATATATATTATTTTATTTGTATCTCAACTACAAACAATGCTTTCTTTTATGATATTGTTTTTATTTATTTTTTTCTAACACCTTTTCCTAAGTCATCTTTTGGGACAGCACCTGAGAGAGTATAGCTCCATCCACTGTGTGTGGTTGTGTTTTTTTTTGTCATAGCTTTTCTGGTCTTTTTGTGACCACCCAAGTAACACCGTCCCCAAAACGGTACATAAGGTCCTGTCTGACGCTGTCAAGAGAGGATGACGGTAACCAGAAGGAAGACCTTTTTCTTTTCCATGTCTCTTTAAAAGGAGGTTTCTTTTTTATGAAGACAAGTCTATAAGGTTTGGAGTAAGCAGCCAAAGCTAGATGCAGCTTTTTTTGCAAGTTTTTAAAAACACAGACCTAGCATTTGAGGATTTTGGGATCTTTAAGAATGCTATTGACAAGAGTTGATTCTCTGTGGGGAATCAAATCAAATTTGAAAGCTGCATATGAACTCTGGTTGTAGCTAGGAATCTTCAGTACTTGCAAGGTCAGTTTAAATAAGAGAAAAAAAATAAAATCCTATAGAGGCTGGTCCCCCTTGAGATGAGATTTTGGAGCCCTTCCGTACGCTGATGAAAGCTGTTGGGTGTATCGACGATGCCTCTTGAGTTAATTCATATGTCTGCCAGATCCTCTGCCCTTACAAATTCCGCTGGTAGGGCGCTATGGTTAACGATGTGGTCTGGGGAATTCAACCTGTAAACTAAAGCTTTTCAGGGTCTTTTGGTCTGGAATTGGAACCTTTTTTAGATCTCGCAGCTGACAAGTAGGCTTTCCCCATGAAGAAAAAGGTCCCTTGGGACAGTAGAAATGTTCATCCTTCTACACCGTCCTAAGTGAGCAAACCAGCGATTTTTAGAAAGAGTTGGCGCTGAGCTGTTTCAACTGTCCTGACTCTTTTTCTGCCTATGCACTATGCATAGTTTTACTGCCCTTCTGCTTGCTTTGAAGACTTTCACTTCTGATGATGTCTTGTTGTTTGTGAGACGCTTTGCCATAATAAACTAATTTAAAAACTGTGGCCTCCCAGTTGAAGGAAGACTGGGGTTCTTCAGTGGGAAAGCCTTTTCATCCAGGGGGTCGTTGCACAAGGTTGCAAGCTAGAGTTATCAGAACCTCCCTAGAAAGGTTTTTTGTGACAGCTTCCAATGGCCTAGGAGTAATCTCTGGCTACGATATCTCTTTTCAGCCCATTCCGGTCACATGATCCTGCTCCCATGTCAGCCAGCGTGGCTGCAAGGTAGAGCAAAAAGCGTGTCCCTATCGCCACAGGGATACCCACGATCGTCGAACGGGGAGGAAGAACGGGGAGGTGCCGCTGTAAACAGCATCTCCCCATTCTGCCTAGCAACAAGTGACATTGATCTCTGCTTCCTGTGATTGGAGCAGAGCGCAGTGATCAGTAAAACAGCCACACCACCCACAGTTAGTAACACGCCCCTAGGACACACTTAACCCCTACACTGCCACCCCCTGGTTAACCCCTTCACTGCTAGTGTCATTTACACAGGAATCAGTGCATTTGTATAGCACTGATTGCTGTATAAAAGACAATGGTCCCAAAAATGTCCGATGTGTCTGCTATAATGTCAGTGGCAATAAAAATCGCTGATCGCCGCCATTACTAGTAAAAAAAATTATTAATAAAAATGCTGTAAAACTATCCCCTATTTTGTAAACGCTATAACTTTTGCGCAAACCAATCAATCGCTTATTGCGATTTTTATTTATTTTTTACCAAAAATATGTAGAATACGTATCAGCCTAAACTGAGGAAAAAAAATGTTTTTTTTTATATATTTTTTGGGGATATTATAGCAAAAAGTAAAAAATGCGTTTTTTTTTTTTTTTTTTCAAAATTGTCGCTTTTTTTTTTTGTTAGCGCAAAAAATAAAAACCGCAGGGGTGATCAAATACCACCAAAAGAAAGCTCTATTTGTGAGGAAAAAAAGAGGACATCAATTTTGTTTGGGAGCCACGGCACACGACCGCGCAATTGTCAGTACAAGCAACGCAGTGCCGAATTGCAAAAAGTGCTCTGGTCTTAAGCCAGCAAAATGGTCCGGTCTAAAAGTGGTTAAGATTAGTTAGGTTTTTTTCAACTTTGTCAATCCCAGCAGGTCAGTGGAGTGCCTGCTACAGCAGTTTCTTCTTCAAAATTGGGACAAATGACTACAATCTCTGAAAAATTCTATAAAGCTCCCCAGCTAGTTAAGATTCCCTCTGATGGTGGAGTCGTCGAGACTAATTGTCAGGAGGGGGTTGGTGTGGAACTTTCCTATTGTCCGGCAGACAATGCTCAAATGCTTGGGGATCCAACGGATAAAAAGTTGGAATTCCTATTAAAATTTTTTAAAAAAAAACACTTTTCTCTGGCAGATTGAGTAATTGGTTAATCGTTGAGAGACCAGTTTAAACAGGTGCTCAATGGTATCATATTTAGCAGGCCCAGGATTTGGCAAGCTACTAGAAGCTTTGTTTGCAATAGTTGCTATGAGAGATTCTATCCTTCAAGCCTTGCGCCCTTCGCCATGCAAGAAGCTCCTGGCTAGTCTTCCTTTTTGTGGTGAAACAGCTGTTTGGGGATGAATTGGGTAATGCATCCAAAGAAATTCTAGTGGAAAAAGTACCCCTTTGCCATTTAAGAAAAGGAGTAAACGTATTTGGTTTTAACAAGCTCCTTCTCTTGTGCCAAGGGCATCAGCCTCCAGGCAGTCACGACGGCCGTCAAGTTCAAGAGGTAATCCTCAGGTTCAACCCCAGGGACAAAAGACGTCTTGGGGGAGGAAACCTACAAAATACTAAAGCCTCCTTAGGAGGAGGCGTCCCCGCTCGCTCGAGTAGGGGGGGAATACTTCTGCAGTTCTCAAGGATCTGGCAGGAAGAGTGTCGAGACAGATGGGGGGGACTTCCTCGATAGCTCCAGGGCACAAACTGGAGTTCCAAGAGTTGCTGTCTCCTCGTTTTTCTCAGATCAAACGTTCCTAAGGATCCAGAGAAAAAAGTGTTTTTTTCAAGCATTGGACCATCTTTTGGCAAAAAGTGATCATGGTGGTCCCCATGTAAGAGCAGGGGTTGGTTTGGTTCAAACCTTTTTTTTTTTTTTATTATTATTTTTTTTTTCATGGTGCCAAAACCGAATGGCCATTTCTGGATCTCAAAAATCGAGTTTTTCCAGAATATCCGCTCTCTTTTCGCATGGAGTCAATCCAATCAGTTGTCTCCATCCCACAAGGAGGAGAACTTCTGGTGTCAATCGACATCAAAGATGCATACCTCCATGTGCCTATTTCCTCGCTCGCCAGTAATATCTACTTTTCAAGGTAGAAAATCTTAATTTTCAGTGTGTAGCTCTGCTTTTTGGTCTAGCTACTGCTAAAGTTTTTGCTTTCTCTTTTAGCCAGATTAAGGGCCCAAGGTATAACGATTATAGTTTACCTAGACGATCTGTTCTTTATAGACCAGTTGGTAGCCCGCTTAAACCAAAGTATGGTCACCACATTTAACTACCTGGAATACCTAGGTTGTATTCTCAACCTAGAAGAAATCTTCCTTAAAACCACGAAGAAGGCTAAAAATACTTGGGTCTGATCATAGATGCACCCAGAGAAGGGTATTCTTGCCCCAGGCAAAGATCGGCGCCATAAAGGAACTGATTTAGGTGGTCGAAGAAAGATGAATTCTTCTATTTAAGCTTTGCATGAGGTTGTTGGGGAAAGATGTTGGCTTCATTCGAGGCCGTTCCTTATGCTCAGTTTCATTCGAGACTGCTGCAAAACCGTATCCTAACGGCTTGGAACAAAAGGGTTCAAGCTGTAGATTTCCCAATGTGTCTGACTCCAAAGGTGCGCCGGAGCCTCAGTTTATGCAAAGGAGAAAATCCTTCCTTCAGTTACCTGGGAAGTGGTAACAACATATGCCAACCTTTTTTGGGTTGGGGAGCAGTCCTGGAAGAGGCAACTGTCCGAGTGAAGTGGCCCAGATCAGAAATGGTCTTGCCCATTAACATTCTAGAAGTTTGGGCAGAGCACTTGGTCTTGAGGGCCTGAACGTTCAGTTTACGGAATTGTCCTGCCAGGATTCAATCCGACAATGCCACAGCAACGGTCTATTTCAATCACCAAGGGGGCACAAGAAGTTGTGCGGCCCAGAGAGGTGAATCCTATCCCATCTTGGGCAGAAAACAATGTACTTTGCCTATCAGCAGTCTTCATTCTAGGAATAGAAAATTGGCAGGCGGACTACTTGAGTCGCCAGCAGTTCCCGGGAGAATGGTTCCTTCACCCTGTTATCTTCCTGTCAATATGTCAAAGATGGGGGATCCCAGATGTAGATCTGTGCGCTTGTAGATCTGTTTGTGTCCAGGTTCAACAAAGAAATTGACAACATTGTGTCAAGAACAAAGCATCTGCTAGCATGCAGAACAGATGCCTTGCTATTCCCGTGGAATCGGTTCTCACTGATTTATGCATTCCCTCCTATTCTGCCTGCGTCCACGACTTCTTCGCAGGATCAAGCAGGAAGGGAAGTCGGTGATTCTTGTGGCCCAAGAGATCTTGTTATGCAGAGGTCATAAAGATGGCGGTAGGGGACCCATGAACCCTACCGCCACAGCCAGACCTTCTCTCGCAAGGTTTGGTATTCCATCCTACTTTACAAACGCTAAATTTACCGGTTTGGCTATTGAGAACCACATTCTGAAGAAGCATGGGCTGTCAGGTTCAGTGGTGTCTACTCTGGTTAATGCAGGGAACCTGGCCTCCAGAGTCATATTATAGAGTCTGGAAGGTATTTGTCTTCAGGTGTGGATCCAGGGGTTGCCACCCCAGGAAGTATGTCCTAGGTAGAATCCTTGACTTTCTACAGATGGGATTCGAAATAAAGCTGGCCTTGAGTACTATCAAGGGCAAGGTTTTGGTATTTCAGCGACCACTTGCTTCACACTCTTTTTTTTGGTTTGTAGCTTTATTCAGGGGGTACCGCAGCTTAATCCTCCGGTTAGGTCACCCCTGAACCCTTGGGACTTGAATTTAGTCCTGTCTGCATTACAGAAACAGCCTTTTGAGCCGATACGACATATTCCCTTGGTCCTTTTGACAAGGAAACTAGTTTTTCTGGTAGCCGTATCTTCTGCAAGAAGGGTATCAGAGTTGGCTGCTCTTGTAAAGAGCCATATTTATTCACAAGGATAAGGTTGTATGCATCCCCATCCTAATTTTCTACCGAAGGTAGTGTCAGATTTTCATTTAAACCAGAATATTGTTCTACCTTAATTTTTCCCAGAACCCCCGTTCTGCAGAAGAAAAGTCACTACATTCTCTTGATAGGGTGAGAGCAGTCAAAATCTATTTTGAAGGCGACTACTCAGATTCGAACAACTGATGTTTTGTTTGTGTTGCCTGAAGGTCCTAAAAGAGGACAGGCAGCATCGAAATCTCGACAAGTGATTGTTCAAGCTTATGGTTTAAAGAGGAAAGTTCCACTTTTTCATATTAAAGCGCACTCCACCAGGGCTGTTGGTACTTCCTAGGCAGTGCATTACCAAGCCTCCTTGGCTCAGATCTGCAAGGCCACAACTTGGTCTTCAGTCCATACATTTACCAGATTCTATCAAGTAGATGTAATAGGTCATGAGGATATCGCCCTTTGGGCACAGTGTGCTGCAGGCAGCAGTACAAGTCCTATTTTGTCTCCCTTCCTTCAGTTGGCATTGCTATGGGACATCCCACATGGTAACTACTATGGCTCTGTGTCCCGTGATGTACGATAAGAAAATAGGATTTTTATTACAGCTTACCTGTAAAAACATCATGAGACACAAGTCCCTCCCTTCTTTCTGGTATACGCGTGTATTGCTTTGCTACAAAATCTGAGGTACTCCCAGTAGTTGGAGGGGTTATATAGGGAGTGGACTTCCTGTCTTAGGGTGTGCCAGTGTGGCCTAAACCCACATAGTAACTACTATGGCTCTGTGTCCCGTGATGTACTTCAAAGAAAAGTATTTTACAGGTAAGCTGTTATAAAATCCAATTTTTTGGGCCAGCCCAGTGTTCAGTTTTAGGGTAGCTGAACAACTTTAAACTACACTGTGTTATCCAATGTGTGTACGAAGTGTTACTACTTGTAATCTAATCTTGTCATATAACTTTATTTTTTTTTTTTTTTTTTTTTTTTTTTTACAGCCTGCAGATCTCAAGAAAAGAATAGAGTCATTAATAGACAGGGACTACATGGAAAGAGACAAGGAGAACCCAAACCAGTACAATTACGTTGCCTAAAAAAGCCTTTGTCTCAATAGGCATCTAGTGGATAATAAAAAATTAGCCTGTTGATCGTAAGAAATTAACTTTATACAACATCGATCACTGAATGAAGTATAGGTGAAGAAGAAAATATGAGAAGGTTCTTCCAACAATTTGAAAAGCCCATTTAAAGAGTACAATTTACATTTATCAAGAATGCTGTTGAACTCTTTGTTTTGCATGTTCTTTACAATGATGTGCGCAGCAAGCTGGCAGAGTATAATTTTGTGAGCTCTGGTCCGTCCAACAGACGGAAGATCGTTACATGGTCACGTGACCCCTGTTCCAGCCTCTGATACGACTATTAAAGAGAGGAAGAAATCGGCATAGTATCCTTTGTGCTTAAAAGCTGCATGCAACCTAGTCAGCTAAAAACGTGGAAAAAAGGCCTCCTGATGTCCAATCTCTGAAGCCATCTAATTAAACCTAACCTGGACATTTGGTGCTTATGTCTCTACCAAAATGAGACATTGTACAAAACACATTGAAAATCTATTAATTGTGAGCTTTGATCACTAGCTCCTGTTGTAAACTTGGGGTATGTTACCTATAGAAATAGAACTAATTAAAGTGTGGACTAAACGGGGCATAACATGGTGGATTTCCACTGTGACGTTTTATGGCCATTTCATCTAAACACTATAAGCAACACTTGTTTGTACAGTATACATTTTGTTCTGTTTTTGTTATGATTGGCACATTTTTTTAGCAGCTACCTTGTCCGGAATTTCTAACAAACCTATTTTATTTTGTCACATGACCTCCTGCACATGCTTGTTGCCATTGATGGAGCTTTTTGTGAGCCTTCAGCAGCTGGTTTTCTAGTGATATTTGAGTGAATTACAACCAAGGCAAAATCACTTAGGACTTTCTGTGCATTTTGTGCCTTTTATTAAAGACTAGTAGAATCTATGCTCCAGACATATGGCTGTACCTTCTCCGTAACTGAAGGTTTAATTGGTTTAAAAGGTAGTTTAATTTTTATAAATGTAATACTTCACTTAAAGTGGTAGTTCCACTAAAATTCAGGCTTTATTACTCAGACCCATCATATTTATGTTCTAGCCCCTTGTACTTTAAACCTAGTATAGTTTGCTCCTAAATTTGTGGCAGGAGTAAATGCAGCCTTGTACAGGATTACCAGTGTTGCCTTTTTGTTTTATGTTGTCAATTAAACTATTCTGTCTTAAAGGTTGACAGACTGATCATTTGGACATGTTTTGGTAATCTTTGGAAATTCAGCTTTTCTTGCTGTATGCCTTACTTATTGGCTAGAAGCACTGGCTGACAGAGCATATTAGGTAACATAGTACAGCATCATCTATGTTTTTTAATGCCTGTAATCCTTTTTCATTGTTGTCTACAGTCCTGACCAATTTCACCAAAGTATGAGTTTATTTCTCTAGTCATGTGAAACTTTCTTATGGCCACTTAAAGATTAAGTAATATTTGCATGCAATACTTTGAGCACACCAAATCTCTATTCAGGAGGTCATTTTATATGTTCACTTTTGTCCTTTTGTTGGGTTAACTCTTTGGTTGCGAGTTATCTACTACAAAGGTGCTCACATCATTTCTGTATCTAGGAGCATACCAATTGTTGCCAGCTAGTCCATAAATTAGTTATGTAAAGAATTTCAACTGCTAATATTTTAAATTCTGGTACTACCTTTTATTTTTTTTACTTTTTTTTTTTTTTTTTTTTTAAGTGAAAAAGAAGAAACCTAACTAATTGGGTTATATTGAATGGTCCCTATGTGAATTATCATAATGTTTTGTGTAGAGTTTAAACCTGATTATAATGTGCATAATAATATGCATTTTCCAAGTGTTGAACAGAACTTGACATGAAATCATCTTGGAAGCAGATTAAGCACCTGGGTCTATTTGGTAAAGTAAATAACCGTGAAAATCATCTTCATCATTATCAATGCTTGGTCACCTATTCTCTTTCCCTCCAGGCTCCGTTGTTTGTAGACTACTTTTGTACAGTCCAAGTAATTGAATTGGGGCTGTGAGGGGGGAGGGCCTCCCTTTTTATTTTTTTTATTTTTATTTTATTTTTCTTTGTTACTTTTATGGGGTGTTTTTAACTCTTGCTTTCTGAAAGCAGCAATACAAATAAATTATTGTATATTTGAAACATTGCTTTTGCTGTCCATATCCATACCTAAAGCTTGCATAATGACCTAGTTAGATACAAACTGTTAGGTCCCTTTCACACAGTGCAAACTTTTTTGATCAGCATGGGATCTGTGCGCTGATCAGAGCAGGATGGGCGGATGACAGGTCTGTGTCCTCTTCGTTTCTGCAGAGTGTACACAGACAGGCTCTGCTCTATGGGCCGCTGGGTGTAAGCGCTTACATCCGTTCATCGGAGGTAGTCGGATCCCTTTTTGTTTTTTTGGGGACTGGATCAGAGGTAAGCAACAAGTCAGTTTTTACACCCACCAGTCCATAGGGGTGAATCAGGTTTGCCTGAAAAACTGACAAGCAGACCTGATCAGAACGGCTGTGTGAAATGTGCCTTTGCTGTCCTCATCCTTTGGTTTACTTTATAACTTGTGTACAGCATGCAGTTTATGAAACTTATGACTAGTCATTTATTTTTAACATCACCTGACAGTATTTTTTTTTTTTCTTAGTTAACTTTATATTTTAGGTAATATTTTGGATTTTTTTTTTAAACATTATTTACCCTTAAGTGCCAAAATGCAGCAAATTAAAATCCTAATAAAATTTACAGTCCAAACATTTTTTAGTGCTTTTTCTTTTTTTTTTTTTTTTTTTTTCTTTTTTTTGTTGTGGCCAAAAGTATATCTTCCCATTTTTCTCGGATTTTGTTTAATCCATTTTGTGTCCTCCAACATAAAAAGTGACATGTGGTTGGTTAGTTGAGTGTTAAGACAACGTAGTTTTGTTGTCTTTATCGAAGCACAGGCAAGTTTTGTACAATGATACATATTTAAAAATTTCCAGCTATAATAGATTTTTCCTATTCGGGTGAAGAGATAAAGGAACCAGTTACCTGCCAGGTGTTTTTAGTTATCTGGGTTCTTGGTTGGAAGATGCATTCACACTTAACACTACTGTGATGGGCCAAGATTGGCTAATCGGTTAAACCGTGTCGTCTGTTTTCCTGGGTTACTAAATATCTCCCCCTTTCGCTACTGAATAGTGCAAGCTTTTTAACCTGTAGTACTTACCTGGTGATCTTGGTATTTTGTTTTTCTGCCTCTACAGGCTTTTTGGTTGGGTGACAACCACAGGCTACATTTTGTTGCTCTTGCATCATTTATCTTGTGTCCACTACACCTAAGGAATTAGGCAGCTGCGCCAATGCACAGTGTTCTAGTTTGCTTCCCCATTTTCAGCCTGGGGCCACACCCCCTACTAGTGTTTCACAACCATGCAGCAGAGCAGGGGGTTCTTTTTGCACATGCAGCAATGTCACAGGAAGTCCTGTGCTGCTAACTTTCGGTGCCAACAGCCCCACACACACACACACACACACACACACACACACACACACACACACACACACACACACACACAGCACCCGATTCCTAAAAAAAAAAAGGCATTTAAGTCCTTTTAAGATGATTTTCCCATGTAGACTACTAAACCAGAAGCATTCAACCTTTTAAAAAGTAACCCTAGAATGGCAGTCTGTATAAACAGAGGGTTTTTAGGTCTAACCCTCTAACTTTTAAAGACCATTTGTACAAGAGAACTTTTCTGTGAAAAATTCTGCCAGGCAAATTGATCTGTAGATTCTTTTGTTAGTCTTTATAAATGCCTGCCTTGTCATGTTGAGGTAATCAAGAGATTGTAGGTAAAAATGGGCATTCTTGACTCTAGCTCAGGTAGCATCATTTCAGTATGGCACACTGTGGTGATCTGCTTCTCCAAGGATCTTTATTCTCTAGAGTCCTGTCTTAGGCCCCTTTTACACGGGGCATCTGCCTGCTCAGCAGGGGATCTGTCTGCTGATCCCCGCTAAGCAGGCTGATGACTGGTCCGCCTCCGCTATGCAGAGCAGACACAGCCCCGCTGTTCTCTATGGGGCGGTCAGATGGAAATGGACCGCCTTTCCGTTTCCTTCCGACTGTCATCCGATCCGCTGACGAGTGGGAAATGGATCCCCCATCCATCTGTTTTTGGCAGACAGGATCAGATATCAGCGGACACATGTCAGCTGACATCTGCCACTCCATAGAGATCAATGGCTGGTCCGATTTAGTTCTGCCTGCAAAACTGATGGGCAAACCTGGTCGGACTGCCCGTGTGAAGCCAGCCTTAAGCTGCCATAGATGATTATGATAATTATTTTTTTTTTTTGCTTTTGTTTGTTTTCTTTTTTTTTTTTTTGTGTGTGTTTAGCCAGCAGGCCGAACAAAGAAAAATAAACTGATTCCCAGATTCCCTCATCCACACTAATGCAGTGTTTGGAAGAACTCCCCCAAACCCAAAAGGACGTTGTATTCTGGCAATGGGATTAACTGCTGGCAAAATGCACAAATTCACTGATCAGTGGCTTTAGCTGCTAATCAAGACAAGTTTTACAACTTTCTCCATTGACAGAAGTCAATCAAATTGTCAATTTTTTTTTTTGTTTAGCTGGGATAGTCTCGCACCAATTGAAATTCAGCCATTCCCTGCTGAAGCCGTTGAATTTTGATTCATCTATGACCAGATTTTAGGTCTACAAAATGTGTTGGACCGCAAACTGTGTCTCTAACACTAGAGGGTTACGTATATAAATGTTTTATAATCTGTTCTTTACTGTATTCGAATTAATATATGGGAAAGCTTGGCCAGGTGACTCGGCTAAGTGCTCCCTGTCATCTACATCTGTGCATTAAAGTAAATTATTTTAACAGAAGTCAATGAAGAGTTGTTTTGGCATGGTGTGACTTATCCTTGTTCACGTCACCTAAAAGAGTCTATTTTGAGTGTGATCTCTCAGAAAGGGCAAGTGCTTTTAAATTTTTTTGCAGTTTGCTCTTTGCCTAATATACCCTTACCATTTTGGGAAAATCGCTATTGTGTTTTTGTTTTAGTTTTTTTCACTCTAAGACCCCTTTCACACCACAACTCCAATAACGTCGGCGGTAAAACGCCGCCATTTTTAGCGGCGTTTTACTGTTGGATTTGCGACGCATTTCGGCCGCTAGCGGGCTGCTTTTACCCCCCGCTGGCGGCCGAGAAAGGGTCAAAACCCCTGGCAAAACGCTGCAATAGCGGCGTTTTGCCGGTGGTATTACAACGCTGCCCCATTGATTTCGATGGGGAGCAGCGGTGGAGGAGCGGTGAGTTCACCACTCCTTCACCACTCCAAAGAAGCTGCTGGCAGGACTTTTTGTGATGCCCTGAGGGCTTTCACACTACAGACATGGGTGCTGCTGGTGTAGGGTGGATTGCAGGCGCTATTTCTAACGCTATAGCGCCTGCAAAAGACCCTTGGTGTGAAAGGGGTCTAAATAAAGCTAAAAGTCTGACTAAGCATTAATAGGCTCAGAATGATTTGGTGACTCAACTGAAACAAATGATTGGTGGGGCTGCTAGTGACAATTTTTTGTTGCACCACGATTATTGGTGTGTTTTTCACTCAAAGGTAAAAAAAAGAATTCCCTTTTTTTAAATGCACCTTTTTTAGCTGCAAAAGCAAAGTTTGAGCTAAAATTGCAACATGGTACTTCACTACAGATATTTTTTGTGGTAGATGAAGCAAAGTTAATGTAGTGTTTTTGAAAAATTTCTCCATGGTGGGAAAATCTTTTGACCCACGTTTTAACAATAATCTGAATAAGTTTAGGTCCAAATTGGACTTGCATAATACAGGTTTCAGTTAAGCCACCCATTTGAAATGGCAACTATCTAACTGAAAAGATACTGGGTATCAAAGTGCTCATCTGCATATATTAACTGCTGAGTGGAAGATAACACGGCATGAAAATATTAGAGCGGTCTGTCACCTTATTCAATCCTTCTTTTTACAGGTATGTGCTTAGAGGGGGGTTTGAGCTAAATGAGCAAAATTTAAAGAGTACAGCAGCATTCAGAAATGTAATATACTTAGGTAATTTTTCAGTATTTTGGAGTGAAAATATTGCCCAGTTTGTTTTTTGGGGGAGCATTTTCATTCCAGTGGTAGGTTTAAAGAAACATTACGTGTGTCTGTTCACTGTATCAAAACTCAATGTGATTTAAAAAGGCATGTGAAAGCATCGCATCCTTTTATGGCAAAACTCAAAACCTTTTTAATGTTTCATATGACAAGGGTACAAGGTCTTTCTAAGTTGATGATAAATAATGTAAATATGTGTCCCTTCAAAGAAGAGTGAGTCTGTATCTAGGTATTTTGTGTCATTTAATAAATATTAAACAGTTTTGTGTTGCTAAATAGTTTCTTTTCATAGTTATTGATCCTGGTGTGTGATTGGCAAATTGATCGACCAGCATTCCTCATAATGGCCTACTACACAAAAGGAGTGATAAAAAGTAGAAATAATGGTGTTCCTTTTTGGTAAACAATGCTTTCCTTTTTGCTCCACTGGAAGGCTGAAATCGCGTTGGTAACAATAATACCCCTTTGCATTGGATTTTTGAGTTCCCACTGTGCTTGGAATATCTACACGTGAAGCATGGTTCCAAAATGGTTTCTTTTTAACACCAGTTACAATAAAAATTAGCACTATATTATATATAATCAGATGTAAATTTGCTTTCTTTACTTTCTGCAGTAGTTCAGCAACTTTGAGATTATTTCTCTAATCAGTTAAATGCCATGAATAAAGGGTTCACTGTTGGCCTGAACTTAACCACTTCCCGACCGCCCCATGTACATATACGTCGGCAGAATGGCACGTACAGGCAGAACCACGTACCTGTACGTGCCATTCTTCAGGCGCGTGGGGGGTCCGATCGGACCCCCCCGGCCGGCGGGGACGGTCGGGATCGCTTCAGGAGCGATCCGGGATGAGGGGACGGCCAGTGGTTTCTGGCCACCCCCTCGCGATCGCTCCTGGCGAATCAGATGCTTCCTCTGTCTGTGTCAATCAAAACACAGGCAGAGGAAGTGATGTCACGCTCGGTGCGCCGGTCTATGTGACCGGAACGCCGAGCTGTCAACATGTACAGGTTAGTGCACCAACAGTACACTGACACCAGTACACATAGGCACACAAAACACCCCCCTGTCACCCCCAGATCACCCCCCAGATCACCCCCCTCCCCCCCCAGTCACAGTGTCACTAATTGCAGTGATCATTTTTTTACTGATCACTGCATTTAGTGTCAGTGTGACTGTAATAACTGTCAGTGCAGTTAGTTTTAGGTCCAAGGTAGCCCCCTACCCCCCCTAATAAAGGTTTAACCCCTTGATTGCCCCCCAGGTAACCCTTTCACCCCCTTTTGCCAGTGTCACTAAGCGATCGTTTTTCTGATCGCTGTATTAGTGTCACTGCTGTCGCTAGGTAACCATTTTTTTTTTTTTAGGTAACCGCCATGTTTATATAGGTTCATAAATAGGTTTATAGGTCAGGTACCCCCATATTACAACCTAAATAAAGGTTTTAACCCCTTGATTGCCCCTAGAGTTAACCCTTTCACCAGTGATCACTGTATAACTGTCACTGGTGACGCTGGTTAGCCAGTTAGTTATTTCGTTATTTAGGTTCCCCGTCAGGTTTTTATATAGCGTCAGGTACCCCCATATATTACCTAATAAAGGTTTTAACCCCCTGATTGCCCCTAGTTAACCCTTTCACCCCCTTTTGCCAGTGTCACTAAGCGATCGTTTTTCTGATCGCTGCATTAGTGTCGCTAGGTAACCATTTTTTTTTTTTAGGTAACCGCCATGTTTATATAGGTTCATAAATAGGTTTATAGGTCAGGTACCCCCATATTACAACCTAAATAAAGGTTTTAACCCCCTGATTGCCCCTAGAGTTAACCCTTTCACCAGTGATCACTGTATAACTGTCACTGGTGACGCTGGTTAGCCAGTTAGTTATTTCGTTATTTAGGTTCCCCGTCAGGTTTTTATATAGCGTCAGGTACCCCCATATATTACCTAATAAAGGTTTTAACCCCCTGATTGCCCCTAGTTAACCCTTTCACCCCCTTTTGCCAGTGTCACTAAGCGATCGTTTTTCTGATCGCTGCATTAGTGTCGCTAGGTAACCAGTTTTTTTTGTATTACTGTTACGGGTGACGCTGGTTAGTTAGCTTGTTTTTTATACTGTCAGGGCACCCGCCATTTATTACCCAATAACGGTTTAACCCCCTGATCGCCCGGCGGGTGATATCAATTAGGTTTTAGGGTCAAATAAGGTCTGCGTCGCCCCAGGTTAGTGCCAGTACCGCAAACACCCACGCGCAAAGCATACACCTCCCTTAGTGGCACAGTATCTGAACAGATCAATATCTGATCTGATCAGATCTATACTAGCGTCCCAGCAGTTTAGGGTTCCAAAAAAAAACGCATTGTTAGCGGGATCAGCCCAGATACCTGCTAGCACCTGCGTTTTCCCCCCTCCGCCCAGCCCAGCCCACCCAAGTGCAGTATCGATCGATCACTGTCACTTACAAAACACTAAGCACACATAACTGCAGCGTTCGCAGAGTCAGGCCTGATCCCTGCGATCGCTAACATTTTTTTTGTGGTAGCGTTTTGATTCAGTCGCTTCAGTCAGGAGCTTTTTTACCTGTGAATCTCAAAAAAATAAAAAATAAAAAAATAGTTGTCGTTTTATTGTTCTCTCTCTCACTCTATTCTCTCTCTATTGTTGCTCTTTTTTTACTCCATTCTATTCTGCAATGTTTTATTATGTTTTATCATGTTTTATCATGCTTGCTTTTCAGGTATGTAATTTTGTTTACTGTGTTTTAGTGTTAAGCATTTTTTTGTTTTCAGGTGCGCCATTCAGTTGCAACGCGGATTTATTTATCTTGACAGCAACAGCGTTTGCTCCCACGATACATAAAGCCGCGACTCCAACGCTGTAGGAGGTGATTTCACCACCACAGTTAAAAAAAAGAGCATATATGCCGAAGCATGGGGGCAGCAGGGGGGGGGGAGGAGCGATTGGCTCCTAATGCCACGTACATACGGTCGAAATTCCGACCGTGTGTACACGGCATAACTTTTGCGGGAGGATGCCCCCATGCATCGGCATATATAAATGGTGCATGTATGCCCATCATTAGAAGTGGGTGGATGAAGGGAGGTATTCTAATGGTGGGCATACCCACCAATCAATCTCTTTTTTTTCGTTCAGCCAAGAGGCTGCATGGAAAAAAAAAAGATTACAATATATGTCCAGTATGTTGCTGGACTTTGAATGGTTATACCAGAATGATGCCTGCAGGTTTAGGTATCATCTTGGTATCATTCTTTTCAGCCAGTGATCGGCTTTCATGTAAAAGCAATTCTAGCGGGTAATTAGCCTCTAGACTGCTTTTACAAGCAGTGGGAGGGAATGTCCCCCCTCCCGGATATAAACCGCGCCATTGGGAAATTGGGAAAGCATTTTATCACACCAATCTTGGTGTGGTCAGATGCTTTGAGGGCAGAGGAAAGATCTAGGGTCTAATAGACCCCAATTTTTTCAAAAAAAGAGTACCTGTCACTGCCTATTGCTATCATAGGGGATATTTACATTCCCTGAGATAACAATAAAAATCATAACAAAGAAAAAAAATGGAAGGAACAGTTTAAAAATAAAATAAAAAAGCTAAATAAATAAAAAAAAAACCAAAAAAAAAAAAAAAAAGCACCCCTGCCCCCCCTTCTCTTGCACAAAGGCGTACACAAGCGTTGGTCTGGCGTCATATGTAAACAGCAATTGCACCATGCATGTGAGGTATCACCGCGAAGGTCAGATCGAGGGCAGTAATTTTAGCAGTAGACCTCCTCCGTGAATCTAATGTGGTATCATGTAAAGGCTTTTAAAGGCTTTTAAAAATGTATGTAGTTTGTCGCCACTGCGTGTTTGTGCGCAATTTTAAAGCATGTCGTGTTTGGTATCCATGTACTCGGCCTAAGATCATATTTTTTATTTCATCAAAAATTTGAGCAATATAGTGTGTTTTAGTGCATTAAAATAAAAAAAAGTGTATTTTTTTCACAAAAAATGCGTTTGAAAAATCGCTGCGCAAATACTGTGTGGAAAAAAAAAATGCAACACCCACCATTTTAATCTGTAGGGCCTTTGCTTTAACATTATATATAGTGTTTGGGGGTTCAACGTAATTTTCTTGCAAAAAAAAAATATGTTTTCATGTAAACAAAAAGTGTCAGAAAGGGCTTTGTCTACAAGTGGTTAGAAGAGTGGGTGACGTGTGACATAGGCTTCTAAATGTTGTGCATAAAATGCCAGGACAGTTCAAACCCCCCCCAAATGACCCCATTTTGGAAAGTAGACACCCCAAGCTATTTGATGAGAGCAATGTTGAGCCCATTAAATATTTTTTTTTTTTGTCCCAAGAGATTGAATAATGAAAAAAAAAAATATATATATTTTTTTTACAAAAAGTTGTCACTAAATGATATATTGCTCAAACATGTCATGGGCATATGTGGAAATACACCCCAAAATACATTCTGTTGCTTCTCCTGAGTACGGGGATACCACATGTGTGGGACTTTTTGGGAGCCTAGCTGCGTACGGAACCCCAAAAACCAAGCACCGCCTTCAGGCTTTCTAAGGGTGTAATTTTTTTTATTTCACTTCTCACTGCCAATCACAGTTTCGGAGGCCATGGAATGCCCAGATGGCATAAAACCCCCCAAAATGACCCCATTTTGGAAAGTAGACACCCCAAGCTATTTGCTGAGAGGTATGGTGAGTATTTTGCAGATCTCGCTTTTTGTCACAAAGTTTTGAAAATTGAAAAGAAAAAAAAAATGTTTTTTTCTTTACTTTCTTCATTTTCAAAAACAAATGAGAGCTGTAAAATACTCACCATGCCTCTCAACAAATAGCTTGGGGTGTCTACTTTCCAAAATGGGGTCATTTGGGGGGGTTTTGTGCTATTTTGGCATTTTATGGCCTTCGAAACGGTGATAGGTAGTGAGGAGTGAAATCAAAAATTTGCACCCTTAGAAATCCTGAAGGCGGTGCTTGGGTTTCGGGGCCCCGTACGCGGCTAGGCTCCCAAAAAGTCCCACACATGTGGTATCCCCATACTCAGGAGAAGCAGCAAAATGTATTTTGGGGTGCAATTCCACATATAACTATGGCATGTGTGAGCAATATATCATTTAGTGACAACTTTTTGAAAAAAAAAAAAATCTTTTTTATTTTTGTCTTTATTCAATCACTTGGGACTAAAAAAAAAAAAATATTCAATGGGCTCAACATGCCTCTCAGCAAATAGCTTGGGGTGTCTACTTTCCAAAATGGGGGTCATTTGGGGGGGTTTTGTACTTCTCTGCCATTTTAGCACCTCAAGAAATGAAATAGGCGGTCATAAATTAAAAGCGGTGTAAATTCCAGAAAATGTACTCTAGTTTGTAGACGCTATAACTTTTGCGCAAACCAATAAATATACGCTTATTGGCATTTTTTTTACTAAAGACATGTGGCTGAATACATTTTGGCCCAAATGTTTGACTAAAATTGAGTTTATTAGATTTTTTTTTTATAACAAAAAGTAGAAAATCTTTTTTTTTTTCAAAATTTTCGCTCTTTTTCAGTTTATATCGCAAAAAATAAAAATCACAGAGGCAATCAAATACCATCAAAAGAAAGCTCTATTTGTGGGAAGAAAAGGACGCAAATTTCGTTTGGTTACAAAATTGCATGACCGCGCAATTACCAGTTAAAGTAGTGCAGTGCGAAATTGAAAAAAGACCTCTGGTCCTTTGGCTGCCAAATGGTCCGGGGCTGAAGTGGTTAAGGAAGAGTTGCTAGCAAGACCAAACCGCATTAGTGAGTTTTTTTTTTCTCATCCCATTGAGGGGCAAAGTCTTTATTTTTGTACTACCAACTACAGGAGTATTTTGTCACTGGCAAAACAAATAAGTGTAGGCCAACCCATGGTATGTTCTCCTACCCGCAGTATTCTAGATGGATGGAGGACTTTTGGATATTCCTCATCCTGGGCACCTTGTTGTTTCAGAGAACTTGGTTGTCATCCGTTTCGTTTCCCAATCAACTTTCTGAAACTTTGGATGATTGGCTGTATGTGCAGCATAGGACCATCCTACTAGAGCAGTGGTCTCCTGGCTTTATGCTTGCTTTTATCTGGGCTTGGGGCACTATTCCATCCAATGACAATTGGGCATGAGTCCTTTTATTTACACCAACATTTCAGCATATGTCTTCCCACTGACACCAATGCATGGGCTCAATTCTTCCCAATGACACCAACAATGGGGCACAATTGTGTAACTCTAGAATAAAAAAAACGGAATTTAGCTCAACCGCCTCCACGATTGACAACTAAAAACTCACAGCCCACCGTGCATCTAATAAGGCAAAAAGTTTAATGGTATGAAAATTATGGAAAGCTACAGCTAAAAAAAACTTGTATGACAAGACGCATACATTGCTAAAAAGTGTGACCACCTCTACAGTTGTGCTGTAGAACCGTAAGTGCTATTGTGTTGTATATATTGTATATAATGTCCTATATTAGCACTAAACTACTTAAGAGTTGAAAACGTAGATGGAGTTGCACACCCTGGTAGCTGGCAAGATTGTCCTGGTGAGGTAAAGGAGTAAAGATGAACCACAGAAAGCACAGATGTTGCATCAAAGTCCCAGCTCCAAATGAACAGACATGTGGCAAATGGTGAAGACAACCAAACACTGGATTAAATGTTTCCGGAGGCTGGTAGTAGTGGTCTAAAGGAGGTTCAAATTTCAGGAATAAGATGTGAAGTGATATATTCATGTATTCAATTGTGAAATAACTCAATCCTAGACTCCCTCCCACTAAAAATAGATGCACAGTCTATGTAGAGCACTGGGCTACCAATAAGATTCCTGTGGAGTCATTTGGAGTGCGTAATCCGGACTAAGTAGGTTGTTACACAGTCAATATTCCTTCAAGATAAATTATTGAATGGGTATTTATCTGGTCTTGGGGGTGCTTCAGCAAACTCGATGCTTGGTCATCACAGGTTTTCCCATGCTTCAAATCCTCAGGGTGATGTTGTGGTCACGACATCACATAAATCGCCTGACCGGTTTCATCTGACTTCTTGCTGCTTCAGAGGCTAAATCAAAGATCGCTCTTTGATTTAGCCTCTGAAGCAGCCAGGAGAAGCATTGAGTTTGATGAAGCACCCCAAGACCGGATAAGTACCCATTCAACAATTTATCTTGAAGGAATATTGACTGTGTAACGGCCTACTTAGTCCGGATTATGCACTCCAAAGGACTCCACAGGAATTTTATTGGTAGCCCAGTGCTCTACATAGACTGCATATATTTTTAGTGCGA
This sequence comes from Lithobates sylvaticus, assembly GCA_028564925.1. NCBI lineage: Eukaryota > Metazoa > Chordata > Amphibia > Anura > Ranidae > Lithobates > Lithobates sylvaticus. The sequence goes on along the minus strand of CM053033.1, from coordinate 64,520,313 downwards.
GGGATGGCGTTTAGGATACCGAGTGATTTCACAAATTAATATATGAAAGATGCTTTACTTTCACATCTTGTTTCTGCCATTTGAACCTCTAGACCATTTCTATCAGCCTCCGGAAACATTTAATCCAGTGTTTAGTTGTCTTCACCATTTGCCATCGGTGTGTTCATTTGGAGCTCGGACTTTGATGCAACAGCCATGCTTTCTGTCATTCATCTTCATGCCTTCACCTCACAGGACAATCTTGCCAGCTACCAGGGTGTACAACTCCATCCTTGTTTCTTAAGTAGTTTAGTGCTAATATAGAGGACATTTATATACAATATATACAACACAATAGCACTTGTGTTTGTACAACACACTTGTTGAGGTGGTCACACTCTTCGCAATGTATGCGTCTTGTCTTATGTATTTTTTTTTTGTTTTTTTTTTATATGTAGCTTTCCATAACTTTTTCAAACCATTAAACTTTTTGCCCCATTAAGGTGTACAGTGGGCTTTTTTTTTTTTTTGTCTTCTCGGGTGTGGCGGTGGTTGAGCTAAATTCAGGTTTTTTATTCTGAGTTACACATATATATGATTTTCGCCAAAAGCTCCTGCTCCTATCCTTCTTTCCCCTCCTCATCCATTTGATGAGGCTACATAGACTTTTCAAGTTTATTCTAGTTTATTCTCATTTATATTAGCAAATATAGGCTTTACTTTGAGGGCTCTTTCTTTTTCGAGTGTTGCAATGGGGCACAATTCCTCCCAATGACCCCATCAATTGGGCATAGTATGTCCTGATGCCAACCAAGGGGCACAATTTCTCCCAATGATACCAACGATGGGGCATATGTCCTCCCACTGACATCAGTGAAGGGGAACAGCTCCTCCCAATGATAACAATGGGGCACAATTCTTCCCACTGACACAAACGATGGGGCATTGCTTGCTTCCGCTGACATCAGGACATTTTATATTCCCACTGGCATCAGCCCCCCCCCTCCCCAGTCTGTTAGACAGTATACTGGCCCTTTCTTTAAAAAGTTTGGAAACCCCCTGATCTAGAGGGTCATCTAATCCGGATTCAGTAAGACCATGCCACTGTGGTGGAATACATCAACTATTAGGAGGGAAACCAGTCTCACCACAGCAAAAGGGGTAATTCAGGCCCAGCCTTGTCCATCCCATATATAGAGAATATCTGCACTTCGTAAATCATTGTTCGCATCTTATTAGCGAAATTCTGCTTTATTTCTCAACCACAAGGTGGTATTGCTTGTAACCTATATTTCTGCAAGGCGAGCATCCAAACTGGGAACTTTATCCTGCAAATAACCCTTTATGGCAGGCATCACTAAATGACAGACCACGGTCTGGTTCCAAAATGATTCTTTCCCATCCGTACCCACGGTTACGCCGTTTAGGAGCCGGTTCTGTCTTTCAGCTTCCACTGCTGTCATAACAGCAGAGCGGAGAGAGGGAGGCAAGACAGATGGTGAGCTAGAGGTACAGTAGCACTGGGGGGTGGAGCTGCCCGAGAACTTTCCAGATTAACCAGCAGGTGTCTGGTTGCTAGCACACAGCGGTCCTAGCAACCAATCACCAGCTTGTTGATCTGCAAACCTCCAACCTCCATCTGGTGCTAGTGTGCCTCTTGCTCTCTGCTGTGTTCCTGTGTAAGGTAGCAGAGTACTTGGCTCTGAAGGATGGGGGGAGGTGGGATCTCTGTGTTGGTATGATGTTGATAATACAGTATTATTGCCCTGATGTGAGGGGGGCAGAAAGCACTAACATGGAGGGTGTGAAGGGGGCAGTGCTGTTGGGGCAGAGGACACTACTGGGGGGGGCGGGGGGTCATATGAAGAGGGGCAGAGGATCCAGCTGTGAGGGATGGTGCTCTGGATGTGATGTGAAGGGGCAAAGACGCTACTGTGGGAGACAGTGCTGGGGGCGGGGGGGGGGGGGGTTGATGTCAAGGGGGCTGAAGACACTACTGTAGGGGATGATGAGAGGGGTAGAGAACCATTTTTGCTGGAAGGTTTTTCTTTAGGTTTTCATACTGGACTTATCACTCTTCCTACCGAAACGTTCTAGTGCAACAATTTGAGGTCAGCGGAGAATTTCCCTGCCATTGTCGACGAGTTGCTGCAGACAGAAGTTTGCAAAGGGTTCCTGATTGGACCTTTTTGTATGTGGAGGGTCAGCCCCATTTTGGTTTTCACTAAAATATTCATCAGTGGATTTGGCAATCCAGCATATGGTGCAGTTAGGCAGGGGTGTTTGGCTGTCCAAGGCTGATATTTCTGATGTGTTTAAACTACTTCCCATTAGTCCGGCTCTCTGGCAATGGCATAGCATCAAGTGGCGCGGGCAGTGTTTCGCTTCCAGATTAAAGTTTGGGTCAAAAAGCAGCCCTTGCTTGTTTGATACCTTTGCCCAGGCCCTGCACTAGATTTTAGACAAATGCAAAGGTTGTCAGAAGGTAATCCACTATCTGGATGATTTTTTACTTTTGGAAAACCCATAGGAACCACCCAGGGATCTGTATGTGTTTGCAGACTTAAATGTCCCTCTAGCTGCGCACAAGATGGAGGGTCCAACGAAAGTCATCACCTTTTTGGGTATTACGCTTGATGCCAATCTCATGGTGGCTAGCCTTCCCTTGGAGAAGTTGGTTAGGATACGCCAGACCATTCATCTGTTTGTCCGATCACCAGTATGTTCTAAGAAGGAATTGCAGTCTGTTGGGGATGCTAAATCACGCAATGAGAATCATCCCTCAGGGTAGGGCGTTTATGTCCATGTTGCTGGCTCTTCTTCCTCAATATCATGATTCTGACATGGCTGTCAAGCTATCAGCAGATGCCCAAGCGGATTTAATCATGTGGGATCGGTTCCTGTCTGACTGGAATGGCATCTCTATGTTCATTCCCCAGCCAACGGATAATTCCCCCAGAGTTTTTTTCGGACGCTGCCGCGTCAGTGGGTTTTTTGGCAGAGAATGGTTGGCCCTCTGAAGTTTCCACCTGCCAAAGTTTGCTCTCGCCTCAGCTTTGTTTGAAATCTATCCGATTCTGGCAGTAGCAGTCACTTGAGGTCCAGCTTGGTCAGGTAGTTCAGTCATCATCTTCACTGATAATTTGGCCACAGCCAAAACTATCAATAAATGCAGATCTGGGTCCCCCCTGATTATGTCTTTTATGCGTATATTGACCTGGCTGGGCTTGACATACAAGTTTCATTTTCAGGGTGAATTTATCAGTGGGGATCTCAACGATGCGGCTGATGCTTTATCCCGTCTCAACATGCCTCGTTTTTTCTTTAGGCATCCGGAGGCCGAACGGACGGGCCAGCTTGCTCCCCCTTACTCGCTGTTAGTCGTGGACTAAACAATTTTCGGGTGCAGGCGATCGACCTGGCCAATAGGTCGTTGTCCAGGAATACGCTAAAAGCATACACGATGGGTTGGAAGACTTTCCTCGGGTTTACGGAGTTATACCCTTCCAATCGCCCTGAGGACATTGACTGTCATGTCTTTCACTGCGTATTGCCACAGTGAACTGGCATTAGCTGCGAGTACCATCAAGACATATATTTATCGGGCATTCAACATTTCAGATCCCTGCAGATGCCTGACAGTGCATCCATTTTTGCTGCTCACCCTCTGAAAGCCATGCTCAGGGATATTCAGAGGACCAAGGGAAGAGTTCAGTTATCTCGGCAACTGGTCACTGGTCAGATTTTCCATGGTTTGTCGGACCTACTGTCTTCTTCTCCCTCCCGGTACAGGTCCTAGCATAGTGCTTAAGGCTGCTATTTTATCTTAGTTTCTTCGGGTTCCCCCGACCCGGGGAAGTGTCTCAAGCCAGCTGTCATGCTCCAGTTCTGCTTAGCGGTAGTCTCACCAGATTCCCTGAGCACTATGAGTTACAGCTGCCCAATAACAAGAATAGACAAACTGGTCAGGGGTTCATGGTGAAATACTACCAAACAAACAACGATTGGTGCCCGGTTGAAGTTTTCGACTCTTTGCAACCTATTTGTAGCAACTCCTGTTATTAGGCTGCTGCTCCCATTTCCCATGCATCCTATTACTTCTCAACAATTCATTTCGTATGTAAGGATTTTACTCGCCAGATTAGATGTGGATCTAAGACGTTTCTCTGGACATTCATTCAGGATTGGGGCAGCTTCCGAACAGGGGGTCCCGTCTTACATCATCAAACACATGGGGCGCTGGAGGTCATCCTGCTACAGCAGGTACATTCCTGAACCTCACACGGAGGTTAGAAGGGCGTTTGCTACGTTATTGGATTAATTATCCAATAACAATTATTATTATTTCATTAAAGCTTCATACTATACCTATCTTGTGTCTTTACCCTCTTTTAGGCATACCGTCCAGCGAGACCAAGGCACACCGCAGGTCTTGGGAGTTGGGGTTTACCATGTCACAAGTGAAGACTGACTACAAGTCAGAAGGCTGGCCGGAGGAGGAGGAGTCTGAGGGGGTATATATCCCTCCTCCTCCTACAGGTCCCTCGTCGGCTCGTCTTCCGGTTTCCCACCCTCCCGTTCCCCATTTTTTATTTAATTTCATTTCACAACACACCTTCATCTTACACCTTACACCTTTTTTGCGCTATAAACAAAAATAGAGCGACAATTTTGAAAAAAAATCATTATTTTTTTACTTTTTGCTATAATAAATATCCCCAAAAAATATATAAAAAAACATTTTTTTTTCCTCCGTTTAGGCCGATACGTATTCTACATATTTTTGGTAAAAAAAATCGCAATAAGCGATTATTGATCGGTTTGCGCAGAAGTTATAGCGTTTTCAAGATGGGGGATAGTTTTTTATAGCATTTTTATTAATAATTTTTTTTTATTAGTAATGGCGGAGATCTGCGTTTTTTTTTTTTTTTTTTTTTTTTTTTTTCAGGGTATGCATTCTTTTAGGCGTACTGTCCAGCGAGACCAAGGCACACCGCAGGTCTTGGTAGTTAGGGTTTACCATGTCACAAGTGAAGACTCTGACTACAAATGTATAATAACGTATATTTTTATGTTTTTTATGTGCGCTTTCCACGCAGAGTTCCTCTCCAGGACCCTGACTAGGAACTCTTTGGTCCACACCCATACAGAAAGATAGCTTTATATGAAGGTGTGATTCCCTGTTTCTGAGATGTAGGAACATGGAGGTGAACAATCGATTAGTGATAGGTTGAAACAATATTTCAGCCATGGTGTTTTATTTTAGGGGCAGGGCTTGTTGGGGTCAATGTTCATTGGGGTTAGGTGCAAGGCTTGTTAGGGCCAATGTTCATTGGGGTTAGGCTCATTAGAGGCAAGGTTTGTTAGGTCAATTATTGGATAAGCTTGTTAGGCTTGTTTAACCACTTTCAGACCGGACCAATTTGCAGCCAAAGGACCAGGCCCCTTTTTGCGATTCGGCACTGCGTCGCTTTAACTGACAATTGCGCAGTCGTGCGACGTGGCTCCCAAACAAAATTGACGTCCTTTTTTTCCCACAAATAGAGCTTTCTTTTGGTGGTATTTGATCACCCCTGCGGTTTTTATTTTTTGCGCTATAAACAAAAATAGAGCGACAATTTTGAAAAAAAATCATTATTTTTTTACTTTTTGCTATAATAAATATCCCCAAAAAATATATAAAAAAACATTTTTTTTCCTCCGTTTAGGCCGATACGTATTCTACATATTTTTGGTAAAAAAAATCGCAATAAGCGATTATTGATCGGTTTGCGCAGAAGTTATAGCGTTTTCAAGATGGGGGATAGTTTTATAGCATTTTTATTAATAATTTTTTTTTTTTATTAGTAATGGCGGAGATCTGCGATTTTTTTTTTTTTTTTTTTTTTTTTTATTTTTTTTTTTTGTGACTGCGACATTATGGCGGACACATCGGACATTTTTGACACATTTTTGGGACCATTGTCATATTTTTACAGCAATTAATGCTATTTAAATGCATTCATTCCTGTATAAATGACACTGGCAGTGAAGGGGTTAACCACAAGGGGGCAGTGTAAGGGTTAAGTATGCCTAGGGGTGTTTTTTACTGTGGGGGGGCGTGGCTGTCAGCTAGTGAATGCTGATCTCTGCTCCAATCACAGGGAGCAGAGATCGGCGTTGCTAGGCAGAACGGGGAGATGCTGTTTATCTCGGCATCTCCCCGTTTAGCCTTCCAGTGAGACGATCGTGGGGGTCCCTGCGGCGATAGAGTCCACGGGGACCGCGATCGGACTCACGGGGGTCCCGACCAGCGCGGGAGCGCGCCGCTCCCCGCGCGCTCCCGATGGCACGGACAGGCTGAAGGAGGGACTTATATATACGCCCTCCTGCCTGTACGTGCCATTCTGTCAACGTATATCGTCGTGCGCCGGTCGGTAAGTGGTTAAAAGCAAGGCTTGATATGGACAAGTCTAATTAGGCTCATTGGGGCACAGCCCAATGGGGCAAGGCTCATTGAGGCAAGGCTTCTTAGTACCATTATTGAATAATCTTGTTGGGGGAAGGCTTGCTAGGAACAAAGCTCATTAGGGGCAAGGCTTGATGGTGGCAAAGCTCGTCAGTGGCAAGACTTGGGCTTGTTGGGGGCAAAGTTTGTTAGGCTCGTAGGGGCAAGGCTCGTTGGGATCATTAGAACCAGGCTAATTGGGGGCAAGGCTTGTTGGGCTTATTAAAAGCTAGACTTGGGAACATTAGCAGCAAGACTTGTTCAGCTCATCAGGGGCCAAGATTGTTAGGCTCTTTAGGTGTAAGGCTTGTTTGGGCCAATCTTGTATGGGCTCATTAGGATCCTTGGGGATCAGGCTTATTAGGGCAAAGGTTTGTTGGGTTTATTGGGGGCACGGCTCATTAGGGGGCAAGGCTCTTTTTTATAGCTTGTTACGCTTACTAGCTTTGTTAGGTATAGGCTCTTTAGAGGCTTGGCTCATTAGGCGTCTTATGGTAGCCATACTTTGGATGAAAAATTGTTTTAGAAAATCTTATTAGAAGGTTAATTTGGCTTTCGAAGAACTGAAAAACAATAATCGTTCAACTTTTCAAAGCCGAAAAATCAAAGTTGCCCCAGGGGACATGTATCAATGCAAATTTTTTTTTTTAAAAACAGCCGTTTTTTCAGGAGCAGTGATTTTTAATAATGCTTAAAGTGAAAAAATAAAAGTGTAATATACCTTTAAATTTTGTACCTTGGGGGTTTCTATAGTATGCCTGTGAAGAGGCGCATTTTTCCTGCGCTTAGAACTGTCTCTGCGCAAAGTGTAATTTTTGCAGGAAAAAAAGCTATTTAAAATCACTCGTGGCTAATGAATTGACGGCTTCCATAACACAGAGAACAGTCATTCATCATAACAAAAAAAGTCATTGATAAAAAAAAATATATTTTTTAAAAAAGCGTGGGGGTCCCCCCAAATTCAATAGCCAGGCCCTTCAGGTCTGCTATGGATATTAAGGGGGACCCCAGCCAAAAAAAAAAAATGGCGTGGGGTCCCCCTCAAAATCCATACCAGACCCTTGAGGTCTGGGATGTATTTTAAGGGGGACCCCGGCCAAAAAAAAATGGCGTGGGGTCCCCCTCAAAATCCATACCAGACCCTTATCCGAGCACGCAACCTGGCAGGCCGCAGGAAAAGAGGGGGGACGAGAGCGGCCCCCCTCCCTCCTTAACCTGTACCAGGCCACATGCCCTCAACATTGGGAGGGTGCTTTGGGGGGTCTGAGACCCCCAAAGCACCTTGTCCCCATGTTGATGAGGACAAGGGCCTCTTCCCCACAACCCTGGCCATTGGTTGTGGGGGTCTGCGGGCGGGGGGCTTATCGGAATCTGGAAGCCCCCTTAAACAAGGGGACCCCCAGATTTCGGCCCCCCCCCTGTGTGAAAAGTACCCCTACCATTATCACCAAAAAAGTGTCAAAAATTGTAAAAATGACAGGAGACGGTCTTTGACAATTCCTTTATTAAAATCTTCTTCTTTCTTCTGGTCTTCCTTCTTCCTTTATTCATCCTTCGGTATTTTCATCTTCTCCTTCCGGCATCTTCTTCCTCCGATCCACTTCTTCTTGCTCTGGTCTTCTCGCCCGGCATCTTCTTCCATGGCGTCCGGGTCTTTTCTTGGGCCGCTCCGCGCAATGGGAGACTCCCGATGTGTGAGGCTTTGCTGCGTCTGACAGGTCTTTTATAATGAAGGGCGGGGCCACCTGGTGACCCCGCCCCCCTCTGACGTGATGGAGAAAGCCATAGGGAATTCCCCATGACGTCCCTGTGCGTCAGAGGGGGCGGGGTTACCAGGTGGCCTCGCCCTCCGTTATAAAAGACCTGTCAGACGCAGCGAAGCCTCACAGCGCGAGCCGCCCATTGCGCGGAGCGGCCTAGAAGAGACGCCGACGCCATGGAAGAAGATGCCCGGCGAGAAGACCAGAGCAAGAAGAAGCGGATCGGAGGAAGAAGATGGAAGAAGATGCCGGAAGGAGAAGATGAAGAAACCTAAGGATGAATAGAGGAAGAAGGAAGACCAGAAGAAAGAAGATTTTAATAAAGGAATTGTCAAAGACCGTCTCTAAGGGACAGTTCTAAGCACAGGCAACAAGCGCCCCTTCACAGGCATACTATAGACCCCCCCCCAGATGTGATACTGCAAAGCTGTACTAACAGCACGCACACACTAATCCCCAGAATCATAGCACATAATGTCAGCAGCACATAACACTGACGCTGGAACACAACACTATATGCGAGGCCGCCCACTGTGGGGCATGTACTAAACCCCCTGAGCTATAATTGGCCACAGGCATCCTGCCTGTGGCCAGTTATTGCTCTCCTCACCGCTGGCTCTTTGGCCAAGCATGCGGGTCACAGTGCATGCTTGGCCAATCATCAGCCAGCAATGCACTGCAACTGGCGCAGTTCATTGCGGGCCGCTCGCATCACACGAATTTGATGCGAGCGGCCCAAATAGTTCTGGGCTCGCCGAACGGGCGAACGCCCGATGTTCGATTCGAACATGGGTTCGAATCTAACACCAGGCCCATCCCTACCTCCAATACAGGCAGACAGTTGCTGAATTGCAGAAAGAATCAATGAACTATGAGAGCCCTCACCAGTGCCCTTGCAGTTCATGGATATTTACAAGCCATCGGCTGCGGTGGCCGAAGGTAGTTGTAGTTAATTCACAGCACTCAAGTAAATGAATGAGGGGCAACACTTGTTAGGCTCGTTGGGGACAAAGCTTGTTTGCCTCTTTAGGAGCAAGGCTCATTTGGAGGAAGGCTCATTAGGCTTGTTTGTGGCAAGGCTTCCTAGGCTCGTTTGTGGCAAGGCTTCCTAGGCTCGTTAGGTTCATTAGGGACAAGACTCGTTAGGTGCTAAGTTTGTTAGGCTCATTAAGGGCCAGGAACATTAGTGGCAAGGCTTGTGGGGTGCATTAGGTTTAAGGCTCATTCGTTACGGCCAAGGCTCATTAGGGGCCAGACTCATTAACCACTTCAATACAGGTCACTTTTACCCCCTTCCTTCCTTTTCAGTGCTGTCACACTTTTGATAATTGCACGGTCATGCAACACTGTATCCATAAGAAGTTTTTATTATTCTTTTCTCTTTCGTTCATTGACGGACACAGCACTTCTAATCTTGACCTAAGGGTTATATCACACCTTTTAGGAGTTGGACTAGGCAGAAATAACAAAACAAGCACAGCACTGTAGGGGCAGTCCCTATTGGTAGTAACCCCCCCCCCCCCCACTCTGCTACAGGCAGCTCAGTTTTTTTCTGCCTAGTCTAGAAGGACCTGGCTCCCTGCTGGGACCTGTGGTCTTTTTTTTCTTTTTTGTGAAAACCTGCAATCATAATCGACTGCTGGGCTGGGTGACAGGCGTGCGCAGACCTGAGCTCCGCGCTGGGTCGGCCGCGACAAGCCCCACTCTGCACTGGAGTGGCCGCGACAAGCCCCACTCTGCACTGGAGTGTCCGGCGGGCTAAGACGCCTTGCAGGGACACATATGACCAGGCACCTGACGTCTGGGTCACAGTGTTGCTATGGCCGACAGCCACTCCATCTAGTCGGGAATTAGATCTGTCCAGGGAGTGAGACCCGCAATCCCTGCTGGATGGGTATGAGCACCAGCGGCCGGGTCCAGGCACAGTGGAGCAGCTGGGTACTCCCTGGGGTGCTTGGTTTTGGGGTATTTTCTTCCCCCTCCTCCCCTCCCCCTCGGCTACACTGCTGGTTGCTGGGTTACCTGGCTTGGGGGTTCCCTCCAGGCGGTATCTGTATGTGGTGCTGAGAGGGGTGGCTGGCATTTTTCTCCTTGTGTAATAGCACCGTTTCATGGGGACGGGCGCCGCAGCCATCTTTTCGTAGTCTGCGGCCATTTTCCTGTGGTCTCAAAGCACTCGGGCTCTATTTGCAGTATCACGGCCGGGGCAATTTTATCATAGCCGCAGCTATTTTTCTGTGGTCTCGGGCATTCTGGCTCTACCTGTGGAAGCGCGGCCGGCGGACATTTTCTTGTAGCCTCGTAGGAAGTGCTCGACTGGTCTTCTAGCGCTAGTCCCTGTATTTGAAGCCAAGCAAGAGCGCGGATTTCCTCATGGTCCTCCCATCTGCAGAGGACGGACAGTACACCACTGCTCCTCGGAGGTCAGGGTGGTGAGTCGTTCTGGGGGTCCCCCAGTCTGCAGCAGCTAGAAGGGTGGTCTGCCTTTCTCCCTAGTGGGCGTTCGGTCCCTGGTAGTGTCCGGTCGAGTGTGGGACGCTATGGCATCTGAAGCAGGTGCCCCCCTGAAACCCCTGTAATGGCAGCTGGCCCCTCCATCTTCTGGGGAGGACTCTGATCTGGACTCGTTCTCTGCTGTGGCAGGCAGCCCCTGCCTGGAGGGTTTGGATGATGCGGCCCCCTGATCCTTCGGACAGTGAGGAGTCGTCCTCGTCCGTTGCGGCGCATGAGAAAGCACTGGTGAGTGCTCTCATTATGGCGGTGCGTGATACTTTGAATATTGAGGATCCGGCAGGGGTGTCTGCAGAAGTATCAGTCAATTTTGGGTCGCACAAACCGGTACGCACCGCTAAGGTGTTTCCTTACCTTTTCTTATTTTGATTAGTTTATTTACAAGGATTGCGAACGACCGCATCGGTCCTTTTCAGTTCCGAGTCGTTTTTCGGTGTGTTACCCCTTTGAGTAGAGTCTGAAGAAATGGGCTTCCCCTCCGGTCGTTGATTCTCCAGTGTCCAGGTTAAATAAGGCGACCATGATTCCTGTGGAGGGGTCCCCTTCTTTC